>JAODTK010001110.1:0-439329 GCA_026419785.1 Sclerodactyla briareus
TGGGTCCCCCCCCCCCCCTTTTCCAAAGCCTCGCCCCATGACACCGAGCATGGGTCATGTCCCGTAGAGCGATCAACTCTTTTGTGATTGGACAAATGTTTCCGAGTGAGGGCGCCGTCTCAGAATCATCACCGTAAAACTTGAGAATTCACTGGGGAACTCCCTCGATTTTAAGAAGCTGAAATGTAATTTGCACGCACTTTGTTGAACCCTAGGTTCACATGTGGGGTGGACAACCGTGACATACAAGAATGACTGAATTAACATAATACCACACCTTCGGATTACACTGATTCGTCGCATTTCCAGGGTTCATTTACAGTTGTTGGAGTAACACTAACATATGTACTAAATCTTACAATGCAACCCTACTTTGAAAACTACACCTCCGTGAAAAAACCCTATTATTTACTGTTTTCGGTGTACGCTAACTATATATACAGGCGAACGCGAGGGATTGCCGAGCTAGGATTACACGGTGAACATGGTGAATGTTAAACATTACATCATTGCAGTGCATGAGTGTAGCGGCTGCAGTGTGTATGTGGATCTTTAGTCACAATCCAACGCAGCTGGGGCCCAGGGGATATGCTAAATGGGCAACGTAGGTCCTTCATTGCAGCACTTTACATAATTGATGAGATATAGCGGCTGCTTCATGATTGATTCTTCAGTGAAGTGCCAAAGAACCGCCATGTGCTTTTGTGGTCATTCTGCGTCTCAGCCACTCCGGGAACTATCCAATCTAGCAAGTACCCTTTCCACTAGCCAAGCTTTCTGCTAATGCAGTCCAAAGCGGAACCCTAACGTTACGTCCCTCAATCGTTATACAATGTGGGTCTAACGCTAGCTGTACGTCACCCGTGTACTGAGCACATGCGCAGACTTCATTGTTTTGGACTTAGCCTAGCCCCAACCGAAAAATCCGGCTAAAAGTTAGACTTCGCTCTGCTGCATACGAAAAATAGCACACTGCGACTTTTCCTGATCAAGTCAAACTGCCTATTCAAGGCCTAGGCTTACTCATTCATTTCAGATATATTGATCCAGCAGTTGAAATACAGACGAAGACAGCTGCCATGTTACCCAGTTTGTAACGTTTGGGCCCCCCCCCGAACTAACTTGGAGACCTTGTGTACGGTTAATCTAATTTTCCGTTATTGCTGCAACAATCTGGTAATGACAGTGCGAGATTGCATTTTAATGTTTTTTGGTTTTTAACTCAATGTAACTGTCAGAGTGTCAGTGTAAAGGCTGAATGTCAGCCCATGCCGTAAATTTGAAGTCTACTTTCCTTCCCCAACTTTACCCGCCCAGTATCTCAAGATTTCAATATTTGTAAATCAAAGCGAGGGTGAAGGGTTTATGGTACCACTCCAGGTTGTGGAATCATGCATTCTTGTGCTAAGGTCAGTGCAACCGTCTCATGAAAACACTGCATCATTCCTTGAATCTTCGAGCTCTCTCTGCTCCGATCCAGGAACTTCGGAACTCTGTTGTTTGACAACTTGCCACTAATCGTAAAACGAGCTACTGGAGGTTGGGGGAATATTCTTAACTGTATTTTGCTGATCGAGCAAGAAACAGATCATGGAAGCCATGCTGCCGAGGATTAGAACGAGTGGCTCCCATGTTTGATTATGACCACAAATCACAAGGAAATGGCTACAGAAGCCTTGTCAATGTAGTTGATGCATGTCTGTGAATTAGACAACTTGTGTCACTATGTCCAGGATCACAGACAGTTACCCTATTCAGAGCTGGCCATAAATTAAGAACTCGAAGCCTATGCTCAGCTCTTGGACCCCTGAGATCAATCTTGGCTAATGCCCAAAACAACGTGCTTGCCTACCGAAGATGGTATTATTCCCACACAGATGAACAGTTTCCCTCATGAAAGTCCATGTTTGGAGATTGCAAGCACTGAACAGAGATGTTTCTAGGGGCAATGTCTTGGATTTCAGGTTGGTGAAAATCATTAATATTTGTAAAAAATATTCATTGTTTTTGTCCCTTCAATGTGATTTGGCAGTTTTGGCACAAGTTCACACACAGGGGATCAATAAGCTTCACGTTTCGAATGAATTGCAGCAAATTGGCTTCTCTGACCTAAAATTCATGCCTATGACCCTTTGAACCCACCTGGAATTTTACTACTATAGGTTATGAAAAGCAATTGTCATTCTCATAAATTATAACAAGTTAACACCACTGACTGTGAAGTGAAACGGCATCAGATTTTGATGCCAATGAAATGATTGCTCGCTTTCTGTAATCGTATATATTCACTCGCGGCATATGCAACAAGTTTTAAGCAGTATCCCAGTATGAATGAATGCTGATTGCTGAACACTGCATAGCATGCCGTATTAGTTTAGATGAATACGGCCAGGAAGGACATTATCCTCATAAAAGACCCAGAGAGCCACAACACATCCTGAAAAGACAATGAACCAACCACTAAATAATTCGCCCGTGATATTGGAGCTCCTGATTCGTTTTTCTTCTGATTGGAAAAGAGAATTGTAGGTCCGATAATTTGCTAATATTGCTGAAGTCACTGACATTACTCTGTTTCTCAATTGACCAAAACTGCACTGTTTTGGCTTTTAGTATCATATTCATTTTGATAAAAGTGCCCTGTCATTGCAAACCTTATGAGCAGAACTTGAAGCAAGTGTGCATCCACACTCGACATGAAAAGAAATACCGCCACCTAAAATCCATATTTAATCTTCTGCTCCTCCAAGACCGGTTTTCAAGGAAGAATTCAGATCCCAACTGGTGTTCACTGATCACTGATTGATTCTAATTCTATGGGTTCGAAGTCGCTGAGCTATGCTCATCACGGAAACCCTGGTGCCACATTGGTCGTAAATGAGCACCAGCGATAACTCACCTTTGCTTCAATCTACTAGTGCTTTGATGATATACTATGCAGCCTGCACGGGGTTATACCACATCCCCACCGGTCCCAAACTGCCCTTTACATGGATCCCCATCCAAAAGGAGGAGCGTTGAACTCATGACCTTACCACTTTTCTCTCAAAGCCTGGAGTTCTAAGCCGAAGTTCAAGTTCCATGTGATTGCTAACAGCCGACAGACGAGACAGCGCCCAGTTTTCCGTTCTTTTAAAGATTCTAGTAAGAACACCGTTTCATCAACTGACCTCCACACTGGATTCCAACAAGGAACATTCCACTTAGTCAGAACTTATCCCTCAATGTTACTGCCCTCAACAACAGGACAGTTGAACCATGTTTATCTGGAGCAATACCCATAGGCCCCACCCCAAACCCCAAAAGTCCACTGAATCACAGCAGAACCATGATGTGATGTGGAGACCAAGATTTAAACCCACCACAACTACAAGTACAGCCACTCGAAAGAGTCCTTATCCTGCTGGATTTCGAACCCAGAATATTTACTTGCAACGTGTCACTGATACTGCTCTACCAGCTTCTTCCTGAATTATTTAAAACAGTGAATCACTGGAATATATACATATATAACATCAATCGTCTGTGTTGTTCCATCGTGACATCATGTTATTGCAACAATTGAGATTTTTCTAATTCTCCTCCTCCTCCCTGATGGCCCATATTCCGGCTAGTATAATAGTTCCTAATACATGATCGTATGCCAGAGTATAAATGGAAGTAATTGTCATTTTCGTTGGGAATCTTATTACAACTATAGCCTATTTTTCCTCTCTTGAGGCATGATGGTACATCAGCCTACCTTAGGCACGATCAATTGTCCCAAAGATTTGCAGTTGACCTTGGAATTTGGGGGAGCATTCCGTACCGGTTTGATACTTGGCATGGCAGCAATAGCTATTGTTTTGAAACTCTGCCTTTCTTCGCCTGATGATCACGAACATTTAACACATAATTATTTAAATTTTTACATTTGTCTTGCTTCATTTGTGCGTTTTTAGCTACAACAGCACCTTGGTGCTTAGTTTAGTTGCGGCTTTGGCAATCCTAAATTTAATACCAGGCCTACATAAAGATTTGCGCCTGCCTAAAGTCCTGCAGCCAATCCAAGGTCTACCCCCTCGTAGCCTCGTTTTGTTGCCTCCTCCCCCTCACAGGCTCACATCCACTAGAAAATAATAGTTATGCACCTCCTTAGCACCTCCCTCTTTGTGCCATTCAACAAAGGGGTACTGTGCATTATGCTGTAGCAAGTCCTCCCATATTTGAGCATTTTGTTTTGCCCAATGAATATTCACAAACCCCTTCAAAGCCATTACAGAATAAAGTATAGATAACATCAGGTCAAAGGTCATTTTTTTCTTGCAATTAATTTCATTGCAGTTAAGACCGTAGTACTTGTATACGTGTAAACAGTCTCTCCACTCTACGACAAATTTTCACAAACGGGTGACCTTCTAGTTATCCCAGTCTGTCCACAGGAATTTGCATGGGAACCATTGGTAATGGATATCTGCCCACCTCTTGTTCAGTTTCAATATACTTATCTAGTGTATAATGATGTCCAATCATATTGGTTTAAGTTCTGGAGTTTGGAAAGGAAGTTATAGGAAAGTCTTTCTCAAATCCCCTGACCTACTGATATTTTATAGTCTTGATTCTGTGTTAACAGTTGAGTTCTGGATTTGAATACGTTCATTTTAGCGTAGGTACGTGCAGGACTGTGCGAACAAAAAATGTAAGCCTGTCAAGTGTAAATCTAACGGTCTCCTCTCTCTCGCCCCTCCTCTCCCCCCTTCCCCCTCCCCCCCTCCCCCCCTCTCCCCCCCCCCCCTCCCTCCCCCCATGTTAACATCACAGTTACACTACCTGGGAGGTGTGGAGATCGATCTCCCTTTCCATGCTGAGTTAACACTAAGCAACATAAACATGGAAATTGGCTACCCATGACAACTGGTACTATGGCCTTGTTATTATGACAGTTTATAACAACAACGTCTGTGTGGTTGTGCCCATGGCCAGACACCAGTTGCACTGGCATTTTGCTGGCAGTCTGTCTATTCCTGTAACGGGGCATTACACCAGAGAGTGTAGGTGCTCGAGTGTTGTTACCTATTGTCAGCTCACCGCTCACCTACACTGATGAGGTGAACAGGGGCTCAGCATGGATGGTTCGCTGGAAATTTAGTCTGGACTGGGTGTTTGTGGTGCCAGCCTGGCAGAGTGTCATTCACACAAACACACACAGTATATATAATCCTGTTGGGAGGCTTAATAAATAACCCGCCATTTGGCTTAATTGGATTTGATTATATGGGTTAGGCCAATATGGGTGTGCCTGTCAGTGGCAGGAAGGTTTTGGGATGATCCACCGGGCAATTTAATTGTTTCTAGATAGATACAGGGGGTTACCCATGGCCTACGGCCAATTTTTCTGGCCCACCCAATGCTTCCCAAGCTGGTCTTCACTGGCCTTTACAGTATGCTAGGTATATCTCCGACCGAGACAACCCACGGCCCTATTTTAATTTTAATGGCCCCCATGCGGGCCTCACTGCAATATTGATATTAAATTGAATAAATTCAATCCATTTAATTATATAATTTAAATTTAATCTCAGCTAATGAGAAGGTTCTGATTTGTTGCAACCTGGCCCCAGACTCAAATGTTCCCTGGATGAACCTGATTAGATAAGAGGAATATTGGTTTCCTGTGGACATTGTCCGAAGGATATCCGCTGAAAAGTGAGGGGGCGTGGGGGGAGCAGTCACAAGAATTTTTGTGGTGTGGAAAAAACGTTGTATTTGGAGGCTTATACTGTGCTGTATCCACCCACCCCACTCCACTGGACCACTACTGACATCCAACTGTAGATTTGTGACCCAAGTCACCGAACTATTCTGTTTGAATCAGGCAATTATTCTCTGAGATGTGCTGGCTTCCGTACCTTTCCACGTGTGGGTAATTCTTTTATCTCTTCTCTGCCCATGCACGCGTGCGTCAGTGCCAGTTTAGCAGAGCAGTCACTCACAGTCACATAGCGGAGGTTTAGCCACTGCTGTCGTACACTTCACCGTCGCCACACATTAGCAATTGATGCTAAATGGAATTTTGTAGCTCTTTATAAACATTCCTAATTTTCATTCTTTGCTTACATGAAAATTAAAATTTGCCTTCGTTCAAAGTTGTACAGTTTGAGAATTCTTCATTTCATCCATCTATTTCTTCTGAAATCATGACATACAGTACCATTGTTTCAACTCTTCTGGAAGCCCCCTGTATAATACCATTCCGGGTTCTGTTAATGGGTCTACCATGTCGTGTCAGGCCGTGAAGATTCTGTGATAGCTTATGAGTCGAACGTGTTTTTTCTCAACTCCGCTGCTGTTTGAATAGGGATTATGAATATATACAGTAGTTCTGTACTGTTTTACAAACAAATACCTCTACCAATATAGTCAGGCGCGATAAGACTAGTATAGCTTTCCTAATTAATGTTTCTCCCATCTGAACTGTATTTCCATTTCCTTGCTACGGGTACTACACAAATTTCATAGGGGTACAACTATGCAGGCCCGACTTATTTTTTAGAAATAATTTTTTTCTGACTGGATCTCTGAATCCCTTTTTGTTTCGTCTGAACAAAGATCAAAAGAGATTCAGTGATCTTTGTGTGTGTTGTGTATGTTCCCTGTATGTGTGGTGTGACCATTGTGTGTTGGGTGTGCACTTGTGATAGCCTTCAACAATCAGTCTTTGAAATTGGTCAATGATTAGTAAGCTGTTCCTGTTTAAATGCTATTACCAAAATCTGAAAGCAACAATGGAATGCCTTGTGATTGTTGCTTGTGACTGATGGAAAGAAACCACCGACGCGCCACCAGCGAGACACTGGGGGCAATGGCCCTTGTTTTGCAATGGCCTGGCAGCATGAAAAATTGCAGGATGAGGGGGGGGGCCAGGGGAGGGGGGCGAGTCGGGGGAGACACGCTACTTGCTGGCAATGTTCTGGGGACTGATATTTGGGCATCTCGTACTAAGCATTCCAATACGAGATGTGTACATGTTAGTTCTACACCAGTGCAGCCTCTATTAACTTGTATTCAGATTGCAATGGTTTCCTTTGATACAGCCCTAATACTGTGTCCCTTCTAAATCCTGCTGAAGTGCTTGCATAAGAATAAGATGTTGCTTTTAAGAGTTTTCTGGAATACAACTATTCATGTGTAGGCGGGTAAACCCCCACGTGTATATCCCATCCCTCCCCCCCCGGCTTTTTGAGAAATCATTGGAAGAATATCCCACAGACCCCATAGAAACCCTCCATTTTGTCAGAAACCAAATAAGCCTCCATCCACGGCAGTGTGTTGTTTTGTAATCATGAAGTAAAAAAAAAGTCACAAAACTAGAAAATGTCGGCGGGTAACCCCCAGACTTATATATCCCCGCTCTCTTAGTCAAGAATTTGGTGAACACGAACCCAGGACAATATTCGTGGAAGAAGAACATTTATAGACTTGTGAAGCGACAGTTTACAGGTTAAATGGGTCATTTTCCATACTGCACTTGTTAATTGTACGAGGGCACCCCCTACACCCCGGACAAGGTGCGTCCTTAAATAGCCACATTTTATTCAAGATTCGACCTTTACGCCACCACATGCCAACCCACAGAGGTCAAATTCAGGTCAGAGGTTACAACACATGCAGGTCAACAATTAGACACTGGTTGAACCAATCAGCCTTCGCAGATATTCAATTCTCCGATTATAGCCCGAAAACAGTTTTTGAACCGCTAAGTGACCCTCAATGAACCTTTAATGATCTGACAGTTTTGTATGAAAATTGTTACTCCTCCATGTGATACATCCACTCCTAGGAGCATTGCATTGTGATGAAAACACCCAGTGCTATTGCCGAAAAACAGTACTGAAATCAAGTTTTGACCCCTAAGTGACTTAATGACCTTCAATGACATGGCGGCTTTGATTGAAAATTGTGACACTACATGTGATGCATTCACTCATAGAAGCATATGATTCAATGACAGGTCCAATGTTATTCGAAAAAAAGTAATAAAATTGAACTTTGACCCTTGTAAATACCAAAAGAAGGGTCCCCGATCGAAGAGGAGTTGTTTCTCTCATAAGCACACAAGTCAATCAGATAATCCAAAAAATAACAGTGTTATTTTGTTGCCCGTAACTCCTTTAAATAAGCACATTATTCAAGATGCGACCGTCACCCACATGAACACCCGACAGAGATGCAAATTCAGGTTCAGAGGGTTCTACCACCATGCATGGTCAACAATGATATCACAATGGTGAACCTCCAGCCTGGAAGATATTAAATTTCCGATTATAGCCGAAAAACATTTTTGCCCCTAAGTGACTCGAATTACCTTAAGATATGACAGTTTTTGATGAAATTGTTACTCTCAATGTGAGACATCCACTCCCAGGAGCATTTGCATTCTGATGGACAACACCACCCAGCGCTATGGCCAAAAAGTCTAAAGATCAGTTTTTGACCCATATAAGGGACCTTTAATGACCTGCAATGACTTCAATGACATGGCTGGTTTTATGAAAATGTACATAAGTTATGAATCACTCCTAGAAGCATTATGCATTCCAATGAACATGCCAAGGTTATTACGAAAAACAAAAAGTTTATTACTTAAACTCATCACTTTTGATGATGATCAGGACAACTAATATGCCAAAGTAGCCCACAAATTACCTTCAGTGATCTTGATGATATGAATAAAATTATCAGGACTGGTAGTAGGTCCTATTCACAAAGTTTGTCAAAATCCCTAAAGTTGAGAAATAATTGCATTAATATTTATTATGCTAACTAAAGAATAGAAATTAAACAAACTAAGGATTCAGTGATGTCAACGCAATGAAACATTTATTGTAGGAAGGTCAGAAGGTCCTACTCACAAGTTCCGTAGAATCCGACAAAGTTTATAAATTTGCCTGATTGCTAATTGGGCCAACTATTATGCAAATTAGTTCATGCAAGAATACCTCCAGTGCCCTCAGCCACATTAGGAAAACTTCATCGGCAGTGATAGTTGGCCCTATTCACCAAGTTTCATGGCAAACATCCATGACGTGAAATATCACATACGTATGCTATAATAGGCTACTGGCCAAATAAATTCAAACTTGACCTCAGATCACCTTGAAATGTTCGCCATGTTTTTTCGGCTCCAACAACTACCACAACCCGCCACCGTTTCGTGTAAATCGCACAACTTGAAAATTTTTGCGAAAAACCCCTGCAGATAGAGGGGCACCAAATATACGATCTAGCCCATTTTTTTCGACCTTATACGGAAATTTACTCATAACTGATATGTGTAAACCAGGCAAGTTTTTGGGTCACTCGGATCGAGTGTTAAAATGGAGCGCTAACGCCTAAAGTTTCACCCCGGCGGCGGCGGCGGCGAAGACGGCGGGCACAAAACGGCCACAACCAGAATATCCCCGAACACTTACAGTGTTTGCGGGGATATCATTAATGCAAATTTGACTCATGATACCTTGAAGTGAAGAGACCTTCGAGATCAACTATAGTTCCCCCACCCCCCCAGTTCTGACTGACTAACTTGAATTTGCTTAAATTATGCAAATTAGCGGCCCTCAGCAGTGCAGTAATGCCCCTTCAAACTCAATCCGAGATTTCACCGAGGCGGACCAAGTTGCAGGTCTATCGTATATTGTATTGTTCAACGCCAAAAGGTTTCTGGCGGGCAGTGGAGCCCGAGACGGAGGCGGCTACACACCCAAATTCAATAATATCCCCAACATTCCGTGTCGCAGGTATAATGAATTATGTAGTATCATGGGTAATTACCAAAAACCCAATTTTTTCTTGCATAACAGGGGCCATGGTGAATGAGCCTTTGTTTATAATGCAGAAACACTAGAATCCCCCAAGTTTTTTTTGCACTTATCTTCAGCATGCCTATGCACTGATTGGGGTTTGGTATCACATGGAATGACCATGTTCAGCCATCGGCAATTGACTTGCTCTGTTTGCCTACTCTAAAGGGCTGTGTGTATTTTTCAAGGTGTGGTAGATATAGAATGAAGAGTGGTTTCAGATCGTAATGCCCCCAGCCCCAGCATCCTACCGGGAATGTACTTTTAACCGGAGATGTATTAACTCAATATTTATTCGTCCCTCTGAGCGACCTACTGGAACTGTGATCGAGTTATCTATAGAGATAGGTTTAAAAGCTTTGTAAGAGCTGGTCGTGCCTTACTATACTCTCCAGGGTAGGCCAAGAATTCCCAAATGGTGTAAAGGGCCTGAGCTGAATGTAATGATTATGATCGCTTCCACAGCAATGGGGGGCGGTTGGGAGGGGTGGGGTGGGGGGGGTGCAGGTGGAAGTTGTCCTCCTCTACCTTATGCCTACTCTTGCCTATTGTGAATTTAGCTGGAACCTGCCTGATCTGGCCACCCAATATGCTAGACTGGTGACCTCTGGTATTTCCCTGCCCTGTCGTGTTTCAGTCTGGTGTAATCTATCTGGGCCTTTTGGTCTCATTAGAAGCTTGGATGACACCAATTCACTTGTACCTGGCAGAGCTTCCTGATGGTATGCAAATGCAAGTGTCAAATTGCCAGCTGGTCAATAGATAGGTGACTCTACATTTATTTGAGGGTAACGCTAGCGGCAATAGCCAGTTCCTGCATTACTCTTTCAGTGAATTAACCTCAAATGAAAGCTCAAGGGGAAAAAGCAGAAAGTTGATGGATGATATGTTGTGATTAAGGGTATACTGTATGAGCTTGGTAGACCCCACAGTCGCTTATATCAAATAATAATAATTATCTTCAAAAGTGCGTTTACAGATATACTCGGATCATCCAGTGTCTCGTCTTGCTATTCTCTCCGACGTACAATTTCATCGTCACTTGTCATCATGTTTTCTCTGGGGGACTCCCAAAAGGCTGCAACATACGGCGCTTGCTACTCTCCACAAGTCCCCTCACATGTCCGTACCCACTTTTACATGTGGGTGGTGTGGGAACATTTCAGATACATTCCTTGTCCAACTCACGTGGGAAAGTCCTCTGGCTCCAGGCTCTCTCTGGCTTGTTGGAGCTCCACCGACTGAGCTAATCCGCCTCCCGAAGTTCACCTACCATATTTGTTATAAATACTGGCCCTCTCGGCCTCTCCCATGAGCGCCCTTCTAACTGTCTTTTAGTCAGGTGAGACTGTGACCGAGTCCTGCCCATGTCTGGGGTACCAAGTATCACTACTGATACAGTAGGACGAAGCCGCTCCCCTGACAGGGCCTACAATGCCTAGATAGTTGCACGTGGCCTTACCCAATGTTCCGGAGTTTGATGTTCCCCGTTGTCTTATAAGTTTAATGACACCCAATGTTCAGACCTTCGGAACCCCGGGAAACATCGGACCCGGGAACATTGATACTCAGTGATGAACATGAAACCTCGGAACTATTCTAAACCGCTTCAGACACACGCAGGTTGTGTGGTCCCTATCAAATTTCTCGCTGTCGAAAGACTCCTGTGCGCTGGCTAACTTGAATTGCATTTGTGTTACTCCAAATAACGCCCTGTTAGAACGATTCTGTGACGCTTCGGGCGGAATTTAGAAGGAAAATGGTAAATGGAATCACTTGATAAAACATACGGCATGGAGGACTATAATATCACAATCTATCTCACTACCCCTTATCAACCCCACGCCACAATTGTGCCATATATCGAGCATCTGGCAAGTTAACAGCATGCGGTCTGGCCACTCCCCTCTCGATATCTTTTGCCAGACAAAGTGTATGCTTGTCAACAAATATCACATTCCAGGGAAGTGTTTGTCTGTGAACTTGTCTAATCACCTCTCACACAGATTTTTACCAGGTTCTCTGTGAATATTTACTCAACCTTCTCAGATGGAGCCTCTTCCTGAAGCTTCTGTCTAGCCAGTCATTTGTCAGGCAAACATATTGATTGACATAAGTACAGGCAGATGGTCGATCTTCCGGCTTGTCACCTTACTCTCTCTTTCCGCTGAACAAAGTTTTCAGAGAAAGATTTCAGCATCACTTTATTAGTTGTGTTGTGTTGTCCTCCAGTTGTTACAAGTTTGCCAAGAACAGGATTGTTCTGATTGGTGAGACTCGCTTCAGACAAATTTCAACTGGTGCATGCGGGGTTGCATATAAGGATAGATTCAATGATTGGTAACATCTTGGTGTGCCAGAATGCCGCACCAAAACTGGTCCAGAATTGGTTCAAAAATTGGTTGAGTGAATCGAGCTAGTGAACTGTGACTAATCGTCTGAGCCAACATGTAGGCCAAAACCACATGTAACTAGTCATTTTTTCCAGTTATGAAGATGATGGTTAGGATTGTATCATATTTGTCTGATGATCTTTATACTGTAGTACTACAACACGGGTGAGGCCATACCCATATATATATTTACCCTACCCTATCCATAGGCTGAGATTCTGGGAAGTCCCCCCGCCCCCCCCCCCCCCCCCCCCGCCCCCCCCCCACTTCAGCTAACATTCACATAATGCTACTCTGGGTATTGATCAGTTCGATATAGCTTTTCTTTAAACCTAAATTTTTTGGGTTGTGACAGGCATATGAAGTCTGTCAATCACTGACCTTCATAGCCAGGTCCTGCATTGCTGCACCCGTTACATACTTAGTTTGTTTGAGTTTCTCAAGGATTGGTCTTGTTTGCGGTAACATGGGGATACAATTGAGCCAAGTGTGTGTCCAATGGAACAGTGGTATCTACTTAATGACCCATTCACCCTTGTTTGCTTCCATTGACTGTGTTGTACGGCCACCATGCTGGTATAGGCCAGGGTTTGAGCTAGGTTTGTGAATGGGGTGAAGTAGTGTGGTGGAATGGAGACGGGTTGGAAGGAAGCTAAAGAGCAGAAGGCAATGCTACCGAAAGAAATTGAGTTGTGGTCACAATCCATTTTGGGTATAAAGAGGGTATTTCACATCCTCTCAAGATGAACTGCTGCTTATCGCATTGTGCGCCCCACAAGTGATTGTGTGTATGAGAGGATGTGAATTTCTTCATATTTTCGGCCGAACAAAAGTTCATGACCTAGCTTTATGAATAACTAAAAATAGTCAAATATCGCAAATGTGAACAGTTTGAGTCTGGTCCTGGGGTACCCATCAGACATGGTTGAACCCCAATGATTTTTTTTGGTTCCACTTTTTTTGGGGAGTTGTTTTTTGTTTTATATATATACTAGCCAATGGGTGGGGGACGGATTGGGGGTCTGGCCCAATATCCCTGAGGTGGCTATTCATAAGATTCATTATCATTAGAAATTCTTATTCATTGGTTTTGTTATTCATAACTGTTTTTTTTTAGCAATAAGGAGGATTCGAAATCCATAGTGGAAATGAAGTTATCAAATCCATGATACAAGGGTCATGAATCCCTAAGGTCGAATATTTGTCATGAATGAAGAGTTTGATAATCATAATGTGCAGGGAGGTTTGATATTCATGATACATATAGGTTTTTTTGTCCATAATCTAATCTATAACAAATAAATGGGCAAATTCATAATGGAACAAACAGTCTCTATTCATAATGTGGCCTCAGGTTTGAATATTCATAATGGAGCAGAGGTTTCTAAGGTTTCAATTATGACCAAAAGGTTGTAATTCCTAATGGACAAAACAGTTTGTTATCAAAATAGAGAACAAAAGTTTGTTATTCATAATCCCATAACCCTCTGTGTTATTATGACAATGACATTTTTTTGACAATACTGAATTTGAATACTGGAACAATCAAACAATGAGCTTTTGTTTTTATTAATCCCCAATTATTCATTTACAGTTCTGTGAGAGCCTTCTGCAGCCACTACCGCCATGGCTTCACGCTGGTCGCCACCTTCAGTGATGCTGCTCAGAAACCCGAGGGCACGCTCTCGAGAGTGGCAACGTCATTCTTCAGTGGGTAAGTGTCATTATGCAGAGCACATCTTCAACCATCAACATATGCGGCAGGGTCGAAATCATCTGGGGCGACGGGCGATTCGCCACCAATTTTCTCAGAATCGCCCCTGAAGAATATACGCAGGCGAAAATAAAAACGAATATTATGTAAAATCGCCCCCGTCCCGTGTGAAAGGGTCTCAATGAAAAAACACCTAAATGGCCATCAAAAAATGGTAAATTATGAAGACCTATTTGCTGAATTTGCTTGTTCACATTAATTATGAGATCTCTGTGAAAAGTCCAAGAAATTTCGTGTCAAATCGCATATCCGATATCAATCCATGTCGCGAAACTATAGTACCATTCCCACGAAATTTTGTATACTCCGTCTTCGTTGACTGAAAGATGTGACTTTCCCACGATAGCGTAAACACCACCACTGCAAGGCATGTACCGAATCGTCTCCGTAGCAGTCCGCGTGCGAATAACTTACTTTTGCAAGAATAACCCCACGTCTGCTACGCAGGTAGTTCGTATGAATGTGGAATGTACGTGACACGGCCGTTGTCTTGTGGTCAGCAGGGTTAGCGTGATGATGGTATTCTGACACGCGGAGCGCTGCCTACAATTAATTGCAGTAGTCCACGCGTTCAGAATGAGAGAACATGGAAATATCGGAGAGTAAGAATATCGTATTATCGATAGTTCGTTACATACTCCGTCATCATTGAGTGAGTATAGGGTGGGGCCTATTCCGTCCGTGTAGTATTCACAGTGGGGGGAAACGGAAGAACCACACACATAAATGAAAACAACTACACACAAAACAGGAGTACATCAGATTACATCGGCACATGACATCTTCAAATTGAAAAAGAGCCCCCGTGAGCAAAAATTAATCCTACCTGATATGCGTACGCTAACAAGGTTAGCTAGTTCTGGAACTAGCGAAATCTTTTAGCCCAGGAGTGCCAGTGATTTTCGTGGACGATTAGTACATTAATTACTGACCACATTCTTATCCAATTTTCTCAAGTCTTGTTAAAAGGTAATCTGAATCCCGTTGAGTCCTAAAAAATGGAAAGTAGAGGCATTTACTTGTACTGAGATTCTCAAAAACACCTCTGATAAGTTTTAGAATGGGCCACAAAGTGCTCGAAGGTGAATTAACATCATAGAGTCCATATAAAATCTCAAAGTTTTATATTCATGTGAAAAGTTATGTATAAATGATGGTATTTATCACATTCTAAGTATCTCAATTTCATCACAATATTCTGCCTATAGGAGTTTGAACAGCAGCCTCAGCAGAGAGCCTCAATATTATTTGATACAGGGGCGGAAGTATGACACTTCGCAAGCAAAATCCCAGGTTCGAAACCCAGCATCACTGGACATTTTTAAAAGATGGCTGTACTTGCGTGCGATGAGCGATCTTGGGACTCCACTTATGTTCCACATAAGCAGTGGACTTTCTGGGCGTTCAGGGTATGGGATATTTGCAAATCCGGTCACGTAGAACTTGACCTTCGGCTCCTCCAGGTTCTGGAAAGTGTCGGCGGCATGAGAGTCACTGATCATCCTTGGGATGGTGATGTAAAATGGCCGTCGAGCAGCGTGGGATTGGTTACACCCCTGACTCGCTATCATCTGGGCACTAGTCCAAAAGAAGGCAAGTCATCGCCGCCGGGCTCAATCAGGATAAATTACGCCAGGGTTTTTTGATAAGCGAAGCCTGACTCCTTAACCCACTAGAACACGAATCAAAAGGAGCTACTGAGCTGCGTTAGAATTTACCTGTAATCATGCAAACAGAGGAATGTTTTGAGTACCATCTTGTCGGACGCCGCTGTTTAATGCCAATATAGTGCTTCGAAAGTCTTCTATATAGTGATTCTTGGTCAGTTGAGAGTCACACGGGGGGGGGGGGGATGCTTTAGTCCTATACCCAATGCAGTCCATGTTGCATTCTAATGTCAATGAGATCTATATGGTGTCTAAGGTCAACTGAACAGCATGCGACCCACACTGCTGACAGGTGCAGAAACAATCTGGGGAACTATTATCATGCGCAAGTTACTCTCCCATTAGCACAGAACAAACATCCTGCCACACTCAATATATAGTCGTGAATGCGTGATATGACTCGTTCCCATGAGTGGTATCAGTTCAGGCCACTTCAGGGATATGTCCATAACAGAAGTGCCATGGGAAATTTCTCATGTATACCCGATGACATCATTATAGTGCCAGCATGACACACTTTTCAGCTGTGGGCTGGACTCATTAAAGGACAACTGCAGGCTTGGATACACCAGAGGTTATATTGTGGGAGAGAATGAAAAATGTATCATAGGCAAAAAACCCTGTTTAATACACTGTTCCTATGTGGAGTGATGGGCCTTCAAAAGTTTGGGCAATTAAGCTGAGAAATTGGGGCGAATCCAATTTGCGCAATAACGCATGACATAACACGGGACAACAAGGGAAATTATGTTATGTATTTGATGTTTCAACTATTGCACTTCTCAACTTACCCCATATTGCCACGATGACACCCCCCACCCTGCGCCATTGTACATCTGACACTTGTACAGTAGTCCGGGCTGGCAACCTAGTCGTCCTTCTTATTTTGCAGTTGAACGTTTAAGTTCATGAGCATCTTGGCTAAGAATTTCATCGATTTTCAGCCGAAAATCACCCATATGCTTTCATCGACATTCAGAATCTTGATAGGAGCATTTTTCTTCGACGTCTCTATCAGGATATGTTTATTCCTAGCGGTTTGGTAATTGGTTTGGATTTATTCTCCCTCGATCCGTTTTGCGTAAGTCCATAATTAGCTGGCTGCTCCTAGCACAATAGGGTGTGCATGGTTCCCCGGGGTGTGGGCCCCTATTGTGTTAGGTTAAGTGGGGCTGGACTGTGGTCCGGGTGCTTTCTTTCCTTTTCCCCTAGCTGACTGGAGGGAAAAGCTGAGAGAAGCTGATAGCTCTTGAACGGGAGGGCCCACCCCCCAGGCCCCCCCCCCCCCCCCCCCCTCCCTACCCTCCCTTTCCTTGGTTTTTTTTTTTTCCCCTTTCCCCGTCCCTGTCCCTTCCCCGTGGGGTGTGTCCTCCGCGCGCGGCGCTAAGGAATGTTACGCAAGACGGGTGAAAGCTGAGAACACAAGGAAGGAGAAGAAGGGGGACGGCAGGACAAAGAAAAAAACGGGAAACAAAAGAAAGGGCAAAATGGGAATTGGAGACTTCTTTCAGTGTCGTGGGGGGACTTGGCTTGAGCTAAGTTAACTCGTCTTGTCGTGAGTTTCGTTAACCGGCCGATTCTTTGTTTTTTTGTATATTCTTATACTGCAAGACACTATGTTATGACATTCGCATATCATGTCAATGAGTCCTTTTTGTGATCCTATGCTGTTGTATCCCGGCGCTCGTGTCTATCGGCTGATGGTTTTATTTTGATATTCTTATACTGCAATCCTCGTACTATGACATTTCGCTTATCATTCCTGAGTGATTCCTATTTGTGATATTTTTACCGGCTGATGATTTGTATTTCGTAAGTCTTATCAGCAATACACAGTATTATGCCATATGCATATCAGTCGGAAATGTATCCTATCCTGTGATATCACTGATGTATACGTTCGTTATCGGCTGATGTTATGTTATTTTGTTTATAATCTTTATACTCAACACTCGTATTATGACATATACTTTCAATGCCGTCTTCTTCGGCGATGTTATGTATTTGTGTAATCTTATTCTGCATTACACTCGTATTATTACATTTCACATTTCATGTCGGAAGTGATTCCTATTTGTGATATTGTTATTGTATATCGTTCGGGAGGGATTATACTCCTGAAGAATTTTTCCCGTAATCGGCTGATGTTTATGTATTTTGTATAAATCTTATACGGCAATACACTCGTATTATGACATATCACATTTCATGTCGGAGTGATTCCTATTTGTTAATTGTTAGTGTATATCGTTCGGTTAGGAGTATACCCTGAAGGATTTTTCCGTAGCGGTACTTTCCTCAGATCCGGTAAAGTGTGTCGGCTACGCCTTTCCGTCCCATATCCTACCATGTGACAGTGCTCGCCGCACATTGTCTACGGAAGACTACTAACGACGGCAGAGAAGACCCAGTGGATATGGCGGCGCTCCAAAGAAAGAGGGACGTTCCCGGAGCTGTGGCCCCTTCCGGGGCCCGTGTGCAGGTGGCTCGTTAGCACGTGCTCCCACAGGCTAGAGCGCTGGGTCAGCATGACCCTAAAGCCGGTGGGGCGGGCCGAGGTGGGTCTCTCGCACTCGAGGAGCCTGCTCTGCTGGTTCTTCCCTCGCGCCGTACCCGAACTGGGTGTCGTTACACCTCAGTACGGTCCAGAGGTCCCGACAAGTGAGTCGGGGTCCGACCAGGCGGTCGCGGCGCGCGTATGGCTCGTCTTGCCTGGTCCAGGCCCGACTGGTAACGAAGGTCGGTTTACACCCAAAGGACGGCCCTTGGGATCCCGACAAGCTATGTCGGGGCGTCCCATCCAGTTCCTAAACGGGGTGTGCGTTACACCTCGTGACGGCCCGTTTGTCCGACAAGCAAGTCTGGCTGGCCCATCCGGTCCGATCTGGTGTGTTTACACCTCGAAACGGCCCGGAGTCCCGACATGCGTTCGGACCGGTCCCGCGGCCGCGGATCCGGCGGGCCGTACGCTCCGGCATCAGACCAATCGCCAGGGGGACCAGGCCTCCAGGGGACCAGGATCGATCCAAGCCAAGGCACACAACTACTCGTCAACATCTCCCCGGAGTCTCTCTCGATTCGGATAGCGGCTATCAGAGATTTACTTTGGTAGCCAGCCGCGCTCCCTAGTACTGGGGCGTGTTTTTCACAACCAGTTTCGCCGTTTTTCAGAAGTTTAGAGCGGCCGACGTTCCGGGCCCGTACGGCTTGACACTCCTGGACCCTCCCGGCCTCCTCGTAGTGGAGGTTAGGCCGCCGCGGCCCCTCAGGAACTTCAGCTGTTGGTTCCGGGCAGAGGGGAGTAAGACGACAAGACGCTCCCGATACCGAGATCTTTGGGAGGTCTCCGGGGTACTAAGGCGTCCTTCCATGAAACAGCCATAGCGCCGGAGTCTCTCTGGCAGGCATTGCGACTCCATTGGAGCAGTGTTTTCTACACCCAGGAGCGGCGAGCTAGTACCCGCCGTTTTGTCCTCGGGGGTCGGATGGACTGCATCCTTGTTAGTGTGCCGTTGATCCCCGGTCAACCTAGGACGAGACTTAGCGCTGGCGGCTTGTTTTTCGGCGAGGGACGTATGTAAGGTCCGCATTCCGAGAACTGTTCTCGGTCCTCCCGCATAGTTACTACGTTCGAGACAGACTTCGCTACGCTGTCGCTATCCAAGTGACTCTATCGCGTTCGTTTGTCCGGTGGCCCTCACTCATCCATGGCCAGTCTGTCGACTTGAGCTCAGGGGCTTTAAGACCGCATGGGGGGGGGGCGGACAGTGCACAGGCCTGGTGACCAGCACCCGTCGGTAGAATTTCTTCAGTCAGCCATCCATCCGCGGCCTGGGCCCCCCATCGCGGATAGTTCATTCGAAGAAGTACGGCTAGCGGGACTGAATAATTAAGTCCCTGAAGGGAGCGACTGGAAGGAGTCTGTCCACCACAGAGTCTAACTTCATACCGAAGCCTCCCTGTCCTAGACTAGGGAGCCGCTCTGGTCAGCGGCGGTGTTTGCTGCGGCCGCCCAGGAGCGCCACCCCAGCCAGAGTCGGATCTCTTTAAAGAGAAATCACGGCTCGCGGAGGCCACTGATGCTGAAACTACTGTGTTCGCAGGCGATTGGACTCCTATCTAGCCTCCCCCCCCCCCCCCCACCGTCAAGGCCACGGGCGGAGTTGCAGGCTCCACTATCTAGCGAACGTACAGCCCTCTGCCAGTCGAGGACCAGGGGCCGTTATTCCGGTCAGGTCGGGCTTCCAAGCGTACTTCTTCCGTGGGAGAGACTAGCAGTTGGCTACCTTCCCCTTTCCCATCGGATTCCTACCGGCCCCCTCTCTCCACCTCCTTAGCCGAGACTCTAAGGGCTCGCCTACATAGACGGCTTACTGAATATAGGGGGGGCTCAAACGACTGGAACCGGCCGGCATATAACTGCCGGAGTTTGGCTGCGGACTACGTCTCGCACCCTACCGAAAAAAAAAAAAAAAAAAACCTTCGCCTTTGTTTAGGCTACTTGACCTCGTATCCGTCTCGGACGTCCTCGGTTCTCTGCTGAGTAAGGTCCGTCCCCTCTTCTCTGTCTTCCTGGACCCTAGTACTTCTTTGGGCTCAGTTATCACCTCACGTCGCACGCGCTTTCCCTCCCCGAACCACCAACGTTCGCATCGAAATCGACTCACCTTTCCGCTGAGGCAGAACCCATAAAACGGCCCGTTTACGGAGCATCCGGCTCACCCCGAGGTAGCCCGGCCTCTGCAGCCGTCTCTGCCGTCTACTCGTGGACACAATGGCTTACTTCGACGCGTCCTCACCTTCACGTCGGACGCGCTTGCCCCACAGCCGCACGTTTCGCTCGATCACACGACCCGACCTGTCCGCTAAGAGACAGAACCACGGCCCCGTTTACGGAGCACCAGGCTCACCCCGAGGTAGCCGTGCTCCTCTGCAGACGCCTCTGCGTCTACTCCGTGGACCCCATTTCTTACTTTCAACGCAGTCACACCTTCACTTCGGACGCGTTTTCCTGAATTCGCACGTTCCCGTCGCACCGCCCTCGCCGTTCGCTGGAGACAGAACCGTCCTACCTTTACGAGCAACCGCCTTAACCCCGAGGTATCCGTGCTCCTGACGCCGCCCCTGGTTACAGACCGGGCTAGGCCGGACCCCGCCGACAGCGGAGTGCCACGGAGGTGGGGCGTTCCGTGTTCCTAATCCGGGACTTGTCCTCACTAAGACTCCAGATCATGTGTCTGCCCTCAGAGCCGTGAACCGTCTCTCCCCGTCTTTTCTGAACCGGTGCTGCCCTCGGAGCCGGGGTAGGCTCTCCAGAGCCGTGAACCGTCTCTGTCGGCCTTCTCGAGCCGGCGGTGGTCAAGCCTGCGTCGTCAGCCGCGCACCTACTCTTTCTACATCGAACCGTCAGCTCTTCTGGGTGGGTCGACCCACGGCGGTCCGTGAGATCGGGGTTCACCCACGTCAAGAGACTTACCCTGCACTGTGTCGAATTCTATCCACGGTTGGCGTCGTCGGTGTGTGGTGTTCCGGTGGGCGGTCACGGCCTGGTACTGGGTGAAAAACCGTTCGTTCGTTACAGGCACTCAACTCTTCTTCGTATGTAGTCAGCTTTTCACTCCGGCATCGAAGGCTTTTTTCATTCATTCCGTGGGATAAAGAGCCTCGCAAGGCCGCGTATCTCTGAGCAGGGTTTCGCTCGGGTTCCAATGTGCACACCCCGTTGCACTGGACCCTGGAGAGGTCGCCCTCCTCGTTCTCAAACCGAGCTAAACGCTTCTTCGCGAGACGGTATGCGGCGTCTGTGGGTTTTACACACGACGTTTTGTTTCATCTGCTTCTCCACACAGTCTCGCTAGCCGGCACGAGGGCTGCTCTGCATCATCACAACCGACCAACACCCCGTTCGATGACGGCACGGACCCGCCTCCATTGGCCCTGTGCTAGTCCCGAGTGCAAAGGCAATATGGGGGTAGTTGATAAGTTAAATATATGTCATTCACGAAACTTACTGGTTTGGTTGAATCGTGACTACGATACTCACTCGCCCCCTATGGACTTACCCACCCGACCGTCCCCAACGTCCGCCTCACGGGGCGTCCTCCTAATCGTCGGATCGCAGCCTTCACCCCTCAATCCCTTTGACGCCTCTGCCTAGAAAAGTAAGACGACGTAGGAATTGCCAGCCCGGACTACTGTAAAAGTTGGCAGATGTACACTGGCGCGGGGTGGGGTGCAAAGTGCATATGGGGTAAGTATCAACTGCGGATGATTATTTTGACTGTTTTGTGTATTGGTGAAGCATGTGTAATTGCGAAGATTGACCTTTGGTGAGCGAAAGACAATAACAGATTCCTGCTAAAATGTGACGTTATTCAACAAATTCACAAAACTTACTGGTTTGTGATCTGTGAACTACGATACTTACCCCCAATTGGAACGACCCACCCTACCGCCCCATTCCGGCCATCACGGGGCGTCTCCTCTTCGTATGCGGGCTTCACCCCCATCAATCCCTTTGACGCCTCGCCTGAAAAATCAGAAGACATAGGGTTGCCATCCCGGACTATGTAAAGTTGCCAATGATACAATGGCGCGGGTGGTGCAAAGTGGCAATATGGGTGTATTCGTAGTTTCCCGATTCCCAAACCAGTAAAGTTTTGTGATTTGTTGAATAGTCAACATTTAGCATCAGTTCTGTTCTTTCTCTCACCACAGTAACCATCCACACCTATCGACCCACTACGGCAATCCTCTACCATAGACTTAATGCTTTTCAAAGTGAACTAATGTTCATGAATCTCATAATAACAAAGACGGTTTGCAGGGTTGTGCATGTATGACATCATTTATTATTTCATGATGGTATGCATTTCATCTCCGCAATACACATGCATCACAATCCACAAACTTCAAATATAAATCTCCTGCAGTTGTCATTTCCAAAGGCAGTCGAAGTAAATATCGGATCCTGTGTTTGTTTTGAGTTTTTTTTTTCCCCTGAGTTCCTGCTGCAACGGGCGGCCGTTTATTTATCTGGTGATACTTGTAGTTGTAGTTGTAACCATGGCGAGTTGACTTCAGAAGTTTGGGTAATGCCTTACACTGGTTCGAAAAACACCCACTTATAAGAATTCGAAAGTAAAATGAAATAAAATATATCAAGTAGGACACGTTTTTGCCCTGCCAAAATAATAAGTTACCCTCTATTATTGGCCCGAGATATTCGCGTTTGCTATATTTGAGAACGAGACAAGTTACTTCCAGGTAACCGTATTTTTGTATGTTACAGAGAAACATTACTTTCGTGGTATCAAAGAAACATGTATATTCCAGTGTGTTTGGCTATACGTGAATCTAGTACAGGATTAAGATCCTGTAACGGTAGTCACTACGAAGTTCACATTGTCAGTATTTGCTTCACTTGAAAGATATTGAATCCCTGTTGGTCTGTTCCCTCATGATTATTACTCCCATTATCTTTCAAATAAACATTGAAAATGATTTGAAAAACCACAATCCAAGAACTTCCTCATTTTAGAGCTCCGATTAATGGGAACTTGATATTCTTAATCGATTTATCT
This sequence comes from Sclerodactyla briareus, assembly GCA_026419785.1. Taxonomy (NCBI): domain Eukaryota; kingdom Metazoa; phylum Echinodermata; class Holothuroidea; order Dendrochirotida; family Sclerodactylidae; genus Sclerodactyla; species Sclerodactyla briareus. The sequence goes on from JAODTK010001110.1 coordinate 23,257, forward strand.
ATTTCATTGTGCAACCAATATCAATAATTGTTTAGTTGAGTCCATAGCCTGAGATCCATGACTGCCTTTTAAAGCCTGAAACACCTGTGAGCATCCCCACATGGTGTGGCCTGAGTACTGCAGGACTTGCGTTCATTCATAGGTGCCATGCAATGACCTAGTCGTACTGTCCCTAATTGACTGTTCTGTGCTTGCATCTCAATAGGGACGATTAGGTTCCCTCCCCCTACCCCCCTTCCCCACCCCCTAACCCCCTTCCCCCCCCCTAATCCCCTTCCCCCCCCCCCCTTCCCCACTTGACTAATGCAGGCCTGTACAATCTGGAGTTTAGGGGTCTTTTGCGCTTTAAACCCCGTCGATGAGGTTATCAGATCCGTAGTGTCGTATAACAATCACACTTTTCCTTTGTCCCTTTTTTCACAGAGGGCGCTATACCACGAGCCCCGACACGAGGGTGAAGCTACTTTTGGATGTATTCAGTGCCTCTGATCTGGAGACGTGCAAGGCCCTTCTGGGCGATCTCTGAAGGGGACAACCTTGCTGTGAGTTTTTGTACTGTGTTCAGAGGGCCAGCCACTTGTTAATTAGAGTGGGAGGGGGAACGTTGAGAGCCATGAGTGGTTGTTTGGTTGAAGATACTGTTCAGCTGAAGCCCTCTTAGATCCCTGCAATAGTCTGGGATATTCTGGTTTGGGGGCTCTGTCCGTCTCCCCACTACCCTGCTGGAAATTGGCCCTCGCTTTTCCGTGCTTGCTCTGAAGCTTGTTACACCTGTCTGCTCCTAGTGAAATCTCGCTGTGTTCGAAAGCTGGGCATTACTTTACGCATGATGCTGCCCTCATTTGCAGGTTTTTATGCCAAAATAAACAGAGTTTGATGTGCTATGAAACTCGGTGTGTAGGACAAATGCTGGTCGGAACAACATGCCGTTATTGCAAGGATCATGTTTGTCATTTTTTTTGTTTTTTTTCTAACTCTTCTGGATTCGAACGGAACTTGGAGAATGTAATGTTGTTATTCTCCGAACACATGAGGTCATTTCACGGTCAACAGGAGGTTGAAATTTTGTAACCTACCAATTTCCCAACAAAACTTGGAGAATGTTGAAATACAGTTGGTCCTAAAAGGTAGGTCATTCATGATTCAGTTTCGGTAGTCTGCCTCAACATGTACACTAATGAATTGTTGCATTTTGCCATTGGAAGTTGCTCAAATGTTGAAGAACCACAGAGTGATATCATTTAATCAAATTGAGAGTAACTTCACATCAAATGCGACTAATGGAAATATTAGATGCTAATGTACGGTGTCGATGACATCTTGTTCGGTTTGCCTTCATTTAGGTAACGAAAAGGTGATTGCTCATGTGATAAACTCTCGTATTTTGTAGAAATGATAACTTTGCAGTATTCCAATGAACAAGTATATTGTGTAGTGGCATGGGTAGCCTAGTATCGAAGTGTCAACCCTCTATTGGAAGTCAATGGAAACTATTACATCCTCAGGCAGGTGTCTGCACAGGTTCAATTGCAAGACATAACCCTAGACCCCCCGGGATGGCGTCATGGTTACTCATGGTTAGGAAAGTCTGACCAGGGTACATAAAGCAATCAATGGTGACTCCTGATTCGGACGCCCATTTGCAATTGGTCGGTCAATGTACAAATTCCACGGAATTGAGTGAGCCACGGTACTTACGAAGGTACTTAATGAGTCATTGTCAGCAAAGGGTCAGTCACAAATGGGTTTGGGATAAGGCATGTCTGGGGAATGCGTCCATCCACTTGTGATGCAGGGGGTGTAAAACGGCACTTGAACTTTATGCCGCAACAGAGCACCCCCCCCCCCCCCCCCCCCCCCCCCCCCCCCCCCCCCCCCCTGTCATTTTAGGGACTATAAGGGGGTCTAGTGGTGCGTCTTGCAATGGCCATGTACATTGATAGTGTAACAGAGGACTATATTGACGGTCATTTATTCCCTTATTCTGCACGCAGGAGATGTGCATTTCATGGCCGGATCTGTGGCAATCAACAAATGATACAGATAACCTCACAACTTTGAGATGGGGACACGTGGGCAGCTCGGGTGAGACGGAACATCACCCACACCGTGTGCCCCACGGGGCCCCGGACCCGTCCAGATAGAGGCTGAGCTTTGTAGAGAGGGAGGGACAGGTACGGTCTTAACCCTCTCATTACTGCTTACTGACCCCCCAATGTTAGACCTCCATACCCTAGCCTACCATAATATATGCTCATCTATTTCACTTACTCACTTACCCCATATTGCACTATGCACCCCACTCCGCACCAATTGGCGCATTCTGGTAATCTTCGGAAGTTCCGGGCTGGCAACCCCATCGGCCTTCTTATTTTGGTATCAACTCTTCGTCAGAAATCCCACAGAGAACCGACCATACCATAATAATGCTCTATTATGTCCCTGAGCGTTGTTTAGTGTTGGCTAGGCTACGTAGCCTAACGTTGGGGGTTCAGCTAGGCTCAGCATCGTCCGGGGCCTAACTAAGTCTTTCAACACTCCCACTGGGCATAATTGAGATTTTATGATCAAGATCACCTATCCACTCAATCTTTAAATTCCCCCATACCCTCCCATAGCCTACTACCATAATATATGCTCATATGTTGAGCATATATCAGTGTGGGCTATGCGATCAGCCTAACTTGAGGGTTCAGCTAGGCTCCGCATCAGGCCTGGGCCTAACTAAGTCTTTCAACACTCCCACTGGGCATAAGTTGGATTTTTATCATCATCCATCAGACGCTATCACACTCAATCTTTAATTCCGCCTAATACCCTCTCTCTAGGTCCTGGTCCCGTCATCCCACAATATCTGCACATCGTCACCACATTGATTCTGATGCGTTGTCAAGCTGAATCAAAATTGGCTCTCTTCAGTTTCTCATGGCCAAATTTCTGGGATCTTTTGGAATAAAACTGGCGATGTTTTAAGTAACCTTCCCCATCTCTCAAGACTACGATCATAGGGGCTGTAGAGATGTATGGGAGCTTTGCCAACATCAATGAAAGTCTATGTAGGCAGGCAGTAGCCAGAATGTAGGGAATGTACTGAAAAGGTCAAGGTCTGGAAAGTCTAACAGATCTACGATATACCAAGTTAATACGAGTGTCGGAACTGTTAGATCCTTGGTGGATGAGCAAGAAAGGCTTTAGAGGATCCGAAAGAGGCGAGTTATGATCAGTAGACAGTCAAACAGTAAGGAAAAGATGAGGCAACTGGAAAAAGGACCAGTACTGACTGATCTCTAATATTCATGTGCCCCTACAAGGGTGGGTTTTCAAGAAAGCTGACGAATAATTTATTCATTTATATTTATTTATTGAAACACATATTCCACCTTGCAAGCCAAAGCTGACTTGCGGTGGATATTACAAAATAAAAACATGAAAAATAGAAATGGAATAATAAGACATCAAGTATGAATAATAAATGGGCGATAGTAATATTTACAAATAGAAATTCAACTTCAGCAAGATCATGAGTAAACTACGACCAGGACAAGGAGAAAGGCTAGAGTCAGATATTACACATCGTGGGCAGCGTTCAGGAGTCCTGTCAGATGAGGGATTTAGCTATTATATCTCCTGTTTGTTCTACACTGTGGTTCAAGAGAGTGCGAGGGCTGCATAGGTTCATGTGGTGGATCGCATCGTTCTCTTTAAACCACTCTAAGTACCTGCAGGATGACACAAGAACTGGCAAATTTAATCACACAGCTGAGTGCGTCGCTGCTTAACACATTTCATATTGAGAACCTCCAAGGCATAAGACTACAACGCTGACCCACAGACCTATAATAAGTTGCCTGGACTTGGTCTCATATATATATTCATTGTATCATGTAGTCCATGCATGTTTACAGCCCAACCCAAGTTATCCTAAAGTCTCCCACATTTCGTAACATTTCTGACTCAGTCCGCCTTGTTCCTGCAGGTGCCGAGCATCATGGAGGGTAATGCATGGCCCAACCCCCAACCAACCATTCTCTACTTGAAACGTCTCCTTATACTATATTTCAATCCATATAGGAATCTTTCAGCATATATCCATGTCTTTACTGTCTCCCTATGCATATTGATAATGTAATTTATGAATATTCAGTGTATATTCAATGTATTCACTGCAGGGATGGGTCCAGGAAGGTGAGGAACACCAAGAGGATCGTAAGGGGGTCACGCAGCCCAAGAAACCACCGAGTCCAATGTCCAAAGGTCTCCTCATACATATTCATGGAGGGGGTTCATCGGCCACACCTCCAAGTCACATGAGGTAAGTCCATGAACTTCAATAAACAACTTCAGCTGGGACTTGACATAGCGTGCAACGAGGCAGATACCTGGTCAACAGACCTAACAGCAGTCAGTAATGCTACTGTATTCGATCTTGTCCGAGTGCTAGACTTAAATTCCTAGAACCAGCAATTTGATCGGTGACCAGGCCTCTTTTTTTGCCTGTGGCCGACCCTGATCTGAGGAATCCACCTCCTGGCTGTTGTAACACACTGTCAGTCACGACCACTCTCAAAAAGACTAATTTGTTTTAATTTGTTCATGTAAATTCCAGCTTCTTTCCTCCCCTGCTGCTGTGTCTGTTCTGTTTTGTATGTATCACTGGAAGAGATTATTATTCTATTATTCTGATCATTTCTCTTTACCACAAATGATCCATGGATAGGAAAAAAACCTGTGTGCCGAACAACCAACTACAACACCCTTTGAAAGGTTGTTTGCAGTTACAAAGAATTGAACTCGACACTGACATATAAAGAATCGTAATCTTTGAAATGTAAATATCAAATTTTCTCAGCTTCTTACCCTTATGCCTATCCTCGCCTATTGAAAATCTTGTCTAATGGTTGAAAACTTGCTCATTCTGGTCACTCATTCTGCTAGAGTCCAAGCTGGAGTGTCCTGAACGTTTTTTGTCAGGAGCCTCATCCTAGAAGTTACGGATTCTATTATGCGAGGCCGGGATCCTGACTAACCTTTACAAAATCTTATTTTATGTGATTCCCCGAATGTATCTTCCAAATGCCATGGTTTACTTGCTGATAACCTTAATTTCCAGAGCCCCATTGCTCCTGTACTGATTCTGTGATAAGTGAACTGTGGAGCTGTGCTCAACTGACCAGCCATCTCTGACCTTTAATGGAAAATCAGGGAAGGTGAATGTTTAACTGGCTGTGTAACTAGACCCAAGAAGCATCGAACCATAGCCAATCTGCTGTCCAACAATGGCCCTTTCATGGGTTTGGCGAGATTACCTGGAACTGTTTGTTCTAAAGGTTAGTCTAATTGGTTAGGCCGATGGTCAATTGGTAGCTCGGTTGGTAGAGATTAGGACTGGTGATTGAAAAGTTGCCAGTTTGAATGCGAATGACCGATCAACTTTCCTTTTACCCTTGGGCAAGGTAATTCGTTTTCACAGCCTCACCCCACTCAGGCGATAATTGGGGGACCTGTGAGGAGTTGAGGACATCCTGTGCCTATAATGGCAGCAACTTAATTCTCGAGATCTCCGATAGCGTACCCGTCTGAATTAGGGTAATATCTGTAAAAGCGCTCAGATGTCTACGCGTTGGAAAGCCCTATATAAGCATTGGATATTAGTATTATGGTATTCTTATTAAAATCCTCTGTCCCAGGTAGACCTTCGATCATGGGCCAAGGACCTCGGCGTACCCATTGTATCCATCGACTATTCATTATCACCAGAGCTTCCATTCCCAAGAGCGTTTGAGGAGTGTTTCTTCGCCTACCCCTGGGCTTCAATAATGCACCCGATCCGTACGGCATTGATCTGTTCTGAACTTGGCCATCCATTTCATGCAGCAATAATTCACTGCTAAACTAGACTGTATGCGGTAAAACTGACCACGTGTATACCCCCATCGACAATCATGGGAAGAAGTATCCACACCAATGAGACCTCCATTTTTGGTCAGAAACTAAGATAGCTCTCATCCACCAAGTTGTATCTATGGAAGTTACAAAAAAACTCACTTAAATTATGCAAATTTGACCCACAATGACCTTGCAATGGCCTTTAACTTTGTCAGGAAACAAATGTAGCCCCCATCCACCAAGTTTCGTTCAAATCTGACAAGTTTGGAAATCGCCCAAATTATGCGAATTGATCTCCGATGACCTTCAAATGACCTCCACATTCGCGGGAATCAACTAAGTCCCCACCCCACAAGTTTGGTTCAAATTCGACAACTGAAAAAATTTGCGTGGAATTATGCAAATTAGCGACCCCCAAGCATTGCAGTGAGCCCCTTCAAACTCATCGGAGACGTTCACGAGGGTGTACATGGTACCAAGTTCAGCTAAGTAGGATAAAACGTTAAAGGTATTGCACTAACACCTAAGTTTCCGCCAACGGTGGATCCTGGGACGGCAGCAATGGCGGAGACGGCGGCGGCTACGCACCAAAACCATAATATCCCCAAACACTTCAGTGTTGCGGGATATAATTGCAATGCACACTAGATCCACGGTGTGCTTACACCAATATCTTGAATGTACCAAAACTTTCTGTAATTATGCAAGTAATATCCAGTAATGATGAATGGGGACTTGCAGTTGATCAATTTGGAAGAAGAAAAACAGTTTAGACAATTGTGACCTCACATTACAGCTCACTTGAAAGGAAACACAGTACCTTTTCTGCAATTGGTATATGGGAGTGCTGGCTTCGTGTCGCAAAATTTGTGCACTGAAATCTCTAAATGAATGTTGATTTTACTCTTGTCAGTGGGCTGGAACTACTTCAACCAAAGCAATGATGAAAAGGGGTTTTCTCAAATGAAACTTTTTTTTTTTTTTCAAGTCCACACTGATGAAATCTGGTTACAGGTTTGAGATCCCATGGTGTAGTCTCAAATCAGAAGTGAAGCCACTTCCACTTAAGGTAGTGTCGAGAATTTCTGCCTCATACTTTTAAAAAGCAGAAAATAGCATTTCACTGTCCAAAAAATGCGCCAACTTGAAGAAAGAAAAATAGAGCAGAATTTGACATTAGAAATTAGAAATCTTGCCTCTAACTTAAGGAATGAAGCGCTGGCGAATTGGTAAGGTCGGATTTCCGCCCACGTTGAGGCACGCCAAAGTACGTACTAACGAGCCTGGTCAGCGTACACCATTACTTTCTAATTGTGAACAAACAAAACCGGGGCGAGTGGCCAACAATTGAAAGGGGTTTAACACCTGTTGAGTGAAAGAAGGTGAATTTTACTTAATGATTGAAGATGGTAACGATTGAATACTTCTTATTTTTTGAATGCATTTAAGATATGATTTATATATTCTAAATGTTTAAAATGGGTGTGCATATTTACAGCCTTGTTTCTCATATTTTTATTATTATATTATATATATTCTTCTTTATGTTCAGTAGACTTTCCATATTGTTTAATTTTTAAGTGATCGTCCATCTCTATAGCATTTTGTCTCATACCGTTTTGTTGTTTTAGTAAGGGCCTCGGGTAAGATTAGCATCTGGTATAACCGAGTTTGTTTACCTTTTCAAATGTATAAATAACGTTGAAAAATACACAAATAAATCGCCTAATGGACAGAGTGAAATGAGTGTGTGCAGTGTTCCTATCTGGTACACATTCAGTGTCGGACTGATCGTGTCAGCGCAAATTGACTCGGTTGCCACAATTTGACATTTCTCAATACAAATCATTGGGATGTTGGGTTATTGATCAACTGACTGTTTTTGACAGAAAAACAAAAAAGGCTGGATAGAGCTAGCCGTTGACCAAGTAGAATAGGAGTATGCAATACGGGATAGCTGGGGGTTGTAGAGTTTTCATGTGCCGGGCAAACAAAATTGACACTTTGAAACATGAATGTCGCCCTCTATGCTACAATCCCTCATCTTCAAAAATTGATGATGTGGGTAAGGTGGAAAATTCACATTGTAAGCAGTGTCCAAAAATGTAAAAGAGGCATCTGTATGAGGATAATTATTGTGTCAATGGAAGAAAGTTTGAAGTTGAGAACATAATATCTGTAGATTCTGGTTTTGCATAAAATAGGGGGACGACAAAAGAAATTTCGAATGTCAGTACAAGATCATCGAAAATGTTCAAAAATTGTATGCTTTACATATGGAAAAGACTCACCTCACATCTTTGTGTTCTTATTATTACACTCGATCGAGGGGTACTCCTTTGTATTTGGAACCTACATTAATATTCCTGACACACCATTTGTTAAAAAATCATGTTAAAGCACCCCTTTCATCATCCTTTTTCCCAAGGGCTGCAGCTCCTTACTATAACCTGACACTGCAAGTAAATAATATGTTAATATCAATATTAATATGCAGAGATCAGTTACACAACCTCTTCATTGCAAGGATCATTACTGCATTCTGCCTTCTTTTTTTCCTCATAGGCTCGACTGGCGAGCACATCTGAATCGCAGGGGTCCGGCTCTGGGGGGAACTCTGGAAACAGCAGTGGCGATGCGGGGCGGGGCCCCTACGGATCAAGGCCACCGACGGGCTGGGTGACCCCTACGCCCCTTCCTGGTCCACAAATCCCTCTCCCCTCTCGGCTGATGTGCCTCTTCGACCCAATGCTCCCACTGGGAATCCAGCTTTATCTGGAGTGTGGCAGCATACTCGTGGCGTCAAGGGAGGAGGACCTGTCCCGGACTCGGTCAATCTCGCTGGTGCAGCGAGCAACAGTAAAAAGGGGGGTGCGGATTCCCGGATGAGAACGAATCTGGACCCCGTGGCTATGTAACATCAGTGGGGTCGTTTGTAGTTACCCAATTAAACTTGCCCCATTTTCGATAACACGATAACAAGAAGTTCATCGAGTCAGGGTTATGGAATGCCTAAGAAATTGATGAGCCTTTTTCTTGTACCTGATGTAAGCAGCATCTTCCACCATGAGACTTGGAACACGGATCACGGTGCAGCAATTAGTCTCAATTCCCTTGCAAATGAATTTGGGAACAATGGGGACCAAGGCCTGTCCTGGACTCTACACAGTAAATGATGAAAATTTACCCATTAACAACAATAATAAGAAAAGAGGTGTTCACTGGAAATTCTGTGGTCGTTGTTCATCTCTAGTATTTGTGAACACGTCTTTATTCAGATCCTATTATAGTTCGTTTGTTACTGGGTTTTGAATGTTTTACTTTGGGACTTTGTATCACATGAGGGGGGGGGAGACTGCAGTTCCACTGTGACATCAAAGAGGAAGTTCCAACAGCGGTTGTGCGTATGGCATTCCGGATCAGGTGAAAATTTGCGTCTGCCGGTTTAGTAATGATAATAATGTAAGAAATGGAGATTAACAAAAGTGGAATCATATTCAAATGACCATTTGGGACGAAACTTATAAAATCCTGTTCAATCCCTTACCTCTCCAGACGTCTCCGAGAAGGGCAGCCTCATATCCCTCTTAGCACGACCTCAAAGGACCCCGATGACGAGGGTGAGCGAAAGGAGAAGCCGGATGGGAAGCCCGTCGGGCACGCACAACCTGGACCAGATTCAAAGGAGTACCCGCAGGGTAGCCGACCCGGAGAGCCAGGGGACAGCGGCATTGAGGACGAAACAGAAGCCTTGAGAACCTCAGCGACTCGATTGAGAGGACCAGCTTGGAGGAGGGGACCGAGTCCTATGAGAACAAGGAGAATGCCAAGAAGAGAGTGGACGGGGAATCGGTCGCCGTGTTCGACCCCTCCCGGCCCCGAACCGTTATACCGGTCATGCAGAGCAACGGGCACGGCCACGTCTGAAGAATCAAGCCTCAAACAACAACTCTGTGATGACAGAAATGAAGGACGCTAATCTCCATGATGGGAGAACTGAAATTTCTCTCGGAGACGACCACGATCATGGAGTCTCTCAAGAAGGACGACCTGAAGTTGGATTTGAGTGCGGAGCCAGAGGGCGCAAACGTTGCCGGAGGACGAGCCACTCCCGAAGGCATTCGTTGCATCGCCAGTCAAGAAGGTTCGGGAGATCCCGATCATGCGCAACCCATACATCTCGCCGTACGTCGCGGATGTGAGTGCTAGAAGGACTGCCGCCGATGCACATCATCGTGAGTATTCCTAAGGCTTCATTGAGGTTAAGGGAGCGGTGGGGGGGGGGGGGGGGAGGGTCAACGGTGGGGGGGGGGGGGGAGGGTCAACTCTCCTAATGCCATAGGCTACAGTCAGCATGCATTATTGCCAGTGTGTGCGCCATAGGCTGTATGATTGATAATTTGTAGTTGTTGAAGCAACCCCTCTATTATGGCTTCACTCTTTTTCTTGAAGGATTAGGGATGAGCTGCCATGTCTTGGCAGGGATAGATAGATAGGGAGACCTTGGGTGCCATACGAAACGGCATCCAGAACTGAACAAATTATGTGTGCTCTGGAATTTTGATGGACCACATTTTCATAGCTGAAGTGGTTACAGAACACAAGGACTTCAAAGACTGTGGCTCGGATTTAAAAAGGCAGTGCTGGGAAGCAAATAATTGGAATAAAATAGCTGGCATTGAATCGGACCTTTCGGCCAGGCACCACAGCAAGTATAATTGTAAAATTTTAATATCACTCTTTTTTAGCCAAAATGTGGATCAGGTACGTAGTGGGCCAGTTCACAGTTTGAAACAGTTCATAATGAGTGGCTTGATCAGTTTGGCTCATTTGATAGATGGTCAGCTTCCCGCCCAGGAGATGAGTCGGGTCATGGGACTGGTGCTCTCTGCTGGGTGCCAGCACAAGGGAATGGAGCAGGGACAAACAAGGGTTAGGCAATTCACTGTGCTCCCACCTCAGTTTCTTGAGCTCATTTAATTAGCAGTTGCCCCTAGTAACTTCATCTTATTGGGATGTTGTAAACCCCTCTCGGTTCTGATTAATTTCGGCCTAGAAAAGAGAGGTATTCATCGATACCCTCCGGAAAATTCTGTGCAAAGTGAATATCTCCCTTAACATAATCTGTATAAAATACTTTAATCCAGATATGGGTCCAGAAATCGTAAAACGATAACGTAGGAAAGTCAGACGATAGAAAGAAAAGTGCTTGTTAGGCAACTGGCAAAATAATAATGTGTGTCTTCTAAATGTTCAATTATGCATGGAGTTGGGGCGGGGTTGTAAAAAAGCCCAATAAGATGAAGTTATCAGGGGCAACTGGATAATGAGATGAGGTTAGAAGGTGGTATAGTCACTAGGTGATAGCCAACCCAATCAGTTTTGGGAAGTCTGCAACTTGCATCTGCCATATAGTGACCCCCAACCCACATTAAAGTACCGCCATGGAAACATCGCTTGTTCTGTGTGCCTGGTGAAGGATTCACAGCATGACAAGAGGGCAGTGGTCCAGGGCTGACCACTAGGTGCAGTGTCAGGTCTGCACATTGCCACGCGGCCTCCCCTCAAATAAGTTTCTATCCTTGCTCGGCAAAGTACATCTCGAAAAACAAAGAGGCGGGTCACTTTTCTTTGGGGCCCCACCGCTGTTCACTAGTATGGATAGTTTTACGGGCACCACCTGGCTCATTATCTGGACAGTAGGTAAAAACGGGGCTCCTTCTAGAATACTCCGAGCAGGTCGTTCAGGATGGATCACTACCATCGGCTGGCTCGACGTCAGCGTTGAGACCCTTAAAAACAGCAGATTGGACAGATTGGCTTTATCGGTCAGACCGTGGCCACTACTGATTCACTGTCGTCGATGTGTTCACTGTGTATTCGCTTGTCCTTTATCAGGAAAGGATCTTGTGATTGCTGTTAGAGTCCGCCAGGTTTGATGTATGGATTATCAACTTCTTGATGGAGATCCCGGTATGAGTATCCCAGTGTTAGCCATGTGCCACGCTTCTGAAGAAGCCAAATTCCTCAGTCCGCATTAAATCCCAGCTGGAGTTGCCATCCCTAATTTGAATATATTACATGATCCGTCTGCTCTTACCATTTTCCACATTGGATCTGCTCCTTCCCCTGCTTGGAATGATATTCAGATTTTAGGGGTGATCTCGCAATCTCCTTTGAGGCACACAGGTTGGATTTTACTCAGAGAGATGCAATGAATCACGATGCATAGTTGTGTTCTTATTACATTGACGTATAATAGAAGTTACCAACAATTCATTACACCATTGAGACTTATGTGGAGGCTGGCATGAATGGACTGGGGTATTGAGGTAATAGCCAGCGCCTGGCTACAAAAATATGCCAAGTCCCTGCGACAAGTAGGTACTTAAGTGAGCTGCAAATTGTAGGGGGAAAAGGAGTACATTGCTACTAAACTTGCCATAAAACAGGTTGGTCAGGAACATTTTGAGGGAAAGAACAAAATTCATTTGCATCAAAGATGACAAATACACCCACAAACACCAAATTGCCTAATTTGTCCACAGTTACCATCTGGCAGCACTGAATGCGTACCCGCTTTATGATATCTGGTGCCTAAAGCTCCATTCAGCCTCTGAAATATTCAAGAAAATGAGCATAGATGATATGAACATGAATGCCATCATTTGATACCTTATCTACAGAAGAAGAACCTTGGTCGAAATTACATCATTTCTATTTTGGAGAAAATAGTGATCCGTCTGCTGGCCGTACCAAATATATTCGTTTTGGCCGAATTATGATTTTGACCTAATACTATCGTTCAGCATTTATTTTTCAATTGTAGTTGTTTTATCAGTCCGTACAATATATTACTACAATATGGGTAGTTCCTGGCTGGCAAGGAGGACATAAAATAAAGGCGAATGGAACTTTATCTAGTGGTCTCCATGTTTAGGACTTCCCAAAGCGCTTTACAGATATTACCCCTGATCATCAGTGGTTATCACTAGTACCTCTTGCTTGTTCACTTCTGACACAACCTTTGGTATGCTGGCAACCCAAGTTCTCTGCATCTCATCCGAATTTGTTCCTTAGAGAACCCCCCCCTAAGACCTTTGAGCTGAAATCCGTACATCTGAGTGTACGACTAGCAACAGTTACACTGACGCCTAACAAGATATTACAACTTAAGTTTATCTGTGTATTTATTCACGTATGATAATTATGCCCTCTATTGACCGTTGACTGGAATTCCATTGAATTGAACACTAGATAAACCGATTGGAGTTCAGAAGTTTTGCCCCTGAGCACGGGATTATAAAGGCTGTCCATTGTCCGAGCACTCACAGAATGAATGTAACCTGTGGGGATGCTCAAATGATTGAGATGAGTGCTAGGGTGTTTGCCTTTGGACGGAATCGAGATGCAGTGGATCCAAAAGTGACTTTGTACGGAGCGCCTGGGTGAAAAAGAGGTCCCAATCAACCATTAAATGTTACCAGCTTAGCAACCTCAGTGAGCATGGTGCTACTTATCACCAAGTCACAAGTCTGAATATAACATTCAAGCTAAGAGAGGCAAAAGGTTTGAATGAGCGTGTGCACCCCTTCTGGATGTAACTCACAGACACCTCCTCACAGACACATCTATACAGTCATTATAGATTACGGAATTGCAGGACACGCTTTCTGCAGTGTTGTTGAACATGAGATGTCACGTACCTCGCGTGCCCAGGCCACCACGCGTGGGAGTAAGCACCTAAGCACCTTGTGAGGTGACATGCATTAGTTGAGTAATTCGAAGTGCCGCATGTGTCAGCACTATATTGAGGTCCTACAGGGGGGCAGGGGTGGCACACCTAAAAAAGTGTCTCGGGAGTGGACAAGCAGAGGTGTGTTGGCGCAGGCTTTGTGATTCCTTGACGAAGACAGAGGAATCTAGGCAGGCGTCGTGTGTGTGTGTGTGTGAGTGTGTGAAGCCAAGCGTGTAAACACGATAACTTGTCAGGTGAGTAGGAAGGCTCTCACTTGGTGATGTGTGTTCCCATGCTGGGTGCAGAACCTATGTTTTTGGGTTAGGTCGTAGGTCACCAGGAGGTTCAAAGTCTGAAAACCTTGTAAACACGATAAGCCAGATGTGGTCTGATCAAGTTGAAATTAGGTGTATAGCTTTCTTTGGAAGTACGGAAACCATATTGTGTTTTGGTCAGGTCGGGAGTGATTTTGGTTGAAAATAGAAAATTGTGAAAATGTGATATTTTGGGCCAATTTGGCTTTAAACACGATAACTCAACCCCACGGATGGAGAAGCTCATACTTGGTATGTGTGTTCCCCATGGTAAGGACATGAAACCTAGTGGTTTGGGAGTAGGTCAGAGGTCATCTGAGGCACCAGAGGTCAAAGTCTGAAAACCTTGTGAACATGATAAGTCCAGAATGGTTGGTCTGATCAATTGAAATTAGGTGTCTAGCTTCTTAGGGGGTACAGGAACCCTATGTTTTTGGTTGGCAGGTGCAATTTTGTCCAAAATAGAAAATTTGTGGAAAGTCAATGTTTTTGGCTAAATTTGGCTTGTAAACACGATAATCGACCCCGCTGGATGGATGAAGCTATACTTGGTATGTGTGTTCCCCATGAGAGTACATGAACCTATTGTTTGGGGTCAGTCAGAGGTCATCTGAGGTCACAGAGGTCATCTGAGGCCACCAGAGGTCAAGTCTGAAAACCTTGTAAACACGATAAGTCCAAAATGGTTGGTTGATAAGTTGAATTAGGTGTATAGCTTTCTCATGGGGAGTACAGGAACCTTAATATTTTTTATTACTATTAATAATTAATTATCATTAATAATAATAAAATTGTGAAAATTCGATTATTTGGCCAATTGGCTTGTAAACACGATGAATCGACCCGGTTGGATGATTGAAGCTCATAATTGGTTGGTGTTCCCCACGATGTCATGAAACCTATTGTTTGGTGTCAGGTCAGAGGTCATCTGAAGGTCGCCTAGGTCAAAGTCTGGAAAAACTTTCTTATCAAGGTATAGGAACCTTATTGGTTGTTGGGATAAACGGGAAATTGGTCAGTTGTTAAGTTGCCCATAATGAAATGGTTGCAATCTTCCATTTGTCTCGTGTCTAGTCTTAGGTTGTCAGGAAAATCAAGGAACACTAAGCCTTTTGGTTTTCTGGTTAATTTAGGAGGGAACTCTCCATCATTTAGAGTCTGGCGATTGAAAGAGGAACTCTATATTACAGTGACATAAAGAATCCCAAATTCCTAAATGTTGGGGGGGGTGGGGGGTGGGGAATTATCCCCTCAGATTCCATTTTGTGAGGGAATGTTAAGTAGGAGACCAGAGAAATTCTTCTTTCACTACCCTTAGCAGCCGCCAGCACTGAGGGGCATCCCAGATAGTTAGGTGGACGAGTCAACAAGGCTGATGAGTACAATCTTTGAAGTGCTTTGAGCATGGCTTCCAATGAAACCTGAAATAGGGCCCTACGTTGGCACCCACCCAGATGTTCCTCTTGACATGTACCTGAACGATTTACCCCTCCCGATTTCCTCCTCAGGCGTGCACCCTGGACCCCCTGCTGGACGACTCGATCATGTTCGCCCGGAAGCTGCAGCGACTCCGTAGCATGTCCAGCCGAATCATCAACGACTCCCCCATGGCTCCTAAACTTCTCCCCGATCAGCGCGAGTGAAAGGCAGCATCTATGCGATGTGTGCGCCACATCATGCAGGTCCTCTACGGCTTCCAGGGGGAGGAGTTATTCGACAGCGAAGAGGACCATTGACCAACCAGTAGTTCCGTCCGTCGTCTGTCTGTCGGACAATCCAGTAGTGATCGGGGCACAATTGTTGCTCCCGAGGGCAGTAGCGTCCACCCATTATGCGGGAGTGCGCATCATGACGTTGTGTGTGGCCTGAGATGAATATCAAACAGCCAAGTAAACGCGCACCGCTGAGAAGATTCATGACTCAGTGGTGTATATGCTGTCTCTAGGACATTGGCCAGTCAGAGCTGTAAGTGGTAGCTCTCTTGGAAGTGGGAGTGTTTGCCGCTGGCTCCACGAAAATGTTGAGGCTCCAGAGAAAGTATTACAGCGACTCGATGGCGTGAGTTATCTGTTGGGCCGCGATAATGTGTGTGTCTGGCCGGCCACTTTCCCTGGGCCATCTCGTAGGGTTGTCATTTTGGATAAACAGAGCAATGCCTGTAAAATTCTGATTGGTAAGGTGACCGTTGACCAGCAGTCAGATCGCGTCAACTGTCGGCCAGCCAGAGCTGTTATTGGTTGCTCTTCACAGAGAGTGTGAAAGTGTCTTGCCCCCCCATACCACCAAAGGGCTATACATCGAAATGCGGTCTGCATATCCGAAACGTTTCTGTGTGTTGTAACCACAGAGGAGTCGTAACCAGAGGTGGTAACTATATCGCATCATCGGCCTCGGTCAGTTGCGGTCGATTTTTGGTGAGTGTGGAGTGGTTGATGTCTCTGCCAAAGAATTTTGCATTACTCTTGCTGCAGCCTTCAGAAGGTCAAAAATAAGTAGTGGGTAATGATTTTGCTGCACTATATAGCAGACAGTCAGACGTAATTTGTAATTTTTCATTTTGTTAATTGTGGAGTGCCTCGTCGACCAGCCGACTGCGAAACATCGATGAAAAAAATGTTTGACAACAAAGGCGATTGATCATCATCGATGTGTATTCACCTACTGTTGGTTTTGGTTTGTCTGTTTGTCTGTCTATCCCTTAGTCAGGAACTGTGATGAATGACTGCTTGATGAGTTTGAGGGATTAGTACACAGTTGAAAATCAAACGTGAACTACATTTCAAGGTGGTGGTCGTTTGTCCGGCTGTAATGCTGTCCTCGTTCAGAAGTCCGAAGGATGTTTCAACATGTTCATTGTGTGAATGTTTTGCAATCAAGTTGATCATAGGTATGAATTCCAGTATTGTATTTAAAGCTCCCACAGATAGATTACCAATGGCATTGTTCAGAAGCCTGTGGATTACAATAAAGCGCACCAATGGTTTGTCCTTTCGGCCATGTCGGTTGCCATGCAAGAGCCGTGTCATCTGTTTCATGCGTCTAGCCGTTCTGCTGCTGGGTGTCTAGAGTGAGAAAGAAGTACTGTGCAACATGTATCTCTCTCTCATCGTAATTCTCTTCCAAAATCGAATTGGCGACTATTTCTCCTAACTAGAATGTCTTGAAATTGTAACGTTACAGTACTTTTATGGTTGATTTTTTTTATATGAAGAAACGTAAATATGTTGAAATTTCAATTCTGCTACGTAGCTTTCATGGGTTGGCCCCCAGTAAGGGCCAACATATTACTGACCTCAATCTCTGCAAGAGAAAGCTATTTAAACCTTCATTCGAATAATATCATCTAGTAAAGATTCAGAATTGTATTCAAATTTTATTATGGCAAAATATGTTCTAATGGGACAATGCAATTGTGAAATAGAGATACTTTTTTTCAGGTACTAATATTTTATATGAATTCTGTCAATCAAAATAAAAAAAATACATACCATGTGTGCAGTCCTATAAAAAATAATCTGTAGGGCTAATTAAGTTTATTGAATCACATATTTTATGGCACAAAATCTATAAATGAATAATCTTTAAACAAATTTTCCTTTTGTATCAATTGAAATAATAGCTTTTGCTCTTTCATTCTCTGTTTTGCCTTTCACTGGTATGTTTTGCACTTAGAAAATTCTAGAATTATATTCCAACAAAAAAATATTCAAGGTTTCTTTACACATATTTTGTTTTTTTTTTCTATTTCTGGTTAGTGCATCCCTGGCTTTCACATAATATTAAATTTATTAAATAATTATAAGGTGATTTGACGATATATTGGCACAAAAATATTAATTCTTTGTACGGAAGATTTTGTTTGAGCCTTTCGGTTGAAATATTATATAATCTGTGAGTATTTTGTTGATGTTTATGTTTCTGTTGCACTTGGTTTCACTTTTCTGTTTTCATTTGTGACATTCACATTTTGAGACATTGTAACTTTTGTGTTGGTAGATTTTCCTCTGCGGTATATTTGTTTCTGTGGTCTATGTTGCCCTGTATCGCATTGTAAGGATTAGGATATTATTTCATGCCGTGTGCAATTTTAGCCAATCGGTTGGGGTGGTTGGTGCATTCAGCTAGTTCAAGCTTTTAAGCGCTTCTGAAAGTGCCTATTCGCAAAGCGCTCTGTAATTATTTCATATAGTCTTTCATGACGTTTTTAACCTTGGTTTTTTTTTATCTATTCGGTTAAAGTTAGCTTTTCTTCTTCTTGAATGGTGCCAGCTTCTTTCAAAAGTTATTTAGTTTCAAATGAAATAGGTCTTAATGTTACTATCACACCAGGTCAATTCCTTTTGTAATACCTTTTGATTTTTTTGTAACATTGTATCAATGGGAACTGGATCAGACATTGCAAATTGATTGGATGCTGCAAATTCCCTCCGCAGTTCAATTGGACAACCCCCCCAACCCCCCACCCCTTTCCTCTCCCATGAGGTATGATTGGGGACTTGATTGTTTCGTCATAACCATTTGTAGATCTGACCCCTATGAAACGCCTTGTTAGTATTGTATTCAAAAACATATTCCATCTTTATTGTATTCTGTCAATTCAAGAAGATGGTCAGTTTTATTGTGCTTTATTGATTCAACTCCAACTTTATATTCAGCATTCTTTAAAGTCCAATGGAGGTGCGACAGATTTTCTTGAACTAGCACAATGAAAGGAAGTACATTAAATCCCACACTCCCAAACTTGTAGTTTCTAGCATGTTGCCTCATTGAGTTAATCAAATTTACCTTCAAAGAATTGACGAAATACTGGGGTACAACGCAAAAGTCGCCTGTGGACTCTAGATGGTAAATAATCTCCCACCTAAGGAACATGTTGACACATAGGTGAATAACATTTTTCTTCAATATTGTGTGAACATTTAGGTGAGTTCCTATTCGGATCCCATCTATATTTTGGTTTTTAGCTTTTTGTTTTACATCGAACTTGTGGTACAGAGAATCCTGCCATTTCCCCGGTGACGTCACGGGGGAACTCACAAAAGCTGATTGTGCTTTTATGGCAGACCAGATTGGCTGGAATCAGGTCTGGGAGTTGAACAGTAATATATTCACATGACTATTGTACTTTGAAGGCTAATGGTCATGTTAGCCCATCGCCTTTGAACTAGCACAGGTGGAAAAGAAGACTTATCTAAACCCCACATCCCCAAATTGGGAGGGTCCAAAATGTTTCTGTCCAGTTATTTATTTTATTTTTCAGTAATTTGAGGATCTGACATCACAGGGAGAATGATACAAAGGCTGCCCCATAGACCCTACACGTTAAATGCTCCATTTTGCCCCTTCAATAACAGAAGACGAAAATAGGTCTTCACTCAAATCATAGGATTAGTCTTTGTTGTTATCTTGTGAAGATTTAGTAAGTTTTCATTCGATCTCATCTATAGTTTGTTTGCCACAGGGTTTTTCGGGAGTGCATATTTTACATTGACTTCCTATCACAGTGGATCCTTTGCCCCCCCCCCCTCCTCCCCACCCCCTGTGTATGCCACACAGCATATTTGATTGTGCCTTATCGTGCACTTGGATTGACTGTTATTGATGTAATAGTGAGAATGTTTCTCAATACTCCTGTCGTATTATTACGTCATTGGCCTTTAGTGTATGGTATCAGATGGAAGGCAACAAGGGTGTTATATTTTTTTCTCAATCTGGGGGTTTTATTTATTTTTCTCTCACAGAACATACTTCTAATTTGATCAACTAATCACCGTGTTTGTTATTGCATCAACAGCATGTCTAACATTCCATCATTTGATAACTATCTAGTGAGATCGATCGCATTCACGTATGCTGCACTTGATGGCTATGTGCAGGTATTCAGGATCTCTCCTTCAGACCATCTCCACTTGTTTGTGGGCAGTTTATTGGGCCATCCTAACTAACCGTGTTTTTCCAGATACCCTCATTTAAAGCTCCAGTTTGCTGGAGAGGGGGAGCCTCTCTGAAAATTCCATTCAACACCATATCCTAGTCCACATTTGGATAAAAAAGAACCAAGAATTACTTGACACAATTCACACCCTTTTTCTTTCCATTGGACCGCACCTCTCCTGAGGGGAGCAAGTTCAAATCATTTCTGCATTTCTCACCGGCTCCAAGATATTCTGAGCCCCACCCTATTGTGGATTCCAGCAGTATCAATCATGCCATGTTTTGTATTCGACTCCATACCGCATTCTGCAACCCACATTGTATTTCAGAGAAGGCATATTCCTTCTCTCCAATTTTCCATGTGCTTAACAACATGTCCTGAGTGAGTGGACCAAAAGTTGTTTGCTTTGGCGTTTCGCTTCAGATGCATTCCAAGTATCGTTGATCTAAGTTTTGAGGTTGCTGAAAGAGACTTTTGGCGATAACCCTAGAAAGTCTCTAATAATCGGTGAACATCTTATTGTATTCAATCAAAGAGTACTGTATGTTGTAGTCCATGCATTGGATTATTTGGGACAATTTTCCATTCATATCTGTCAGAGCAAGTGGGGCCATAGTTGTTGATTTGCTTTGAGAGCATTCCTATATCTTTTATCTAAGATTTGAGGTCGTCTGAGAATGTTCTCTCAATACCTTAAAAAAATCTTTATTAATCGGGGAACAATCTTTCCATTGTAATTCAAGTAAAGTAGCTGTATTCTGTAGTCCATGCATTGATTATGGGGAACGTTTCATTCATTAAATGACAACGCGTGAAAAGGCTTATTTGATGACATTCTGTTTAGCAAGTGGGCCAAGAGTTGTTTGGTTCACTGTGAGAGCATTCCTATATCTGTGATTTAAGATTTAAGGTCGTCGGAAAATGTCTGCAATTAAACTAAAAAAAAAATCTCTAATTAATGGTGAACAATCTTTTCGCTGTTTTTTCACATTACAGTACTGTATTCTTTATCATGCATGATTAAAGGGGAAAGTTTCATTCATCAAAGACAACCGTGAAAAGGCTTAGTGGATGACAGTCTTTCCGCAGTGGGCTAGTTTGTTTGATTTGCTTTGAGAGGCATTCCTATAATAACCTTCTCTAAGAATTTCGAGGCCGTCTGGACTGTTCTGTCAATACCTTAAAAAAAACCTCTTTATTAATCGGGGACAATCTTTTCCTATTGTTCTCAATTAGTACTGTATTCGTACCATGCATTATTATATTGGGGAAAGTTTTCATTCTCAACGACAACCGTGGAAGCCTTATTGGATGACATTCGTCTAGCAGTGGGCCTGGGTTTTTGGTTCCCTTTGAGAGCATTCCTATATCTTTGATTTCAGATTTTCAGGTCGTCGAAAATGTTCTGCAATAACCGAAAAAAAAATCTCTATTAATCGGGAAATTTTCCTGTTGTATTCAATTAAATTCTTGTTTCTGTAAGTCCATGCATTGTTAAGGGAAAGTTTCATTCATCAAATGAACAAACCGTGAACAGGCCTTATTATGACATTCCTGTCCAGGCAGTGGGCCTAGTTTTGATTTGGGTTTGAGAGCATCCCTATATTTTTTTATCTAAGATTCAAAGTCATCTGAGAATGTTCTGTGCCATACCATAAAAAGATCTCTGTTTATCGGGGATAATCCTTTCCTGTTTGTATTTGAATAAAGTATTCTGAAGGCTTATTGTGTATGAATTCTTCTAGGCAAAAGTGGCATAGTTGTTTGAATACCCTACAAAGTCCTCTAATAATCATTGAAGCATCTTTCTTATGGTTTCAAAAATAAAGTCATGTATTTTGTAGTCCATGCATTGATTGAAGGGGGAGTTTCATGTCATTTAAGACAAACCGTGAGAAGGCTTATTGGATGACATTTCTGTCCGTCAAAGTCGCCGGCCTAGTTTGTTTGTGTTGCTTTGAGAGCATTCCTATATCTTCGATCCAAGATTCGAGGTCGTCGGAAAATGTTCTGCAATACCTGGAAAAAAATAATCAGGAAAACTTTTCCTATTGTTTCAAATAAAGTACTGTATGTCTGTAAGTCTAAGCATTGATTGAAGGTCATGGGAAGTGAAAAACTCGCATTTTCAGATTGCTCGGATTGCTCTGGAACTAGCATAGATGAAAAGGGCATGTTTGATAGCCTCAAACCTCAATTTTTGTTCTTGTGTTATCTATGATAATTGATTGAGTTCTGGGATACCCTAAAAAAAAAATCTGTAGTAATCGGGGAACAATTTTCTCCTATTGTATTCAATTCAACTTTATTCTCTAAGTCCACGTATCAAGTTTAAGGGGAAAGTCCTCCGTTGTGGTTTCTTCATTAGACGACGTCCATCTAACAAGGGTCTTAGTTGGTTGGCATTTATTTCATATCATTTTTTTTACATCAGATGCAGAAGGTTAAGTGGAGGGGGGAGAGGGATAAATATGATGGGACTAGCCTGAAGCGAGCATCAAACCTCCACGGGCGCAAATTGGGCACAACTTAATTTGAGAATTTGGCCCCCCGAAAATATAGCGTTTTCTCATTTTCTACATCCAAGGACCAAATATGGTGGATCAGAATTTTTTTTCTGGGGGGGGGGGGCTGAAGCGTCCCCCTTAAAAATATGCCTTTTCTCTTTTCCTTCCTTCTGGATTTTGGGAGATTATTCGCACGATTTTTATAATGTTGATGCCTGGAGTACATGCTAACTAAATAACCTGTTTAATGTCGTCAGACTTGCAATGTTCAACGTTTCATTAGAAACAGTCATGGTCTTTACCGTAGTTCAATTCTATGATGGATCCATCCATAGAGTACAATCTGTTCTGAGAGCATTGTATTCTCAACCTTGAGGCGTACCGCCAGCTCACAAAAATCCACTATGGCAGGCCTATGTTGTGTACAGAGATGTCACCGAAGTCAATAGGTTGCCCTTCTGGATGAGAAGTGAGCACTCTGCCCTCCGCCCCTCCCTCCTATGGGTTAACTTAACCTGTTTGAGAGCCAAGCTAGCTCACGAATACCCCGGTGGCCGCACATGTTTGCGTAACAAAGATGTCAGAGAGTCAGTAGGTGTTCCCTTTTGGAGAAAGAACACCCCTCACCCCCCCCCCCCCAAGTGAACAACCCCACCCCCCCAAAAAAAAAAATTAACTAAATAAAAAAATAAAATAAAAGTTTTTCATTGATCTGTCAAGTTGCCTGAACTGTTAAACCCAGTTAAGAAGAATTGATGTACCATGATGATGCTAGCATCATGTTTCATTTGTTAAAAGCAGGTACCATTCCCCAAACAGCAACCACAGTGATAGAGCATGTGTTTTATTTTCTGTTTGGCGCAGGTGATAGGTATAGTTCATTTCAGGGTTGTCTACCTATTGGCACGGTCGGACTTCGGCGAAGGGAACATCATTTGACTTGGTAATTAGAAGATGGTCTTCGGTAGAGGGTCGTTTCCACCTTAATGCTTTCACCTATATTCATCCATATATGTATATATATTATTAGAATTCCACTGCCTTAATGAAGACCTGTAATCACCAGCTTGTACAATTTTAATTTAACGATCCGTTGGGGCGGCCATACCTTGATTCGAAAGTGCACCTCTCGCTTCTTTACTTTGCCAATTAGCTGTATATACAATTTGTGATTTTTTTGAGGAATGATTATTAAAATTTGGTTCTTTGTCAGTGGTAGGCTTCACATGGGTGTAGGCAGCAATAGCATGTGCTCTTTCATTATGTTTATGTAATCTATGGTTTGTTGACTTTTATAGAAATTTCGGGCCAAATAAATGTGATTCACATCTTGAATAATGTCACTAGCGAGTAGATCCCTTTTTTTCCTTCTCTGGAAATTATGTTTTTTCAACAATTGCTGAATTAGGTTTAAAGGGTCTGTCACCATACAGCGATATTACATCGTGCTACGATACAATATTGCAAGTCAGGCTGAATAATCCTTGTTGTTATGTCTGCAACAAATTTACAAAACCAATTTGTCAATACAGAATAGCTCTTTCCTGAATTTTGCCATTCACTCAGTCGCTTAATATTTTATCGTTTCTCAAAAACAAATGATTTTCAGCATATTTCAAACACACTTAATTTGGAGAAGGTATACTGTGTCGAATATTACCACGTAAGCTAGCCCTTTTATTCTTCATCAGCCTAAATTATAAATAGATTGAAATTCGAAAATTTGTAGCAGAATGTTTAAAATGGGATGGCCTCGATCCTGAGTGGCCTAATGAGGCTGCACAGGCACCCCCGAGCACCCCCTAGCGCCCCCGGGAACCTACCTGTCCTGTCCAGATGTAACTTCACCGTCATATTCCCTGTGTGTGGAGGGCTCCGTGGCATTGCCAAGGAAGCGGGTCACAAACTTGTTGGGAAATTTCTCCCATCCAAGAAGGCAACAGGTACCATTTTTGGAAGTCTTTTGGATGCCTGACCGGAATATCGAATCCCCGGTGGAAGGCCGATGCTCTAATACCAGCTATTGCCAACCACCCGTTAACAAAGTACTTGGAAATGACACACACAAAATATTCCATGGCTGGCGTTCCTCCTCCTTCTGGTCGATAGTTTTGTTCTGCCTCGGTCTAGTTGGGGATGTGTGTGCTACTGGGCTTTCATCCATTCCCCCCCCCCCCCCTCAAATACCAATTATGGCACCAATGCCTCAGAGACTTGCTTCTACATTCCTACCGAGGTTGTAATAGACAAGTAGGGCTCGTTTCATCACTGCCTCAAAGCGCTTTGACATTATCTTACTCATTCAAACTTGGTTGGCTTCGTGTATTCTCCCCTAATGGGGCCACATGGGTTGAAACGGTTGTTGTCAACTTTCCGATGGTAGTTTATAAATTCAATAGTGACTGGTCTTAGGCTGTGGAACAGCATTCCGAGGTAACTCAACCCTCGCTTAGAGAAGGATGCAGTCTGCCTTCTTAACCATCACATTCCCAAGATAATAAATTTTGTCTTGAAACAGCCACTCTCTCTCCCTTTTTGAGTTTAATATTGAACTGCTCCAATCCCTCCAGTACTGATTTGCGGTTTTCCACATGTTCCTCATCCCCCCCCCCCCCCCCCCCCCCCCCCTGTGATATGATGTCATCTAAATGACTCCCAGCCAGCCCATTCAGTATTTTGTCCATGCTCTGCTCCAGATGGCCGGTGCCATGCTAATACCAGAAGGATCGGAGCAAGCCCATGTTGTTGTTAATGGTTACATTATTTATCTAGTTCTACCCGTTGGTATGCTAATGTACATTTACCCCTCTTTCAAAGTTGCATACAATTCCTCCGCCCATGGTAGTGGTTACTTCCTCATGGGTTGATTGTAACTGAGAAAGCCATATTCTCTGTCTGGCTTTTTAGCTCAAACCTGCAGTGCTGGCTGAGCTTTCTATCCTTTCTGTCTGTATGCTTGTCTGTGTATCTTGTCTGTCTGTAAACTTTTGCCTTTTGGGCTTTCAAATGTTTTTTTTCATGGATGTTGATCAAACTTGAAATTCTCATGGCCCATGGGACATTTTCGAACTCCTCAAGGTCATGAGGATTTGCCATCATGTGGGAAACTGCAAATATGCTTTTGCTCCTAAAGATGGGTTGGATTTACCATTATACTCAGTCAGTGCTATTATGGACTAGTGGTACCTCTGGAGTGTTCAGGTATTTCAGGGGATTGGGGACCGGCAGTAAGGCAGGAATATTCTTACCAAAGGCATTTTGGGGAGTAAATTGCTCTATTGCTGATTAACTGGATAACCTACAACATGTGTGATTTTCATCGGGAATATGCTACTTTTTGGGGTGGGGGTGTCAAGTATTCGTGATGTCAAATGTCCATTATGGTCATTTGAGTCACAAAACAGGTAATTTATAAACCCATTTACATGTCTGAGCTACCAAAACTTCTGGTCCCCTAGCTCACAGGAAACAATTGCCTAATCAGAGTATTCCACTTTTTGACAGGATTCCCTCTTTCAACCAAGGGGTGATTTCTTTCTTATTTCACTTTTAGAGGTTCTAGACGTTTACTGAAAAGTTTTTACCCTTCCGCTTGAAGATTTTCAATGCAAACCATAGTTGTTAACAGCGTTGCCTTGTTTGATTTGTTTGGTCCCATTTGGGACATGTACGTGTGCATCATTTACATGTTTCTTTCACGTTTTTCCATAGCCACGGTTACAAAAATAGTTATTGGGCTCATCTTTTTCTCGACCACATTCATATTTTCGATATCTTATCCATATCTGGTTTCATACACGCCTATTGTTCTTTTATGTCTCCCCGTTTCATTGTTTGTATTTCGTATCGTGAGAGCTTCTTATTTCATTCCGATTGCCCATGTATGTAATGTGCAATTGGCCTGAATCAGATATAATCTATCGTAGTCTCTGGGAATTGGGGTGTTTGTTAACAACTTGGCCTATGCTCCCCCTTTTACCTTGAGATGTGCTAGCAGAGATGGGAACAAGGGCACTTGTGGCTGAGGTTGAAAAGGGTGTGGCTTGACTGCCCATGAGTGAGTGACTTGCTTCCCATTGAGTTTGTACAGTGACTCGCCTGAAATGACTCGATTGCACGTATTTTGAGTCAATGTGACGTGAACAGATTTGGGACTTGCCCCCCCACCTCTGTGTGCGGATAATATCTCCAGTTGGAGTATCAATGTTAAATAGTGTCAATTCCGCATATTCATGCAGGGACATTAAACCTGGCCTGCTGACTGGATTGTGAAGCCAGTATGATGTCCGCCCAGCAATATGTATTAGGCTTAGACTCCTCCCCCATGTAACCACCCCATTTCAGCAATGCAATTAGTGTCTCTGATTACAGTCGGGAAATATGGTCACATGTATATTTCATACATCTATCGTAAGTGGAGAGATGTCACTGCTACTGCAGTACAGATGCCCCTTCCTACAGCCACAATGATTACTGCTAACCACCCTCTCCAGAAGAAATGATGCAATGCTCCCCGCGTGTGAGTGAATTTTTTTTATTACATTTCGTCAGACGGTGTTCTTGTAGTGAATTGAGGGTTGAGTTAGATAATTCCCCGATCAACGCGCTGCAGTCTGCGTCTCCCGAGGCAGGCCGAAATGCTCCATTACCAGTCCGTGCCGTAAACACGACGTAAACAAATGCTTGGCTGGAACGACGATATCGGAGGATCCGGCCTGTGTGAAGTGAATGGTCACAGTCAAGTACGGTGATGTCGAGTGCCTGGCTTCTGGTTCTTTTTGGTATCGTAGGTGTTAGAAAATCCACCACAATGAGAGTTCCTGGCATTTCATCCATAATGGGATGTGTCCTTCCCCTTACAGCATCCTTTAATTGTGATGGGTAATAGTTTTTCTTTCAACAGCTGGGTACGTGGGGGGGGATGGTATTGCCTGCACTTGTCCTGCCTGTGAGTGGCAGTTCATGCAAAAATTAGACTGGTGGTGGGGGGGGGGAAGAATGCCACGTCTCCCCGAATGTTAATACTATGTGAGGATTCACTCTAAATCATGGGCAAATGCTGAAGTCATCACCCTTCCCAACGAGGCGATCGCCCCCAGTGTCTCGCCTGTTACGCGATCAGTGTTTATTCATTTATCATTATTCACCATGCGAACAATTACAAGGCATTAATGAGTTGCTTTAAGATTATTGTATTTAGGATTAGACAGAAACGCCCTACTAATCAGTGACCAATTTCAAATCGTAAGGGAATGATTATGAAAATGTTACATATAAGTTGGTGGAAAATGTGACGAAGATAGCCTAAATTATGCAAAATTAGACAATAATAAACTTTCTGTGACCATTTCTCACTTCTCTCATCTCAGGACCAATTGTGAACCACACTTAATACATTTCATCAGAATTCAACAAACTTGAACAACATTTGCATGAATCAACCAATTTTTATACACACTGCTAACCCATAGTGACCTGATTCAATGTTAACATTTGGCGAGACTGAAGGTAGACCACAGCTTATAGTGGAAGCTAGTCCTATCTAATAAATTTTGTCAGTATATCCTAGTGTGACCAAAGTTTCCATTTAATACCCCCTATCTCACACACCGGAGCTACTGCAGGTGTGAACTGACACACTTCATTCTTGAATAGGTGCCTGGGAGTAAGTAAACAAATGCCCAGGTGTTTACACTTTATATGGTCAGGTCAGGGGGCCCAGAAGAGGTTATGACAGGCAGGAGTGAACCTCAAGGTAAAAGGCAGGTTTTGACAATTTATGAAATCTTGTCTGTCACAGAGCGGAATACTAGTTAAGATGAATGGAAATAACATGCCTGAGGGGTTGAAATGAGGAAAAACTCTGACCAATTTGTTTGATAGCATGCTTAAAATAGTGATTTTCAGCATCATGTGGTCAGCTAGGGTGCCCCAAGACTATACCATTCTTAAAAAGGTAGCGTACAGTCTCTGGAGGTTGTTGCAGGAAATGTTATTATTTGACAGTTTTTGGTCCATAAGTGACCTTGAATGACCTTTGGATGACATAACGGTTTTATGAAAAATTTACCACTTGATCATATGCGCATGTCCCAAAATTTTCAGCCATATCACCCCTCCCCCTAGAAAGGATTGCAGAAAATGTCATTATTTGGCAGTTTCCTTGACCTCGAATGACCTTTGATGACATGACATGTTTATAAATGCTTGCCTCGATGTGATGCACCAACCCCAAAAGTTATTAATCATGTACCCGCTCTATGCTATCGCCCAAAAGGTATTAATATCAACCTTTAGCCCCTCGTAACTGAAGACCACAGTGTCAGAATCGAAGCGGGATTGTTTTCGTCTATCTATGAGCACCTATCCAAAAATAGACAGTTTTTAATTCTTTGGCCTGTACTCCTAAAATAAGCACATTTTCTAAAACTTGATTGACCTTTTAAAAACCTTTTGACTTTTGTCTTTAGATGTTGTTTGGATTACTGAATTACCATGAAGAATCTCTACGAGCACCTAACTGCATTTCTTCCCATTTTATGCAAATTATTCACATTAAATGACCTAAGTGACCTTTACACTGTTGTTAAATTTATCAGGATCAAAGGTGCACCATCTCCACCAAGTTTCATTCTCGTTAAAAGTAGGCATAAATTATGCAAATGGACTAGGTAAATGCGGATTAGTAACATTAAATGACCTTCGGTGCCCACGTCCCTACTGTAAAATTCATTGGGACTATAGATACAAAACACCAGCTCCCAGGTATTTTGTCGCAATCAAACGAACTCAAAAATAAATCGCAGAAATTATGCAAAGTCACTATAATTAGCATCTATCATGCCAGGAATCTAATCAATTTGTGTACTCTTCATAGTTCCTATATACTCCGAACGGCATCCACACTGTTGTTAAATTTATCAGGATCAAAGGTGTAACCATCTCCACCAAGTTTCATGAACTTTAAATATGCATAAATTATGCAAATGGACTAGGTAAATGCGGATTAGTAACATTAAATGACCTTCGGTGCCCACGTCCCTACTGTAAAATTCATTGGGACTATAGATACACCATCTCCACCGAGTTTTGTTAAGTCCAACGAACTTCAAAAATATCGCAGAAATTATGCAAATTAGACTACTTAATTAGCATATATCATGCCAGGAATCTAATCAATTTGTGTACTCTTCATAGTTCCTATATACTCCGAACGGCATCAACAATGCATCTACCGATCAAGAGATATCTTGTACACAAGCTCCCGGGCCAATTTTCAGAAATATGCAAAATTGTGCAAATGAGTATGGTCTTTCGGACGAACAGTGGATGTACATCGGTAACTCTTCACTGCGCACCTCCACAAAAAGGTCCAGCATGATGGCTTTCATGGTTAGGAGATATCGAACCGCACATACGGACAGACAGACGGACGGACACACACAAAATCAAAGTGGACCACTATGTCATCTCCTTGAACAAGTTCAGGCGAGACAAAAAGGGGTTGTGGCTACATCGAAAAAAGTCACAAGCGTTGTGGGGATATCCACTACCCCCCAGTTCACACCCATGTTATTGAGTATGAAAAAGGGAATGGATGATTCAAGTAAGGGGGGGGGGGGAGGGCTTCATTATCGGTTTCCCGGACAACTCCTCACCCGGACAATTCCCACCCGGACAATTCCCACCAAACGTGACCCTAACTTTAGACTCTAACCCTAATTCTAACCACCAAAAACATTCCGTTGAGGGGGAATTGTCTGGGTGGGAATTGTCCAGTCATGTTATTACCACCCCCCTATGTCCATTTCCCCATGGGTCATTAGAGAGGACTATACCAAATCGAGTGATTTACCTGCATTGTTCAGATGAAGTAAATTGACATAGGTTCATTTTTTCCAAACTGACATAAAAAAACAAAATGTCTGATGCTAAATGATTTTACACTTCTTCGAAATTGAGTGAATGTTTCCATGAAATTTTCAGGGTTGCAGGCGTTTCTGTCATGCCTATTTCTAAACTGTTCATATTGTCAGAAGTTAACAATCATACATGCCTCAATATCAAGTCATCTATCACTCAAATAGCTCGGTTGCATAAAATCAACAAAATATTGATAATTCTCTGCTTCATAGTTGCAGAGTTGACTAATTAATCACTCACATAAATGACATATCTCATCTCCCTCCATTAAACCCATTAACGTCATTTTTTTCATTGTTGCTGGCGTGTGATTATCGCATGACAGCTCTTGCCTCATGGTTGTATTCCACTGTTTTGCATGCAAACACACCTGTTGTTATCCTAATTCATTCAGGCCGTATTTCTCTGAGAAATCCGCCAGCCGGGTATAATCTGCATGAATAATGGCTATCTTCGAAGGTCACCACTCCAAATCGCTATCAAAGAACATTTCGCTGTGAAATCTGAAAAATAATTTGAGCACCATTGGAAGATATTCATTCAATTTGTTGTTATGCACTGCTTGTCAAATTCATGGAGCATCCCCTAGCCCCCCCCCCCAACATCCTCGGCATGGTCAGTCCAATGTGGGAGGGAGGGGGGTCACTGCCAAATACTCACATGTACCTAATTTTCCCTACATAGTCAGGGGGCATGGCAATGTTCCCGAGGTTTGATGTTCCCAAGGTTCGCTGTTCCTGAGGTTCGGTGTTTCCTGGGTTCAACTAGATCAGCACATGGAAATGCAGGGAATTATGGTAGCATCAAATTAAATACATGCCAGCATAGCCTATATAGTGGAATTTATGGTAGCATATATTAAATATGGTGTTTTTCCAGCACGGCCGGCTGTCTAAATGTCCAGATCGCGAATCTGGTTTCCGGGAACTTTGAACCCCAAGAACATCAAACCTCAGGAACATGGGACCCACCGGGAAACTCAAAACCTTGAAATTTCCGGTGTCACTTAAACTTATGCGAAAATGGGGAACGTCGAACCCCGGGAACATCAAACTCGGGAACATCGAACCTCATGAACATCGGACACCGGGGGAATATCGGTAGACCACATAGTCCGTACCAAAGCTGACTCAGGGTGGTCATGTCACTCTACAGGTACCAGCTGACCCAAAATAGGGGGGTGTGTCATGTAAAGGAATGTATGAGACCCACCTCTGACATGACTCACCCTGTCAGGGGGTAGAGTATGGGTGCATTATACAACTGATACTTCATGTACATAACTCCATAGCATCATTTGCTGTCCAGAAGGGTCAACGCCATTTGTAAAAAAAAAATCAAGCTAAGCTTAAAGTATAATATAATGTCAGGTTGGTGTCATGTCATGAAATAATAATATTAATAATAATGAGATAATAATAATAATGGCCAAGTAAAGATTTATTAATTTGCTCAACCAAGGATGAGCAAACTTCAATCAGCTTCTGGCCTCTAGTCATGTCCTAAGCATGCAAGAACCAACAATGTAGTTAGAATATTCCCAAAGTTTGTTTCCGCAGGGTTCTTAGAGAATGTTAACCAGAGGAGAAAGGGGGGAAGGTAGGGCATTGGGGTTGAAGGCATTGCCACCTTCCCACCGAGAAAGGAATTACTACTTGCAAGAGCGTCGGATTGCCGGACACATGTATCTCTTCTTTTCTTTTTCATGGATTATTGCCAGCCAGGGATAGAACCCTTTTCAGAACCAGCGATTGGTCAGAATGGATCCTGACTGTATTGTCAGCTGCAATCCCTCACCAGGTACACGGAATAAGGCGATGCCTCATTGGCGATACCTAATGTGGGGGTAGGGACCTTAATGTGGGGGTAGGGACTTCAATGTGGGGGTAGGGACTCAATGTGGGGGTAGGGACTTAATATGGGGGTAGGGACCTTAATGTGGGGGTAGGGACCTTAATGTGGGGGTAGGGACCTCAATGTGGGAGTAGGGACCTTAATGTGGGGGTAGGGACCTTAATGTGGGGGTAGGGACTCAATGTGGGAGTAGGGACCTTAATGTGGGGGTAGGGACCTTAATATGGGGGTAGGGACCTTAATGTGGGGGTAGGGACCTCAATGTGGGAGTAGGGACCTCAATGTGGGAGTAGGAACCTTAATGTGGGGGTAGGGACCTCAATGTGGGAGTAGGAACCTTAATGTGGGGGTAGGGACTCAATGTGGGAGTAGGAACCTTAATGTGGGGGTAGGGACTTCAATGTGGGGTGGGACCTTAATGTGGGGGTAGGGACTTTAACGTGGGGGTTGGGACCTTAATATGGGGGTAGGAACCTTAATGTGGGGGTAGGGACTTCAATGTGGGGGTAGGGACCTTAATGTGGGAGTAGGGACCTTAATGTGGGAGTAGGAACCTTAATGTGGGGGTAGGGACCTCAATGTGGGAGTAGGGACCTTAATGTGGGGGTAGGGACCTTATGTGGGGTAGGGACCTTAATGTGGGGGTAGGGACCTCAATGTGGGAGTCGGAACCTTAATGTGTGGGTAGGGACCTCAATGTGGGAGTAGGAACCTTAATGTGGGGGTAGGGACCTCAATGTGGGAGTAGGAACCTTAATGTGGGGGTAGGGACCTTATGTGGGGGTAGGACCTTAATGTGGGGGTAGGGACTTTAACGTGGGGGTTGGGACCTTAATATGGGGGGTAGGAACCTTAATGTGGGGGTAGGGACCTTAATATGGGGGGTAGGAACCTTAATGTGGGAGTAGGGACCTTAATGTGGGAGTAGGAACCTTAATGTGGGGGTAGGGACCATCAAAATTGTGCCAACCACTCGGGTGAAGAAGAATCTCATATGAAAGTAGGCGTATCACATTTGATGTAGCCTCTTTTTAGCAAGCAATGTGTACAGACATTTCAGTTCCTCGCTAGCATTGAGTACTTCTGTTTGTTTGCCCTCCACGTTCATACAGCCTGGAATTGTTGCTTTTATTAAAAGTCGTTACGACTGCCCCGTCCATCCAAGCTCCTGCTCGATGAAGCGGACTCTCTTTGAGTAGTCAACCAAATCCTTTGTTCAAAGGAGCACACTCTATTCAGAGGTCCGAAAAACACATATGAGTGATTGATCATGTTGGATGGGGCGGAAATCCCCATAATTAATTATAGGAGCAGGATAGACGCCTCTGGCTTGGGGGATGGTATACTAAGCCTATAAACGAGGGGAATGAATCACACTCACAGAATCAGTGTTGCATGCGCTGACTTATACTCGAATGATCGCGTGTAATGCAGGACGTTAAATTTCCAGGACTCCACGTGCCATATTTATCGAGAGGATAGGTAGGTAAGATGGTCTATCTATCCCAAGAGGAAGTATGTACTTTACGGAATAGGAAATTACAAAATTATGGTATCTCGGAATTACGTAGGAACGATGCTAGATCAAATTAAGCCTACACGATAGACTGGTAGGTTGCTTGAAATGTGAAGTGCACTAGGGGCAGTGCCAGCAGTAAGCTCGGCTTGCGTACGGTGTGCACATTGGGGAGGAAGAGTGCTGGCGGCCCTCTGTCAAAGACGGTGACTATCGCTATCCTCATCAATTCCGGCGTTGCCCCCGAATGAACCATCCCACCCCCCTGTTGTAAGAGGTGGACTATAACAGGGTTCAAAGTAATCTATTATGGCCTTGGGCTACATGTTCTTAAGTTCTGTACCAATCTACCACCCCTCTCTAGACCCGGGTGCTTATTTGGGGACCTGTGTGGAACTCGCTGCTTCATTTCTCTCGGGATGCGCTAACCATATTTGTTGTAGGTGTTACCATTGTCCCCCAATGGCTAGCACTCATCTAATACAAATCATTCCCACGAGTACTTGAACAACCAAAGCTCCAGGGTCCTCTGCTCTGGGGTTAAGTCCAGAGCCAATTGTGAGTCTTAGAAAGTACAGGTGATCCTGTTTAGGTGACAAGGCCCAAGGTTGAAATTCTGGAATATGACCAGATACCACATGACAATGGTAGCTGGTTCGGTAGGCAGTTACCATCATCAAGGGCAATGCCAATGGCTTAAAGATGGGGGGGTGCAAAAGCAGTTAGGAGAGAAGTTTTGAGTTTTCTGAGGGAGAGGGGCTTAGAGGGGGCATTTTCAATATGAGCATGTAGACATTTGGAAGGGGCTTGAGCACATTTTTGGGGGTGCTTCAGCCCCCAAAGCCCCCCCCCCTCATGGAACAGCGCCTGTATGTGTGGTTAAAAACATGTATTAGAGGACTTCCCAGAGGTTAGGGGTATGGCCCCCACCCCTTCCCTCCCCTTGCAGTAGCTGCGCCCTCAACCATCATAGACAGGCTCAATGAAAAGAAATACAGCAACATTTATTTTTGGCATAATTGAACATAATTCAATAGTAGCTGACAGGTGTGAAGTTTTAACTTAATATAGTTTTATAATACACAGGTGCAGAATATAATACATCAAAAAGAGATATTACTGGAAGTGGAAAAAGAGAGAAAGAAAAAAAAAAAAAAAAACTGTGCAGCAGCAGGAACAGTTACAACAAATGCATGCAGTAAAAGTAGGCAGATCCCCCCCCCTTCCCCACTTCTCAGAAATCAAAGTTACCTCAAAATTACCAGAAAGCTATCACACTCCAATACAATGATCCAGTTACTGGCAACCACTTCCTGTTCAGGCAAGTCTGCCTGGAAGGTCATGGCAAATTCCTGAATCATAATTCCTAACAACTTCCCAGATGAATAATTACTCCCCTACCCCCCCCCCTCACCCCCCTCCCATCATCTTCTAGAACTCCATTCAGTACAATGAAAATGATTAATTCGAATAGCAACTAGCAAGAGCATGATTTTTGGAATATATATGTGTATTTTTGTCCTTACCCATACCTGCCATGCATGGCACTCTTTTCTTCTCTCCTAAATTCGCTACTACTACACTTCTCCTCCTTGAAAACGAAAGACAAAAATACATTTGGTCATCCTTGCTCTCAGACTTGAAAGGTACACTGGTGGAATTGCTGAAAAAGGTGGAAACAAGAAACTAGAGTAATGGGTCAGTGTAGCTAGTACTGTGTATGATTTTTCTATGTCACATACTCAGTTATTCACATCACACAGGTCCCACTGGGTCTCTCTGTTTGGTACTTTTGCTCAACTGAGCATCCCGGCCTACCAGAAAATTTCTCAAGAAGAATTGACTGCACTAGTACCTGTGTACACCATGCCTATAGGGAGGATAAAAACCTTGATTGGCAACCCTGCAGTGTGGAATGGGGCCATATCTGTGACATGGAGTTGATGCGCACTGACTGTCTCAAGAGAATTTATATGGCTGGTTACACTAACCCTAATCCCTTATCCCAATCCCCAACCATAACAAAAGGTATATTAGGCTTAGCTACAATACAATGCCACTAGACAACCAAAAAAAAAAAATCCGAAGCTGGCGTGTCAGCTGGAACATGTTACAGCCATGCTTGACACTTCAACCAAGCATGAGCCCGCTGAATTCAGGCAATACTTGCAGTGATTTACTAAAACAGATCCATCCTGGTCAGGATAAAACTTATCAACTCACTCATTCTTGCGAAGGGAAATAATAGAGAGGAAATATTACTTATCCTCTAATTGTTCTTTCTATCCAATTGTTTCATTGTGTTGAAAACTCAACATTCCTCAGATTCGTCCTACTTTCTTCCTCTTACAGAAGTAACCGTCAACACCTACCAACCACAGCAATCCTCTCTCATAGACTAATTATTCTTCAAAAGTGGAAATCACAGTGTATTTCATAGAAACCATAGAATACTAGCAGCAACATTTATTTGTTTTATTTTTGTTGCTCAACATTCCAACCAAGAGGGCGCCATACTTCAAGTCTATTGGCAGTCAGTCATCCAATACACTTCGATCAAGAGGAACTTGTTAAATTTAGGTTCAACTGGAGCAGACTATGCCTCAAACATTTGCACCACTCTTTAATGCTCAAGCGAGAGTCATTTCCCTTTGACAGTTCTGCCCATCGAGATATGCATTTTGGTCTTGCTGGAGTCACATCCGCAACATGGGAAGGGGGGGTTAGGCTGAAAAACCCCACCAACCACCTCTCCAGTTATGACCCAGACCAGAGCTCGTAAATGCTAAAAGTTTTGCTTGATGGTGAACAAATCGGACAAACCCAAAGGAAACTGCAGATGGCAATCTGTCGGATGACGCACAAACATCGACTAACCAATATTGAACAGGGATGATATCCAGGCCTAATGGAGTGTGATCTGAAAGAGCCCCTGTTCGGCAGTATTATGTTTCCACATGATTAAGACCAAAAAATTCAAGTTCAGTTGAAAAGCTTTTAGGATTCAGATCCAATATAGGTCATACTGATTCTTTAGTTAAAACTAGTCAGTATTGGATGTAGGGGCCCCTCGATTGGTTTCCTGCATCCCATATTTACCTTACCCGATTTCTGTGAATATAAACCTTTGAAATTGGAGACTTCAAAGAAACTTCTCGTTCTATAGCATTTGCGCACTTATGGGTGCAAATTGTCGATTAATATTGACCAATCAAAAAATACATCACGCTTTGTGTGTTCTTGCATCATTCTGCAGAAGAAGAAAAGAGGGAGTGATAGTAATCGCCTATTCAGAGATGTACATGGGCCCCATGGACGTTGGCAACCTTCCAAAAGTTTGTGGGGAGGGAGGGGATGTGTATATGGCCACAACATCTCCAAGAAGTTTACTGGTGGTAAAGAAAAAATGTTAACATCATTGTCATTATCGTCATAAGTTGGGGAGGGGGGATGCCTCTTATTCCCGGTTCCACCCCACATTTCTCCCTGACGAAGCCTGCACTACACTATGGGAATGACATGTCACAAACTGGAGTCAACAGCTTTCTGCTTAGACATTGATGATTTAAGCCTGTTTTATACATTTCGTCCTGCCCTCATTCTCTCTCCATAGCCCTCTCTCCATAGCCCTGCTCAACACTCCCCAAACTCCACTATGCCCTGGCATAGATGATAACGATTTGTCAACACTATTCCCCCTCTCCAATTCATCCTATACATGTATGAAGAAAATGGTTATGAAAGGAAAAGAATTTGCAAAACAATAAAGTGCCACATTTATGCAAATCAACATGCTAAAGAATTAAAGTAAGTATGCGATCCAAAAGCGTCAGCAGAATTTATTTATGTACACAGTGAAATGTTTAATCTGAACAACTCCTATGAAAACAACAAGTACTAATACTGCTCTAGCTGTTAATTTTGACCCTACTCCATTCTCTATCAATTCTCCTATGGCGTGCAGCATGGTAGCAATAGTAAAATAATTTGTGGGTGTAAAGTGGGCGATTCTCTAAATTTATAGGGTACCAATGGTGAATAATGGTATTAAAGGGGTGTCATCATTTTAAGTATGGCAGTTGGTCATACCATTTTTATTTAAGACTATGAACTAGAGCAAGTCAATCGCCAAAATTATGTTCTAAATTAACTACAGGGGAAATGACCAAAATGGGCACATTTCTTCAGAGCGAAAGTGTGCCATTTTAAGTACTTCTCCATATTTAAAATTTATATTGTTTTAGAATTTGGTCGGAACATTTTCTTGTGGTATTGTATGAAAATATACCAACTTACACAATCAAATCAATACATTTTGAGTGGGAAACTCTGTATTCTACAATTGAGGGGGCCCTAACAAAATATGGTTCCCTGTGTAAATTTCCGTGTCCCCCCTTCACACAGGAAACGTTTACACCATACACATGAATCCACTCATTTTGGAGGCGTGCGTAGTTCAAGACATGGCACGAAAGTTTGAGGAAGAGTTTCTCACAGAGGAGGAAAATATAGCCTCTTTTCAAAACTTTAGGAAACCATTTCATGTCCCCTGTCCTATTCACATAAATATATGCCCATCTTCTAGCCTCTGGACCCTTGGGTATACTGCATGGGGAATGGCAAAGGAACATATAATTAGGCTCATGAAACTTGATATGAACATAAGACAGCAAAATATTGCGTGTTCTGAACATATAAGGACAGCAAAATTATTGAGGTTCTTAGCTTCAGATTGCCTTACATTTCAAAGGAAGCAACATGTTGCGTAAACTATAAAACTGTGGTTAAAATGTGATTTAGCATATTGGGCTGATATCAGTTGCAATGATCGCGATGTTACAGATATGATGTTGCTGCCAGACAGGGAAATTTGGTGATACAGTTTCGTTTATTTAATGGAATATGCATGGTGATCAATGTTAAAGGCTGAATAGTATATGAACATGACATGACTTCAACCTTAGGCCTAACCTTAGCCTACTGTGTGTGTGTATACTATAAATGTGCATGTACATCGGCAATGCGATGCTAGGCTAAATTTTATCTGTGTCTGAGCCCCATTAGCGCCCCCTTTGAAAGTATCTCGCAGGCGCCCGGAGCTGATTTAAAAAGAACTACATATACATGTATGGGCTTCCTGAGCCACATTACATACACCATTCCACCCTGTGTGTCTGGTATTGAACAATGTTGGCATATTCTTGGCGAAGGCATTGTACCCACCTTTCAATAGGAGACTATAGCTACCATACAATTGCACTCCCTTGTTCAAGCTAGTCTAGGGTGTAATGACCAGAGGGGCCTAAATACCACGGCCAAAGAAAAACACTGTCTTTGTAAACCTGGAATAGAACGCGGGAAAATCCATCTTGAACTTTCTGGACAGAGGGAAGCAAAAAACTGCCAGAGGGCAAGAATTATGCATCAGTAAAATATATGAAAGAGCCTCTTTGATATGATATTAATAAATACACCCAAAATATTATGGTATCGGTAATTCCCACCAGAATTTGCCAAGGATTTGCTGATCTGTTGCTACCACAAACTTATGTTGCGGGGGCATTTATGGTGCCACTTTGCAACGTTGAATGAGAATCACACAAAGTCATGTAAGGGTTGACACTGCAGCAAAGATTTTTCAAGATAATAATAACAAGTTTCCCCGAACAGGTTTCAATTGTTTGATGGCGCTACTAACAGAACCCAATGTTAAACAAGTAAAAATTTAAACTCATGCAGGATCTCCAAGCCTTTAGCACTAACTTCATTTTAAAGCAATAAATTTCTATTAAAATACAGTTCATCAAAAGTTATCATTCTATGACAGGCTATGTTCGATTAATAAAAACAAAGTTGAACTCTGGTGGCAAAAATAAATGAAGAATATGCAAGATCACAGCACTAGTTCTGCTCACAAGCACTATTTCATCCAGAATATGCCTCAAAACTCTTGATCACCTCACAAAGATTAATAAAATTTCAGATCCTCCCTCCTGACATTGAAAGAGAAGAAGAATTAAACAGTGAATACAGATGAGGATATTGTACTCCCCCCCCCCCTCCCCCGAACACAACACTATTCCACTGTAGAACAGAACGTTCATTCATTTTCAAATTAGCAAAGTGCACTCTGGAAATCTGAAACAGGTCTTTCCAGACTGAAAAAGAGAGTAAAACTGACAAATTTAGGTCAAAGTTCAAAAAGAAAAAGGGAACAATATGCAGATTCCCATATTCACAGCAGTATTCTGCCACTGTAGAACATTGATGCCTTCACTAAGCCATCTGTTCAGGGGTGGCAAGACCAAGTTTCACTGCAACCTTAGGATATTAACACTGAACTCCATTATTCCTCAATATATTGTGAATATCCATGCCTTTATTATCATTCAAAACATCAAACATTGTGAAACACATGATTGCATGGGCCCACCATTAGGGAAAAATATAATAGAATGGAAAACTGAGAGAATACTGCAGCGGGACTTTTGGATCTCGTGGTCGCTCTTTGCGTATCGACAACCATCGGTAGTACTAGCCTCTTAGAGTTGACCAATTAGCATTGGCATATCCGTCCGAGGAATCTTCAGGATGTCTCCTTGTTTTTCCTCCGGGCGTTTGAGGTCGGGGGCGGAGCCAGGGTTATTTTGGTCAGGCCTGAATGATGTCCTCGTGTCCCTGCCCCGTCTCCTTGTTCATATCTGCATAAAGAGCGGAGAGATTTCTCGGGATTGGATCGGATCCGATATAAAAGCTTTCGTAAGCGGCCGCAGTCTATCTAGGGACCCTGACTGCGTAGATCGCAATCAGAAAATTGCGATGTCACTTCGAGTTGTGGCGTAAAAGTAATGGTAAAATAAAACAGAAATGGGTTTGTTATCTGTGACATTCCCTGCTAGGTCCTGGTTAAATTAACGAAAGCCCCGTAGGGGAATCATTTTTGTTGCGAATACGTAGCTCAGTCCCCAGTGTCCTAGGGCACTAAATCTAAATCCGCAATTAATCCCCCCAAACTAGTATAACCCAGGGGAAATGCAGCGTTTCTAATTGATGGAACCCAAACTGAGCCCAACAGTCCCTGGCTAAATGAGTTCATGCAAAATCCCGGCACCAGTCCGCTGCCCTCTCAAATGCTGTGGTGCAAATCACAACCCCACCCCCCTTGACCTTCCAACACTCCCTGCCATAGGCGAGGACCCAGCCACTGGAGGGTCTGGGGGTCATGACCCCCAACTTTTGGAAGGCCTGTTCATACATATGAATTTTTCATACAATTCATACAATGATTTTTTTCAAACGCATCAAATGTTTCCCATCACTCACTGTCTGAAACCCCCCCGAATTGCTCTTAAAAACCCCCCAATCTTCAACAAGTGGCTGCGCCCTTGCTATAGCCCACTTTCACCTCACATCGCTGTGAAGTCTCCCCCTTCCCTGTCCCTGCCAGGATCACAATTGACTTGACAGGTCTGAAGCCTGTGGCAACCAACCCCCATGTGTCCCCCTCCCTCACCCCAACCACTTGGTACTCCTCCCTTAGCCCCTGTCTCAGGTATGGCCAAGGAATGAACTACCTTTATATTTCCTAGCCGGGCCGGACACTTCTTCTAAGTTCTGTCTTCGCTGTGCCGAGGACCTGATTCCTTGAGTCCAGCACTTCAGGGGTGGAACGAGGTCTCGCCGTCAAATCTTCTCTAGTGCATGTTCCGAATAGTTTAAAAAAATCATCTGCAATGGTCCAAGTAACAGTAGTTAACAGTACATTGGTTCTATTTCTACACCCCAATCCCATGGGTTGGGGGGGACTGGTTTCAAAAGGGGGCACCTCAGGAAACTGGTATCACCCCTCCTTATTGAGGAATTATCAGATAGAGAAGGTGTACCAGAGATGCAAGATGGGGCTACATTCACTATTTTTCCATTAAGATCAGTGTCAGGGAGTCAAACACTTTTTGGCGAGAATGATGTGAATTCAAAATTTTTGTCCATAACCCCACTTTCATTGGGTGGCACACAATTTCATGGGTATAGGGTTGCCCGCAGCAGCCTCCTCATAGAGATGGCCACTCGTTTGATAATTTTTTTTTCATAGCCAGATAGATGATAGATAGCATATTTCACCCCTTGAGATTAGTCCCGACCAGTGGTAGTCCCCCCACATTTCACAACTATGACAGAAAACCAACTTGCCCTCCATAGTGTGCGAAAAAAACACCACCAAAACGACGAAACACCACAAGACGGGATTGGACTGATGCTGCTGCTAGCTCACCGCAAGGCAGCATGCTGTATGAAGGAATGGGGGAAAAGCCTGCAGGAAACCCGAGTCCAGAGAAGGAGAAGGCCAGACAGTTGTGTCACTGTGATAGTGGTGCGGAGTGGTTGTCCACCTTTCGTGCTGGCCGTGCTGGCCATTTGGCTAACATTTTGAGGGATTTCAGTTTTGAAACATCCTCTCACCATGAGACAAACGTTCACCTGTCAATTGTCAAGGGAACAAGGTAGGCTGTGCATTGATTGCTGTAGATCTCCCCGGAAGAGCGCTGGACGGGTCTGCGAGATCAGTGTAAGTGTTACCACTCATTACTGGTCTGGTCATGAAAATGGATACGGCACACAAGAATTGGCTCTTATTTGAGTCAACCACCTGGTGATCCCTCAAACAGGGGGGTTTATCCTTTGCCGTATGCACAGTGTACACTCCACTCCGACCGGGGTGAGTGATAACTAAGTTTTGTGTGTGATGGTGTTACCAAAAATTGTGATGGGCATGCCTCTACCGGTGTCAGCAGAAATGGTATGCCTCAGGTCTTGACCTGCATGGATCTGACAGACGTGATGATCGCAGTCTCATCAG
The DNA here is from genome assembly GCA_026419785.1 of Sclerodactyla briareus. Lineage (NCBI taxonomy): Eukaryota > Metazoa > Echinodermata > Holothuroidea > Dendrochirotida > Sclerodactylidae > Sclerodactyla > Sclerodactyla briareus. The sequence goes on from JAODTK010001110.1 coordinate 65,787, forward strand.
GTTTCCCTGACTTTGCTGAAAGTTGTGTGGCCTCGAATTGCGTTCATAGGTTCCCAAAGTTTATTTTCGAAATAAAAAACAGCCAAATTATAGAGATTTATGACCCCTCTAATTCAGTTGTAAAAAAATTAGCAACGGAAAAAATGAACATTTCCTGACTGAAACATATCATTTTCTTCAATTGGGGTCAATTATTTTTCTCCATTCCGGTTTCTCTATTGACTGCTCTCTCCTGGGGAATGTAGTTTACGTCTTGAACTTCAAATTTTTTTGTCAAGTTTGGAAACTTGGTGGCTTGTAGAAATTTACTCAGTCGCCACAAAAAGGGGAAAGTCAATTTGAGATCAAATTTGCATAATTCCTGAGATATTTTCCACAAAACTTTTCTTGGATTCTAAAAGAAACTTGATGTGGATACATGTAGCCTTGCATTTTAATTATCCCACAAGTGGAGGACAATTTGATCCATGAATTTTTTTTTTTATCTTTCGATTAGACAAAGCTTATGAGTGTAGTCTTTGATCAGTGAACCAAATTGACACTGACATGCCCTGATTGCTCAAATGTGGCAAAATACTGGTCAACAGCTCTATGTGGTCTGTTGCATTAAAGGAAAAAAAAATTTTGTGTACTTGCAAAGGCAGAGGATCAGGAATCAAACCTAATCAAGGCTCGCAAAGGAACGCAGAACCTGGATACTGCACCTATATGTCAGCGTCAAGCTGCGCATTCCCTCACCAGGTACACAGAATAGGCATGTCTCTTTGGCAGTACCTTAACTGTGGTGGTTTCATACTCAGACAGCAACTTGCAAATTGTCCTACCCCTCATTGGATGAATGGTACGTACAAAAACCTTGAAAATCACTCAAATCAAAAAGGATACAAGTTGCAAAGCACTGCAGAACTGTAAAGATATCTTTTAGAAATGTTTTGTGAGATTTGGGAGCATATAACAGCTGACCAAAAACAAAATTCTCAGACACCAGAAGTCTTGGCTAAAACCAGATGCTTAGCCTGGAAGCCGATTGGGGTTGCCAACCGGACTAAGTGGTAAAAAGAAAATGCCAGGTCTTGACACAATATTGGGGGGGTGAAGTCAAGTCCAATTTTACATACCGTTTTTCCATTAGATAGCTGGATGGAGTGAAAAACCCAGTTGCACTGTTATGATCTAATACGGTAGTTGTTGTCCCTCCACACCGGCAGTGTGACAATTTCCTAGTAACTCTCTGCGAGGTTCAAGGTTTATGCAGTGACAGTCTTATTACTCATTCATTTGACCACAAAAAATTCTTCAATTGGGCTTCCCATGTTTCACACCACTGAAGTTCCTGTGTAGACTGTATGCCAGTTCAGACAGGAAACAAAAAAAAATTCAAAGAATTCCACCAATTCTTTGAATCGAAGGCGGTGACCGCAGTGCTGTTTCTTTTCACATACAATATATTGGGAACCTGGGAAGTCCTTGATTTTTGCTTAAAGGCTATAAAGAGTCAACTATTAGAGCAGTTTCGTACCCAGGTTTTCCATGATGGTTCGTGTCAGATACACACACATATATTGGGGACAGACGGTTGTTCATCGTGTGATAGATTACATTAAATTATTAAAATTATTCAAAGTAAAATAAAAAAATATGTCATAATATTCTGCAATTAAAAAATGTAAGAAACATCATATATAATATTCATAGTATTACTGCCTTGTAGGGAGGGAATTTTTTTCCGTAATGTAGGGGAGGGAGAAAAGGTTGATTGCGCAAGTAATGCTAAATTTGTATTCGACAGAGGAATCAAAACCTTCAGGGTAAATTAATAAACACAGTACATAATCGTGGTGGCTATAATGTAATCTAGTATAGGAAGTCAAGAGCCTCTAATGGAAGTTCACATTATCGGTATACGTTCACCTCAGATATTGATGTATGACAGCCTCTAACACGCTGTAGAATAGAATTGTTCTCCTTATTTTTAGGAGCCAATATGCAGTTTCTTAAGCAATCCGCATGTTTTGATAGGTCAGTATGTGAAATATTTACTGTTTTTTAGAAGGACCAAGTCATTGACATAATAATCAATTGAAAAATTCTTCATCCTTATTTTGTCAAATCCAGCTGTTTTTTAAAGAATTGTTGCAACTTTCCAACCAAGTCCTACAGTGAAGCCTATAGGCAAATCAGTGCCTCGAAAAGGTATCACACTTTGACACATTGCAGTTTGGCAATTAATTTATGTTAACTTGGGGTGGCCCACACAAAACTACTGGCAAAAGTTGAGATCACACATGCTTGTGACATGAATGGGGATAGGATTAGCTCGGTCGGTAGAGCTCGGACGTTGACTGAAAGATTGCGAGTTTGATTCTCTGTGGTGTCCTTGACGAGAGACGCTTCATCTCGCTCGTTTTCTCTCCACCCAGGTGCTAAATGGGAACCTGTAAGGAACTTGAGCACAACCTTCGCTGTATTGGTGGCTGTCACATACACTCTGAATCCTCGGAGTGGGTACCAGCTCCTATTAACTGGGTAATATTTGTAAAGCACTTTGAGAAATACTATGGAAAGGCGCTACATAAGTCCTTGGCAAAGCTATCACACTTTGACACATTGCAGTTTGGCAATTAATTTATGTTAACTTGGGGTGGCCCACACAAAACTACTGGCAAAAGTTGAGATCACACATGCTTGTGACATGAATGGGGATAGGATTAGCTCGGTCGGTAGAGCTCGGACGTTGACTGAAAGATTGCGAGTTTGATTCTCTGTGGTGTCCTTGAGCAAGACGCTTCATCTCCAGTTTCTCTCCACCCAGGTGCTAAATGGGAACCTGTAAGGAACTTGAGCACAACCTTCGCTGTATTGGTGGCTGTCACATACACTCTGAATCCTCGGAGTGGGTACCAGCTCCTATTAACTGGGTAATATTTGTAAAGCACTTTGAGAAATACTATGGAAAGGCGCTACATAAGTCCTTGGCAAAGCTATCACACTTTGACACATTGCAGTTTGGCAATTAATTTATGTTAACTTGGGGTGGCCCACACAAAACTACTGGCAAAAGTTGAGATCACACATGCTTGTGACATGAATGGGGATAGGATTAGCTCGGTCGGTAGAGCTCGGACGTTGACTGAAAGATTGCGAGTTTGATTCTCTGTGGTGTCCTTGAGCAAGACGCTTCATCTCCAGTTTCTCTCCACCCAGGTGCTAAATGGGAACCTGTAAGGAACTTGAGCACAACCTTCGCTGTATTGGTGGCTGTCACATACACTCTGAATCCTCGGAGTGGGTACCAGCTCCTATTAACTGGGTAATATTTGTAAAGCACTTTGAGAAATACTATGGAAAGGCGCTACATAAGTCCTTGGCAAAGCTATCACACTTTGACACATTGCAGTTTGGCAATTAATTTATGTTAACTTGGGGTGGCCCACACAAAACTACTGGCAAAAGTTGAGATCACACATTGTATGTTACATGAAGGGGAAGTCTTAAATCAGCGAAACTCCAGTCGCTGAACTTGTGCGATTTTTGTGAATCAAATCCAGTCACCGACTCAGTCAACTGTGGGGCAATTTTTCGAAGGCCACCGTACCAGTTCAATTTCTAAATAATGCACGCAGGTGGCGAACACTGGTGCACTGTTTATACCCCCCAAACACACCTAGTGTTTGCCACCCATATACAGTTACAGCCAGGCATTTTAGGCTGCCTAGATTCCAGCTTTTCTTTTTTTCTTGCAAACCAGACAAGCCTTATATATTCAATAATTCAGAGTGACCAAAGTATGCAAGCAAGATGGTGCACCGTATGCAGTAGCCTCCGGCCTGAAGTTGTAAACACATGTACGCAAGTGACCTGGATCCAGGCCACTCGCTAATTGGGGCTGTCAAGGTGGATGCATTAATTAGATGATATCAGCAGAAAAACACTGCAACGGGCATGCTGGAGGGTGCAAACTTGATTATCCGTTCCAGCCAGAATAGTATTCATAGCACTGCACCCAGTAATTATGACATACATTTGACTATCAAGCTGGGCGATTGTAGGCCAGAGTCGCCCTGAAACAAACAGTCGTGTCAAATGTTCTGCCACTAAATTTTTATAGTGATATTCTCACTCGGTAAGTGCCATCTGCCCAATAAATTAGGTGTTTTGTGACCTTTCAGAATTTCAGGTGTGTGCAAAATTTTACTATGTTCAGCCATTAAATGAAAAAAATCAGGACTACAGCACAAAAAGCACACAAACAAACACAAACTCATGTTGGATAACCAGGTACCCATAGGGTATACACCTCAGAGTCAGTGGATGCTCTTCAACCACCACTACGGTTGCCATGGAACCATTGCTATATGGCAAACTGACTACAATGTCACATCTGTCGATGAGATAACAATGGAAGTGTCTTGTGCGCAAGAAAAACACTGTGAGAGCTGGGGGCATTCATGGAAAGGGGGAGGGGGTGCAGTATTTAGAATAGACTGCTGGTTAGCTGCATAGTGTGGCTATGCATATTTTGTTGTGCATTACACCCTGAATAGGCTGTAGGAAGGAGGACTTGGTGTTGTAATTCTTGTATTTGTGCTAGCTAGTTTTAAGTATGGTGAACAGAGAAAAAAAGATAACAGTTGACTGCCTAGTATTTCAGGGGAAAATAACTGTAGGATGGTAGGGTGTCTTCATTCAATTCAAAATTCGAAATGGCATGAGGTGTTGATTTGACGTTATACTGGAAAAAGCCAGTATAGTCCACTTCCCTCCTAACCTGCCAAGACAGTTCTACAAGCTACTTGAGCTGTCTACAGTACCAACTATCCCCATGCAGTGACAGTGACAGATCTACCCGACAGCATCGCTTTTTTTGGGGGCAGTTCTGACTAGGAATTAGTATAAATAATCACGGCATGCCCCCCCTCCCCCGATGCCCTGAAATACACAGAGTCGACACGGACCCTTATTATTTTTAAGGAATACTGTGGGTTTTTTTTTGCTCTCACAGAGTGAAGGCTTGGGTTTGTGGACCCCAGCATGGAGGCCAAATTAGTTATTAGGCGTTGAGCTCGTAATCCAATGGTCGTGGGTTTGAATCCATGTTAACTGTAAACTTGAGCGAGGTGCTAACTAATCTCTGTGGCTGAAGGGTCTCCCCCCCCCCTCCAAAAAAAAAAGAGTTATGTGCCCTCAGGTGCCCCTAAAATGGTATGGAGGTACAGAAAAATGTGGATTTCCCCCCAGACAAAAAAAGCGAGGAAATCCCCAGATTTCCTTAGACAAAATTAGAAAAGACAGGGTTTCATTCTTGGTTAATCCGGGATTTCTCTTGAAGACGATATGTATGTTCCTAACACCACTTCTACCGCAGGAGAGAAAGAATATAGCATGTCTTCAACCCTCTTCTTGAACCTCTCCCCAAAGATGGCTATAACCTTAGATAGATAACTTTAGAGGGTTACCCGATGTACCCCGAGTCTGATGTTCCATGGGGTTCGATGTTCCCAGGGTTCAATGTTCCCCATTTTCATATAAGTTTTAGTGACAGACCCAAATTTACAAGGTTCGATGTTCGGGAACATCAACATCAGGAACATTGAACCTCGGGAACATCAAACCTCGTAAATTTGGGTGTCATATATTACAAAAACGGAGAACATCGAACTCCAGGAACATCAAACCTCGGGAACATTGGAATGCAGGAACATCAATCCCCGGGAACATTGACATAGCCCCCCTCAGACCCCTTCCCCCAGGACAGCTTTGGTAAAGTTTCACCGAGTGCTCTCCTGTGGTAATCAATATTATATCGCCGTGCATAACGCCATCCTTCCGCTACTTAGGTCTCTCTCTGAATTGTGTTGAGGCAAGACAATTAATGATATAATAATGATTTACCTGACACCTCTTCATCCTTTCCAAGCATTACTACCAAATAATAATTTGACTGTACATACTTCCAAAATTATGTGGAGAGCGCTGCATGCCCAAGCATATATAATACCCAACACCAACGTCAATACCAGCAGTTGTACTGAAGCGAGACAAATCTCAGGAGACACAAACAGGCCACACTACTGCTACATGCCAAATATATGATGGAACAGGTTTTTTTTTTCAGGGGAACCCAACAGGATTATGGGTCATAAGGGGGTATTATTGCTAAGTGAATTGCAATCAACCAGTCAGCATACCAGACAGCCTAGGTCATACTGTACACTTTCACGTACACCTCGTCATAAACACACGTTAGCTCTAGTACTAGCATACAATTATTGTCAAACCAATAGATATTATTGTCCCTTTTTAGCAAAACAGAAATTGGTACTGCAGCCCAAGCAAAGACCGGCAGGAGGAGGGAAGGGGTAGGTAGGCTAAATTTGGCCCTTTTGAAAGTGGTCATTATCAGTGGGTTTATCCCCCCCATCCCCTTACCTTGAATAAGTGAAAAAAACAATGGGGGCATGCATTTTACCGAATGGAGCATTTCTCTTCACCATCCCCACACCCCTCTCCCACCCCTCGCACCCCATGCACCCATCTTGTCGCAAACACCCACACCCCCTCACGATCGAAACCCACTGGGTGGAACTGTTCAACTGACCGCAAACAGACATTCCTATTCTAGTTATAAAAAACAAAACCTATTGTAATGCAGCGGGAACAGATTACTATCAACCCCTTTCGCTACGTGAGGGGGACCAGGTGGACATCCCTCTGTCGAGCCAATTTGAGCAAATTACCAAATTTCATCAATTCCAGTTTTATCGTTCCTAATAGATTTAAAATGGTTTATTTTGTTATACCAAGATGTACAGAGGGAGGTCAGAAATGGTTTAACTGATATTTTCAGGAGTTAATTAGCATATTAGCTAATTAGCATATTAGCTATAGCGCATACATAGCAAAAAATCACTTTGTTTACGTGTGGAGTTCTCCATTCTTGCGAGATTTGTGAAAATGGGGGGTGCTATGTTGAAAAAAGTTGCTCTACAAGCCTATACCACTCCTATAGTACGTCCATCTACCATTGTTTCATACGGAGGTTCGATTGAAACTAGCTAGTATGGTCTATACGCACGCTGCGGGCGTACATGTACAAAACGATGGGTATGGCATACGCCCGCTGTGGACGTAGATGTAGCGAAAGGGTTTTTAAACTAGCACAGGGACAGAGGAAAGGTCTGAGTGCACTAGCCCAAATTTGACGGTTCTAGCGTGTTGCCTTGTTGCGTTATAGGGATTCACTGTGAGGAGTTCGAGGAACCCACTGTATGACATCACTAGGGGAACTTCGTGGAGGCCAGTGGCTTATAGCCCCCAAAGAAATTCTGGGGGAGGATTGGGTGATGTTGAAAGAAAAGAAAAAGAAAAAGAAAAAGAAAAAGAAAACCAAAAAAAAAAAAAGGGAGGTGGTGGGGACCCTGGGGGGGGGCGGAGGGGGAGGAAGGAAGAGGGGAAGTTGGAGGTATTTGGCAGTAGGTTTGGAAAGATGGAGTAATGAACTTCCAAGTAGATCTTGGATGGCAGATCAACTTTCAACACCAAAGTACCCTGCCAAGGGCGACCTCTAGGCTGAGGGGGGAGGAGCCGCCGTAAGGGCATGTGTGCAGGCATCCCCCCCATGTTCCAACACAAAATTTTATGTTTCTTTTTCTGAAATGTTTCATGGGCATACAAGGTGGGGGGTGCCCAACCCCCAAAATTGAGCGGAACATTTATTCAGTGTGAACAATGACCGACAACCAACGTGGCAAATCGGAATGGGTTCGGCTCTCGCCCTTCACTAGCAAGACCGCGGAAGCGGGAGAGAGCCAAATGTCCCGAAATCTCCGGGCAAAGAGAATACTTCAGCAAATGCCCGAACACGATCCAGCAGCATAAGAGATACGGAAGAAAAGGTTGCTCGATCGGAAGATACCAAAGGTAATTTAGGTATTTTATTGGAAACTACTTGTCACGCAGATGATCAGTCTGGAAAAAAGAGAAGACAACGGGGGGACCAAACTCGATACTACGTGAAGTTGCCAGATATCGGTAGCGAATTGGGGTGGTACAAAAGTAATCAGTATGTATAACATACTTATGCTATAGTTTGGACAAGTCAATTTTAACTGCCAATTCCAGCAGCGACCCCAAGCAAATGGTGCAGTGACCACCTCTGGGCTAGGAATTTAGGCCAGTTCCAGTAGGCTAGCGGAGAGCATAGTGCAGATTGTTGCATGGTGGAAGGAAATAGCCACTCGGCGAAATAAATTGAGTAATATTCTACAACCCTTAACCAATAGAGTAAGGGGGGCTCTCTCTTTTATAGCAAATGTCAGTGATTCGACCCTCTCACCTTTACCATCCTGCCTAAAAAAATCAAATTTAGGGACAAACTCAAATTTAGATAGATGTTTTCCCGAACATATGCTGGTAGCAGAACAAATAATGTATATGGGAGAAAATTCTACTTCACGCACCGTGTGTGGCTGTGACCATATTGTGGAGATGCTTTTGACACGTTCCTGGAGCCAGTTTTCACCATATGTCTGGATTCCAGAGATCAGCGCACTTTGTTATTGCAGAAGCGTCCCAATGGACCAACCAAACACCAGTCTCGTGGGTTCAATGCTTTACAGTATGTGTGGACGGCTTGAACATAGCGATGAATAATTGAAACAGCATGTGTAAGTCTGTGGAATGATATGGTGCAAGCCAATACTGCAATATAACTCATGGTATGTACGTTGTGAAAGCGCCGATTCTAGAAAAATTGCAGATTCACGACGTGGTTCCAAACATTCGCCAGGGATGGAATCAAAGATGGACACAGGGTAACTAATGTATGCAAATGACAAACAGGTGAAAACAGACGGGTTTATGAGTCTTGAACTAAGAATATTGAGTTACTAACCAGTGGCTGTAGCCTGAGTTGAAATTGTACAACATGGGTGAATGACTGCTGTTCTGTGGGGAGAGGGAAGGTCCTAAAGGAGAGGGGGGATGAGGTGAATTTTTGGGTAACAAGAGGGCTGAGCATGCAAAAATGTGGACTTCCGACAGAAATCCAGGTACCTATGGCTCCAAATGTAATAACAATATAATAATAACGAGTCTTATATAGCGCAAAACTCCAACAAAAGAAATGGTTCAATGCGCTTCACGTGTGAGAGGCAGTGGAAACATTAGGACTGGGAAAAAGTTTCGGAGACGTCTGAAAACATCATAGAATCAAGGGGACTCAAATAAACAGGAAGGAGTTCCATAAGTGGGGGGAACTAGTGAATAAAGCTACGAGTCACCATATGTTTTGTGCGAGACCTGGGAACGTCAAATTGATGTTGAAGATGAGAGCGAACGGTCTGTGCTAACTCTGTGTGTGTAGCAACTTATGTAAATAGGCTGGAATACCAGTTTTGATAGCACGAAAGCAATGATGAGAACCTTATAGTCGCTACGCCTGAGGAATTAGCCAAACCGTGTTAGCCTCTCTCTGAATAGGGGTAAGGACCTAGAGATATATGTTCAACCCAAGCTTGTGGCATGTGCCATATACTCAACCCCCATAAGACTTGCATGGTTGGGGACCGCCGTGTTCATAAGGCCTTTTAGTCATAGCCTTTTGTTCATAAGGACCGTTATTCAAACGTGCAAATTTTCGAAAAAGGGTCCGTTATTCATAAGGACCAAAAAAGGGCAATATTCATAATAAAATAGGGGTCTTTGTTCATGAGGTACGATATATAATGGACAAAAAGGCCCGTTTGTATAATATCAAAAAAGGTCTGTATTCATAACAGAGGCACAAGGCCGATATTCATATTAGTAAAAAGGTCCGATATTCATAATGGCGAAAAGTGTCCGTAATTCATAAAAGCGAAAGGGGACGTATTCATAATAGCAAAAGGAGGTCCGTTATTCATAACGCAAAAAAAGGACCGTATTCATATAGTGAAAAGGGTCCGGTATTCATAATGATCAAAAAAGGTCCGTTATTCATAATCGTGAAAAAGGGTCGTTATTCATAATGTGTTTCCTTTCAATTATATACTTGGGCAAGCAGCTGATTCTATCTATGCGAGGTCCGGCAAGGATACAAAACCTCAAAACTGTACCTTTTGTAAGCTGCAATCCCTGGCAGATCAACGACCGGTGTTTGTTCCTATTATGAATAACAGCCCTTTTCCTATTATGAATAGGACTTTTTTCCATTATGAATGACGGACCCTTTGCTCTATTATGAATATCGGACCTTTATTTTTTTCCATTATGAATATCGGAACCTTTCTTAGTTATGATAACGGACCTTTTTTCCTTTATGAATAACTGACCCTTTTTTCATTATGAATACGAAACCCCTTTTTTTTTTTCCCCCCCCCCCACGTATTAGAATACCGGACCGTTTTTACTATTATGATATCGGACCTTCTGTTGTGAATTATGAATAGCGGACTTATGAATAAAGCACCTTTTCGGACCATTATGAATAAACGGGCCTTATGAACAAAAGGCATTATGAATAAAAGCCTTATGACAAACGGACCTTATGACTAAAAACCCTATGAACATCGGGCTGTGTCACCGCATGGTGCACCCCCCATTTGGATTGAACACCTGCACACGACTACCATCATTTGTCAAAATGAAGAGGGGGTGTCCCCCTCCCATTGAGAAATAGGGTGCTACACTATTTTGTGCAGTGAATTAGTAACAGAGACATTTGTTACAAAAAATGACCCCAAAATCCACCCTTTCGAACCCTACAATTAATTTTTTTTTGGGGGGGGGTGGTGGGAAAAGCCAAGTCACAAGGACAATTTTGCATTGTATATTTCGGTTGGGAGAGAACAATTCGAGCACCGGTTCGTTCCCCCCACCACAATTACAAACTACTCTTGGACAACTTTGGGACGGGCATTACATGTGCTTAACCGTCGGACTTATTGTAGTAGGTCGAAGAGGGTCCTTCTGTTTACGTATTTTTGTCCTTGTTCTCGCTGTTTGGTATCACCTCCTGACAGGCCGAGGTGAGAGACTTCACTCTCCTCCGATATCCTCCTCACCCGCTGCTTCCGAAGTTCTGGAATTTCCTCGTCGGCCATCTCTGCTGCTGGCTGCTGCCGCCTGCCTCTCAGTCAGACCCGCTTGTAAAAACAAATATTTTGGGAAATTAGAGGACAACTGCAGGCCTAGATACCGCAGAATATAGTGAACACCAATGTATCTATGGTCCAAACCACATGTCAATACTATGTTGCCTCCTTGTGGAGTTATTGGCCTTCAAAGTTTGGTCCTTAGCATAGAAATTGGGAGGAGTCCCGATTGCACATAACCGCATGCACGGTCACAATTGGAAACCTGAAAGTTTGTCATGATATTCATTGTTTTCATTTTGTTGAATAGTCAACATTCAGCAAAGTTGCTGTTGTTTTTCTCTCAATACCAAGTAAACCATGACCCTCTACTACCCACTATAGCAATCTTATCCATAGACTTAATGCTTTGGATCAAAGTGAAATAAGGTGTGAATTTTCAACATGAAACAAAGATTGTTTGCAAGGTTGTTCAAGTATGACCCCATTTATTATTGCATGATGGCTGCTTTCCCATCTGCACAACACACAAGCACAAACTTCAAAGGACTGTAACTCTGAACGAAATCGTATGAATTAGAAGTTTGGACTGACGTGGCCCCCCCCCACCCCCCCATTCAGGTTTCCCCTCCAGCTATACTCTTAGCCACTTTATAATTCATCCTGCCGTTGTCCTTTAACAGCCAGGCACAGCATAGTCAGGGTCCTCAACTGTAGTGGTTTTTGAAACCATAAATGCTCATGCAATGTAGAATCTATGAGAAACTTGGGCAGGTCCTCACAGGAAAGAAATTATTCATGAATCACATCAAAGAACTTAGGAATTGACCATATTTGGACATTGTCATAATTATTTAAGTTTAGTCATGTTGTCAGGGAGAGAGGGGGGGGGGGGTTAGCGGGGGTAATATGTATATCCCGGGCAAAGTTACCATCAACACCCCTAGCCGCAAGGTCACTACGCCCAACTTTTGCCCAGGTCTTCCGCGGCTATACCTCTACCAAGCTGAACGACTACAGTGCCCCTAGCCGTTTAACAAAAACAAACCTAGCCCTCAAGTAGCTATTAATTTTCATCCATTCTTTTGACATGACGAAAACCACCTCAATCTACCATTTGGAACACAATCGCAAATTTTAGCTAGATCCAGACGATCCCAAGGGACTTTCTGCCTTTGAAGACAAACCACATATCGGTCCATCTAATCATTCTGATATCATTTTTCGATTTTCAAGTCTAGACAAGTCTCCTTCTTTCACTGCCCAGGTCTCACTACCATAGAGTACAACACTCCTGATACAAGCATTAACAAGGCAATCGCCCCCAGTGTCTTGCCTGGTTGCGTGATCAGTGGTTTCTTCTATTAGTCACCATGCAAACAATTATAAGGCAGTCCATTTGTTGCTTGCTATTTTCCATATCAGCAATTCCACCAGTTTCATCACTAATCATTGGCCAATTTCAAATTCATAAGGACTGATTCTTGACCATGTGACTGTGTTGTCGCGTTATGTATGTATGTATGTATGTATGTATGTATGTATGTATATATGTATGTGTGTCCCACTTCCTCGTTAGCAGGGTTTCTCCGAAACAGAAGACCGATTTTGATGAAATTTTGTATGTAGTATCGGAGTTGGGTGAACACGATCTGATTAGATTTTGGGTGGAAAAGTCACACATTGGATAGGGGTAATTGGCCTATTTTATGTCACACACATACATACATACCTACATACAGGCATACATAATACAGACACATCCATACACACAGACATACAAATACATACATACAACATACACACACAGGACAACATGATCTCACTCAAGCCTCTTCTGATTTGTTCAGGCGAGACATAAAACTGCGACATATAAGTAAGGAAAACATCTTGGAGGTGGGTAGCAGTTTCAGGTAAGCAGTGTACAGTTGGGAAAAAATAGTGCCTAGGGGAGGGGTCTGGGGCTGGAGATGGCCCCCCCACCCATTAACCGCTCCTCTGCATCAGTCAGGGGATTCAAAATTCTGCCCCCCCCGCCCCACCCCGCAAATTCCTTGCAACAGCGCGCTGACATGTGGAAGCTAATAGTCCAAGAGGATACAGATAGACAATACCAAGTCTTATTCTGGTCAAAGGATGATATCCAACCCACACACAGCTGCACTCCCCACACTTAATCCGAGTACAAAGAGCCGTCTCATGATATTCCACCTGTGCAAGTTATTATTTAAACATCATCCGTAAACCATTTCACACCATCAGAGATGGAAAGCGCCCCCCCCTCGCGTCTCCCGCCTCTCGGATATTGCTAGGACCGGATGATTGTGATGCTATCAATGTTGTCACCCTCATTGATTTAGTAAGAAGAGAAAGCTAAGACCGCCATAAGTTTAGAGGGAACCTCCTCCCATAGGACCCTGGAGCTGCCGGAAACGTGACAAGTGGAAATGCTATAATATTAGTGTGTGTATTTTACGTAAATAAAGGAGGGTAGCAAGGAATAACAACGCGATCGCCACAGTGTCTCGCCTGGTCACGCTCAGTGTTTCATTCTAATACTCACCATGCAAACAGTTAAAGGAATGTAATGTGTTGCTTTAAGATTTTGTTATAGCATTTAACACCCTACTAATCGGTGATCAATTTCACTTCGTAAGGACTGATAATGCCAATGTCTCTGAAAGATGAAGAAGTATAAGTTTTTGTGGAAATGTGACTAAGATCGCCTGAATTATGCAAATTAAGACACAATATTCAACTTCCTATTGGCGTATTTGCTGATGTTCACATATCTCAGGACACACTTAATACAGTGACTCAACCACTTGAACTTTGCATGAATTGAACAATTTATTACACACTGGCATAACCCCCAATGACTCGAATCAATGTTATGTTAACATTTTGGGGGAATAAACGTACGGTAGACATACCAATCAAGCTGCTTCAGGAAAATCAAACCACCTCTGAAATTTGGGAACACCATGGCGAAAGAGACACAACGAATGACCTCCCTTGTTCTCCCCCTATTGTGAAAATACAATTTTATATAGTGAAAATCACAGAGTGCTCTATTCACCGAAATGATTGTTATGGAAATGAAAAAAACTGATGACTTGTGAATTTTGCATAATTATGCAAATAGACGACCCAATTAGCCTATTTGACGCTGAAAATCTTAATCAGTTCATCTAACTTTCAATATCCCGCCCCACCTATGTGCCAAACCAAGTCACCATAGCACTACGGTCATCTGTAATCTTGCTAACGGGCATGAAACAATAGATTACCAATTAGGCTAATAACCTACTGAATGACACCGCATGGCGGTAGACGCCAACTTGTATATCCCCACTTTGTACCCAATAACAGTTTATATTTTTGGCCCGTTAACTCCGTAAATAAGCACATTATTCAATACTCAACCTTCAAACCACATGACCAACCCGACAGAGGTCAAAGTGAGGTAAGAGGTCACACACATGCAGGTCAACAAGATATCACAATGGTGAACCTTCAGCCTTCACAGAGATCAATTCTCGATTATGGCCAGAGAACAGTTTTTGACCTAAGGGGACTGAATGACACTTGCGACCAGGCAGTTTGATGAAAATTGTAACTCGCCTTGTGATACAATCCACTCCTAGGAGAATTTTGATTCTGATGACATGCCCAACCGCGCTATTGCCAAAAAGTACTTAAAATCAGGTTTTGACCCCTACGTGACCTTTGATGACCTCCAATGACATGGCGGTTTTTTTTTATAAAACATTGTTACTCTCCATGTGATGCATCCACTCATAGAAGCATTGCATTCCAATGCACACGCATCCTAATGTTATTGCAAAAATCTAGCTATTAAAATTAAACTTGACCCTGTCAACTACCAAAGAAGTGTCCGATCGAAGCGGGAGTTGGTCCCCTCCAATAAAGCCCACAAAGGTCTTTCACATATCCAAAAATAACCAGGTTTCTATTTTTTTGCCCGTAACTCCTTAAATAAGCACATTATTCAAGACCTCAACCTTTAACCAAAGGACCACCCGACAGAGGTCCAAAATGAGGTCAGAGGTCACACACAGCAAAGTCAACAATTATTTCACACTGGTGAACCTTCCCGCCTTCACAGATATTCAATTCTCCGATTATCGCAGAAAACAGTTTTTGACCCTTAGTGACCTTGGATGACTTCAATAACATTACAGTTTTTATAAAAATTGTAAATCTACATTGATACATCCACTTCTAGAGCATTTTGTAATCTGATGAACACGCCCAGTGCATTGCGGGATATAAGTTACAAAATCAGTTTTTGACCTTAAATTGACCTTAATGACTCGGATGGAAATGACCATTTTGGAAAAAATGGAACCCTAGAGGGTTACACCCCCTGTGTCCTGAAATATAAAACCACATCAGGAAAGGTACACGGACGTTGTTGCAGGAACACAGACTATATGGCAGTTATATGCCCATAAGTGACTTTGAATGACGTTTGATGAAATGATGGTTTTTATGGAAAAATGTTCTCCACCATGCCGTACACTGCCCCTGAAAATTTAAAACATGGCCAAGCAATGTCAGGTTAAGTTGTCTCCAAAAAATTAGTTCTTCCTCCATACGTGACCTTGAATGCCCTTTGAGACATGTCAGTTTTTTATGAAAAATGTTACTCTCGATTGGAGATGCACGCAGTCCGACAAGCATAATGTCTCCCAAAGGATACGCCGGGCGATTGCCCAAAAGTTATCAAAACCAACCTTTGGAACCCTCGTAACTTGAGACCGAAGTGCCCGATTGATTGAAAAGCAGAGTTTGGTTCGTCTATTCAGCACACAGAGCTTGCCAGATATCCAAATTTTTAAAAATTGGACAGTTGTAATTTTCTTGGCCCTGTAACTTTGAAAAAATAAGCACATTCCGTAAAATTGACCTTTGACCTTTTAACCTCATTTTAAGGGGTAGTTTGACCTGCGATTCTAAAAAATCAACATGACAAATCACTACGAACATTCTAACTGCACCTAATTTCAAAATTGAAAACTTTGACCTCTGATATTCTTCACCCACAAATGTCACATGGTGGTCAAATTAGGGTTCAGTTTCGATCGAAGGGACCTTGTGAGATCCGCAAATACCACGAAAAATTTTGATTCGGGCCAAAACAAATGGAAAAGGTCAAATTGAGGTCAAGTCACCAGATGAGGTCAACCGAGTCGAATCACAATGTGCACCTCCCAACCTCCGCAGACATTTGGTTCCCAGTTATGGCCAAAAAAAACAGTTCTTTGACCCGAATTGACCTTTGATGACCCTATTTTATACTTAACGCTGAAAACTAATCAGTTCATCTACCTCATATCCCCATCTATGTGCCAAACAGTCCCATAGCACCTCGGTTCATATTCGTAATCCTGCTCACGAGCCTAACAATAAATTCATAAATAGGCTACTTTACCGACTTAATTAGTGCTGGCGTTCCCCAACTCTAATCAGATCGGTTCACCCAACCCGATGCAACCCTGAAAATTTCGCGCAATTGCACTTGCCGTTCTAAAGGAATCCTGCTCACGAGGAAGTGTGACCACACACCCCACACAACAACCCACAAACACACAACACACACACACACACCACACCCACACACGCACACACCCAACAATACACCACACACCCATAGTGACCACTACGTCTCCTCCAAATTTCATTCTGGCGAGACAATAAACACAGTACCCTTCAGGACTAGCTAGAACGTCCTAAAATACTGGCCCTGTCACTCAGTTTTGAAACGGTGGTTGGTGCCTGAAATGTTTTCACTCCTTATCCTATGGGGAAGGGGGAGAGGGCACATTGGGGATCGGTTAATAACAACCATTACCACACAGCAAATGGTGCATTTGTGTGTTTTGTTTTTTTTTTTAACAGCAGACATAATTCATTCATTTGATTTTACTTACTGTTCTTAGCACACCCGAAAAAAAAAATGTACTGTGAAAAAACAGACTATTATGCTGATGACCATACAGAAGTGGGAATGATAAAAAACAAACATACTTCACAATACAATTCATAACGCAGCTACATCCATTGTATAGACAAAGAATGGAGGAGTACATGTTTTTTTTCAAACCCAAGAGATGTGATTTTGTAGAGATTAGATGATCTGATTAGGACATACGACGAAGAAGGAGCCCGCCATCATCAGGGCGGCGGGGAGAGGGCGAACCACCCCCTGTGGACCGGTGGGCCCCCCCCCATCTCAGAAAAAGGTTGAGAGGGTGTCGGGAGGACCAGATGGAGGAAAAAATCGAGCGATGTGAAGAAAACAAAAATGGGGAAATCGCGACCACCATCGGGGAACTCTGGCCCTCCATCAGGCAAATCCTGGCGCCGCCCTCGGCATCATCGTGCCAATTTTGTTGGAATACTGTCGAGTGAGATGTGACCATGTGAGGGAAGCGTGTCGGGCACCTCTAGTGACTAGATAGTGAGGACTAAGATAGTGGGACGTATATTCCATCCGTACCATCCCAAGCCAAGATCAGGCCCCATTCATGGACGTTCAACCTACCGTTGCCCCCCCCCCACGAGTTTGTTAACAATGTCCGCAGCCATGCTGTAGAATTCCCACTTTCATCACAAAGGCCACACACTGGTCAGGGGAAAATATGCCTTCGTTTTCTTTTTGGGGGAAGGGCAGTTCCGCGGCTATAGGGATGCAAGGGACGGGCGCCACTCATGAATGATCTTAGATTCCAAGGATTTTTTGATCGCTGCGGGCTGATGGGGGTGACTGCCGCATGAGGGTCACAGAAGCAGCATGTAATTTTACGTTGTTCGGTCATGATGCAACGGCACAAAATCAATTCTGCCCACTCGACACCGCGGATGGAACCAACCAGGCAACGTGTGAGTCTGAAGGCACGTACGCAAATTTAATACGAGACAACATCAATCTAACAGGGCTTGTGAAAGAAGCCTTGCTATTGGAGACATTCAATGCCACTGGAAATGTATTGATCCTCCAATTAAAGGCGGGATGGGCATGCGAGATCCAGGCCAGGCGAGGAATTCAATGACCTGAACGGTCGACTCAGGCCCGAAAGTGTCAACATGTCGGTGTAATTCAATTAAGTATCAATCCCCTCTTGCCCGAGAGGGTGAATTAATTTGTTTTTTTATTTCCATCGGAACGGCCCGGCGATCCCAGGGCGAGAAAGAACGAGTAAGCTACGTCCTCCAAATCGATATGACGGCCTCCGGACACCGAAGCACAGGCTTGATAAATGGCCGTTAATCGGAGAAGGAGTTTGAAACGGCAATAGAAGGTTGACCATATGGCATGTGCTTAGATAACTCGACATTGGCAGCCATGCAATGTAGTGCCAGAGGCTTATGAATGAATATTTGAGTTCGTTTGTTCTTCTAAAATAATTGCGTAGGCTCTCAATGCTGACCCCACCCCCCTTGAGTATTTACATGCATGACAAATGTCTGTCTAAACTTGGGGGAGTATTTTTGCCTCTCGCGAGAGGGGGACACAAGTGGCCCCACAGAATAAAATAATCATAATTCAGCATTTAATGCGCCATCTAGCGAACTAACGAGATGCAGCGTAAAATAACACATACCTACATGGACCACAATCTCCTAAACAAGAATGATTTCAACTTAGCTTGAAGGTTTGATCTGAAGTGCAGTTCTGCAGCCAAAGTGGCAAATCATTCCGGACATGAGGGGCTGCATTAGCGAATGAACACAAGAAGAGAGACATATCACATTGAAGACCTTATGGTACGCGACAGAATATGAGGAGTTCTTGAAAAAAATTAATGTTAATTAATGTTAATTAATGTTAATTAATGTTAATAATGTTTATCAGGGATGCTACCATCAAAGCCCCCATAAATAAGGTGATTAGTGATTAAAGTCATTCCTGTCAGGTATTTCAAGAATAATGAAACATATTAAAAAAAAAAAAAATGATTAATCTAATGAGCCAAAATAATTTCTTTAACTTATGAGTATGGCATGTCACCCCCGACCATTAATTTTTTTTCTCCAAATAATGAGTCCAAGAAACCTATTAACATCCTTCATGAATGTATCTAATCAGCTCGAGTAGACTAACCCCCCCCCCCCATTGCCTACGCGAAATTTCATAAAAATCCTGAAATTCACTGTCACTCTTAGTAGGGTTGATGAGATAGTACCCTACAGGCGAGCGAAGACACTCTCACATACGGAATATAACATGCACAAACATATACAGTATAAACTATTCAACATAACACAAACAGTGTTCTATTTACAACTAGAGGACCTCAAACTAATTTTTGCTTGATTCCTCAGTCGAACAAAACACATTCTTGGAGGGAGTGTGTTTACATCAGAACATCCTGGATCATGCTCCAGTCCCACTTCAAAAATTCTGTAACCAACCCGCGCCAGGTCTAGAATATATCTCAATCCATAAAGCTCAATCCAATTTCTTGGAGATACGAGGTGACATTTGAACTGGATGGGGTGTCCGACTATCAACGGCTTTGTCGAACAATGTTTATTTTAAAGGCCAAAAAGGTTCTCCAGGAGGTGATCGGATTGGTGATAACAAACTAGAAAATGTCGGGTGGGTAAACCGCCAGACGTATACATCCCTGCAACTCTTATTCAAGAACTTTGGTGAACATGAAACAGGACAATAATTGTTGTAGAAGAAAGACATTATAGACTGTGAAAGCGACCACGTGTTACAGGTTATGGGCATTCCGATAATTCAAACAGAAGGGGCCACCTAATGGACATGGATAGTCAGCCCAAAATCAGTAAAAAAAAACTTTTTCATCATTGATCAATCAATTTTAAACAAGAAGGACTTACTGGTGTCATCTTCATTCATTCTACTGCGTCAAAATCCCTAGAAGATGAGAAAATAATGCTAATTATCTAATATGCTAACGAATATGTAAATTAAAACAAACATAAGGACCTTCAGTGATTTTAACGCCACTGATAAATTCACGGGACTGGTAGAAGGGTCCTACTCACCAAGTTTTGTGAGAATCAACAAAGGTTATAAATTGCCGTAATTGCTAATTGGGCCAACTCTTATGCAAATTAGTCATGCAAGATGGACCTCCAGTGACCTCGGCGACATTAAGAAAATTCATCCGCACTGATGTCGGCACTATCACCAAGTTTCATGAAAAGCCAATGAAGTTTGAAAATACACAGACATTATGCGGCGGCACGGCGGAGATGCGGCAGCGGCTGCGGGGAGACGGCGGGACGGTCAAAACCATAATATCCCCGAAATTATCAGTGTGCGGGGATTAATGACTCACATAACACGCTGAAGCGGAAGCATTGCAAACTAGCATCGATTGAAAATTGTAGCACAAAATCCCAAAGTCTCCGTTTGTGAATCTACATTAACATTTTAGCTAATGACATCAGTAAAGGGAAAACAAACTTAATGTCGCACTCGAGTTACACAATTATTTGCTGTTTTTTTTTTTTAAACCCCTCCATAAGTGGAATGCTTTTTTTCCCTCTTCTTTTTATAAAAGTCAATGAAATCAGTGGTGGGAGCAACCGGAATTTTTTCTTGGGGGTCTGTTTGCCTCTTTCAAGACCTTTCAATGGCAATTTGAAACTTGGTCATTTGACCTGCCTGTGTAAGGCAACATTAATCAAGCTGTATTAATTGCTGTGTTATCAATGCCAACGAAGGTCTGTTATTCGCTGGAGTTTATGACATAATAACCCTGCTGAAATGTAAATAACCGGCACACATGGGGATTTGAAAAACCCTTTTTTTTTTTTAAATTCGAGTTTAGGGTTATAAAATGTCCATGCCCCCTGTTATGGAAAATCATAACAATGCACTCACCTTACCACTTAGGGTTTGCAGTAAAACCCACCTTACAGCGCTGGGATCCGGCTGAGGACTTAGAATGCCAGCGGCGGGCTAGTGGGTAGGCTAAAGCCAAACGTAAGTGGTAACAGTTGAGCATCATTTGCAAAATAAATTATGGTATTCTCGTAGATGTACATTTCAAAGCAATCTGCTGCCATCTCAAGTGTCAGTTGGACTCCACAGGCAAACGGACACATTCATTATTCCCGGGTGTCGTGAAACATAATGCCTCTTTAAAGGGTCAACGCGTCAGTAAATATAACTGACTTCAGGTACTACAGAGGAGCGTGGTGGCCTAATGGTTAAGGCGTAAAGAGCTAACCAGTGGTTGTGGTGTGCGAGTCGCGTTGTACCGGAGCAAGGTGCTTTATCTCGATTGCTCACTCCACCCAGGTGTAAATGGGTAACATGGTAGGTAACTGTATATAGCGTTGCGCGGTATTTGGTGCACCACTGGGAAGTCCCCAGGAACAAATGATGTGGCATAACTGTTCAGTGTGCCAGGTGCGAACAGCAGGGGTTGTGCACTATATAGTGCGGGTGTGAAAAGTACCACTGAGCAGGGGTAATGATTTTGAAGTGCTTCGATTTGGTTGCACATGTAAGGCGCTATAAAAATGAAATCATCATAGTATTACTTAAATTATTGACAGCAAAATTCAATACTAAATTAGGCCGATCGAGTGTAACCAAGTAGGCACAACACCTATTGCAAATTGTGCCATCTGACATCACAGGGCGAACCACCAAGGTCTCTATAGTACATACAAAATCACAAGTCAATGTAGACAGTACTCTGAAAATCTTGTACCAAACAATTAACTAGATATGGGATCAAGTAAAAACCCACCAAATCATTCACAGAAATTTAAAGATATCTCATCATTTCTAAGTGAATACCTTTTGTCTTTCTGTTAACAGGGCGCAAAAATGCAGCATTACTGTGTAGGGTATCAATCATTCCCCCTGTGATGTCATAGATTCCTCAATTTTTCGAGAAGTAAATTTTGGGATATGTCCTCTTTGCACTGGTTAGTTTAAGAATATCTGTTACATGGACCATTGGCCTTTAAACAATCTGTTTCATCTATGTTATTTCATTGACTGGAAGAACATTCCAAATCAAAACAATTGGTCGAAAAGAAGATCTGTTACATCCATTGCCGTTTAAACAATCGTTTAAGATATGTTATTTCTATTGACGGAATGAACATCACAAATTGAACAGTTGGTCAAAATGAAGCTATGAAAGACATTGGCCTTAAACATCGTTTCATCTCTGTTCATTCTATTTGATGGAATGAACAACACAATTGAAGGTTAGTCAAATGAAGCGGTGATGAGTTATGGATGGAAAAACTTGAATTTATAGCCACTGCAACTGGGAGATTTGATGAAGCCGACAATCTATACAATGGCAGACTACAGGGAAATAACTTGTTAATCAAAGTGTTAACCAAATCCCAGTAATTCCAAGGGGAATTATGCTGGAGATTAGTGGAGACTAATCAACCACTCTAAGCGTGTCTAGGTCTGTATTTCTTGATTGGGGAGACATTGAAGTGTTGAATTATGTAATAGGATATACCTGAATATAAATCAACAAGCTCGTAGGCAACCCTAAATCCGATGCGGTGAACTGAAACACCACGAGAAGATGTCAGATAGAAGTTGTACATGATACAATGGGTATTATGTTGCAAGATACAGGCAAGGGTAGCGGGCATGGCCCACCTTCCCCCTCGGGGGAGCCTGCCCTGCCTTCCCATGGGGGGCGCAGCAGGGAAGCCTGGCCCCCCCGTCGGGGAATTTTTCCATCTCGTCGGGGAGAGCCGGTGGGTACGCTAAAATGTACACCCCCGACGAGGGCTTTTGCCCCGACAGTTTATATTTCCACACTTATTCATAGTGAAAATCTTATATTGAAGCTGGAACAATTTTCGACGCGCTTCGCACGCCTAATTCTTATTTTCTTAGTAATGCCAAGGTCCTCGCTCGAGTTTAAGATCACGTAATCATCTTCTACAGAGACTATACAATCGTGAATATAGGATAGGAATACACAAGCTTATGGTATCTTCGAAACGTCCCTGCAAGAGATTAGGTTTGTTAAAATCGTTTGGGGAGGATGCTCGTTCTGCCGGCTATCACTGTTTGCCTCTGTGTAGAGTGGTATGCTTTACAGAACGCGTGCCCAGGTATTTCATGTGCAGTTGTTAGTTGTTGGGAATACTGACCTTATTCTAATAATAAGGGCGTCCGATTTGCGGTGGGGAGAAGTTTGGCCAGGTTTGACTAGGGGGTTAGGTGAGCCTGTCGGGGAACTTGGACCCCCAGTCGGAGAACTCGGACCCCCCGGGGGGAAATCCTGGAGCCACCCTGTGCCTTCCCCCCCCCCTCTCTGGCTGGATACTTTCCCCATTTCGTGGGGGGGAGCCAAGCGGCGGACGCAGAAAGTTTTACAACCCCGACGAGGGCCTATTGCCCCAACAGTATGAAATCTTCCCAAACCCTTATAGTGAAAATTCCTATTAAAGCTCCAATATTTTTTTCTCATCTGCCGAATTCCTCGCTTCACAGTAAGTTACAGATTCAACCTCCTATCTCTACACACATACAATCGTAGCATATGGTAGATAGGCTAACAAGTCTTATGAACATCTTCGAATGTTTCCTGAAAGAGATCAATGTTGTTACAAGTCGTTGGGGGGAGGATGATCGTCGTCCTGCTGTCTACCACTGTCTGGCCTTTTGTCTTTGTGTAAATTGGTGTGCTTTCACAAACACAGTACCCTCATTACCCAGCATTTTCTGTGAGTTATAGCGAATACCCGAATGTATCCGACTTGAATCGCACCTGATCGAGTGGGATGCCCTGAGAGTTAAACAATGTGGTATTCTATTGTTTTTCTTTGAGAGGAAGTTTAAGAAATTAAAACATAAAAACTGCAGATTTTGACTATGGGCAGTTTGGACAGTTGGACCCCCAGTCGGGGAACTGTACCCTGTTAAGGGAAAATCTGGCACCACCATGGATACAAAGCAACCTTCATAAGTGGACTACAGTGCACTTCACAACAATTCTTGTGGTGGTCCAAGGACGACTTCCTTTGCAGGTGGATTGTTTGTGAGCCATACGCAAGGCTGTTGCCAATGCTACACTCTCCCTCTGTAGGTGTACCCCCTTCCAAAGGAGGAAAATGTAACCAGGAAGCCGAGAGGCTTAGTGATTTCTTACTGAAACTGACCTGATCAAGTTAGTATGTCAATACTTCATACAAAATTACTTACTTTGACATCAGGAACTGGCCCAGAACAATAGGGTTCATGCACTCATCCGTGGAACCGAAATTGAACCAATAAGCCAGGTTACCAGGTCCCTGAACTCCCCATGAGTGTGGTGCCTTATCCATACAGGGGTCCAGACACCACATACTCTTCCACTAGTGTCCTTATGCCAGGATGATAAATGTCCAGTCACACAAATGGGCTTAGGCGGCAAGACATTTGTGACCGTTGACTTGACCCAGAAACATTAAGGATCATCTACATGGCCTGGCAACATGCCAAGTATGAGCCCTCCACATCTCTTTTTAAAAATAATATCACATTTACAAGGATTTTAGACTCAAACTTCTGCTTAGTGGACCCTTCGTGGCAAACCATCGTGCCAAAGCATGAGCTCCCTACAGTTGCAGTTATCATGCTCAAAGACTTTGACCTCTGTTGACCTTAGGTGACTTGGGCTGACCAGGGGTAACTAGGAGGGGTAAAAGAGGGAGGGAGCTTATTTTATAAACTCATCCTGGTCCGTCTCAAATAAGAGTGGTATTTTTTTCTAGAAATGCCTAACATGTCTAATATGAATCTCATTGATGCTTGCATTCTATGATTGAATTAAATTTAATAATTAAATTAATTGAATTAAATATCGTGTCTCTCTCACACACACACACACACACACACACAAACACACATACCAGCATAAATTCCTTTGCCTCTGGCAAGGAATAAAAGAAAACATCTTAAAGTTCCATTTCGCCTTTATTTAATGTCCTCCTTCCCAGCCACAAGCTACCAATACTGTAGTAATCTATTGTACTGACTGCTATAGAAACTACAATTGAAGAAAAAATCTGTTTTAAATGATAATATTAGGTGAAAATTGTAACTTCATGGATTAGGACCTTGTGGAGAAACATACATTTGTTGCGTCAGGCCAGCTTTTTTGAAAATTTGCACACTGATCACTATTTCCTCCAAGAATAGAAATGATTTCATCGCTGTAATTTTGCCTGAAGTTCTTCTCGTAATGTAATGACGATGGCATTTATTTTAAAATATCAATGATGCTTATTTTCTTGAATATTTCAAAGGCTGAATGGAACCTTAACCTTATTCTAGCAGAGCAGATTTAGGGTTGATAATGGGAGGAGGAGGGGATATCAATTGTATGACACTCCCCATGCTGTTACAGATGAGTCCTTGCAGACTAAAGACTTTTCAAGAAAATCAGAAGTGATCCTGAAGGAGGCATGCAGGTAGCTGAAATTCAATAGCACGTCGACACATGCACTGTGGTGGACTGGATAACATTACAATTATGGCCTATACTCACACATCTCTTGATGTCAGGAAATATGAGGATAATCAAATTTCTCCTTATAACTAATACTCTAGGAGAGTCATATGAGAGACAACCATCTGATAAAATAAGGTCTGGCATGCGATTCCTGTTAGTTCTAAACAAACTAGGTGAAAACCAGTCAAATGTTAGCCCCAACAACGGATAATATACAGTACCACCCACACACCCTCACAGGTTGGGAAAATTCTACTATTCTTACCCAAATTTTATTAAAAGCAAAGAGAGCTACCTAACACCGATATATCCTGAGTACAAGGCCTGAGCGATGACAGCATCAACGAGATCCAATATAGCTTCTTCCAAACACGTAAAGACAACCAGGCGATTTTACGGCTTCATCCGTTGATCTGCAAGGAACTCCCAACGAGTAATGTCATACGGTGCTGATTATCATCCAGCAGAGAGCCAGCTCTCAGCTCAGGCAAGCTCCTGACCTGAAGGTTCTGGGATTTGGTGGATTTTGTTAATGGAGCGAGTTTTATGGATGGCAAGCCTGGCGCTCTCCACTTCCGAGAGCAGTGTGACGTACCGAATGCAGGCCGGGCGGGATGTGTGCGTCCGACGTGTCGCCGTGGAGCGTTGAGCAATTATACTCGCTATGTTGATTACTCGCAGAGAGGCTTCTGTTTGTAGGTGCAGGTTGGTGGATATATGCAAAGTACTTATAAATAAGCCCGCCCTCGAATGACAAAGTGATTATCTATTCTGTCAAACCACTAGACAAATGACTATTTCACTTCTCTTCTTTATTTAATGTAAGGTGAAGACTAAAAAAATTGAGCTCCAACGCTATAAGTCAGCACATGCCTGGCTCGAGCTTTACCCCTCTAACCCTAGTGACCCGCTCCTCCTTCATATACCAGCTTCTCCTGGAGCAGGCAGACTGAATGCCTCCAGAATGCCGAGTATTAGTGCATGTGGCTGTGCTGTTGCTCTCCACAGATAGCACAAACCTCACCAACAGTCTGATCATTGAAATGTCGTCGAAAAGTCAGGTTGGTAAGTAAGACTATTAGGTCAGCAAAAATTACTCTAATTCCGGTAACCTTGTATTTGATTTGGCTGGCATAAACAGAATGGCAGGGTGGCCACCTCTGTGCTCAAAGAGCATGCCAGATTCCGGTAGCTAGTAGGCTAGCGTACCGCAGATGTCAGTGGTAAAAGGTAAGTGACATCTGCGCAATAAATTAACCCTTTCACGTCTGTATGAGGTTCACTGATATTAGCTACAGAGGTGTCATTGTTGTACGTTTTTTAGAGTCTGGTGACGTACAGCCTCAAAGCAGTTATTGTGCAAAGCCAGAATTCAAGCCAGCGTGGGAAATAATTGACCTGATTGTTACATTTATGCCCATCTATCCAGTGAACGTAATCCAATTATTTGGCTACCAACTATATTTTCCATAACTGGTGATACAAATCTACAATTGAACAGTCAAATATTGTCGAAGAAACTGCTTTCTCACAAGATTAACCAGTGACTTGTAGTTACTTCGGCCCCACGGGAGGGGCAAGGGCAGGATAACTCGATCTCTACCACCCCACTGTCCTGGGGGGAGGGGAGGTCTATGAGGGGGAGGGAGGGGTCAATGAGGGGGTGTGGTTGAGATTACAGGTGACCTATGTTACTCTGTGGGGGCGTCAAAGGAACAGGCTTCCTCCTACCCCACTATTCCCTCATTACCCTCAGTGCCATTTTGAGCCCACTTTAGTTTCGTGATTATTCTATTAATTACCAACTTTACTGATTTTTTTTGTTTTTCCACTATTTATTCTCATTTTTTCCCCTTCCCTCCGCCTTCATTTTCTGTTTTCAAGCCTCCAATTTCCCGGTTTGCCTCCCTGATGTTTTGTTAGGGGGGCAACTTCCCCTGTCCCCCCCTCCCCCACTCGCTGTGCCACTGGTGCCTGTGTTGTGTTTACAAATGTAGGCCCACAACCTTCTGTACAGGCATGTCACTAGATGGCATGTATGGACATCTGTCACTACCCACCTATCATTATTATGACCACATCCCACTGTAACCTAATTCATTTCCAAGTGATGAGAAAATCTCTTTTCCCTCATTTTACTCCCTAGTGTCAGAGTGGCTGGGTTTCTTGGGTGAAAGCAGGCAAGGTGGTGAATTCCGGGAACACCCTAACACAATCCGGCTAATGGATCAGCACTACCTGCAGTAAGATGTCGTGACTGACGTTTATCGGTGACAGTATGAGTGATCCAGAGTTAACACGCTATCGCGAAACCATCCTGGTGATTAAAAAAATTCCACATAAGAATAGAAGGTTGCAGATTTCCCAGAGGACAGTGGAGAGGTATGAAAATTCATTCACGCTTCACAGAAGGCCATGAACAGCGCTGGCGACGAGACGTAGGTCCTTCTTTTTTGGCGGCAGGCTGGTAGGTGATGAACATGGCTGCAGGGTGCATGATTCAGTGATACAACCCTGATGGTGAACCGTGGCGTGAGTGAGCTGCAAATACAGTGGCGTACCCACAGGAGGAGGGGGGGGGGGGGGTCAGAACGGCCTCATGATGACGTGATCAATCATTTTCAACACAAAAACTTATTTTTTGCAGATCAGTAGCTAATATTGCAGCAGCCATGTGTTCGGGGAAAGTGTACTTATTTGCCAATAGGAGGGTAAGGCCATTTATAAGAGCGCACTTCCTTGGGTTCCAACCTCAAACACCCCCCCCCCCCCCAAGACAAATCTATCGGTACGCCCGTGGCATATAACCAACTCCGAAGAACGGAGTGTAACATGCAGGCTCAGGCAGCATACCATACCGACCACTAAAATGCACAAACGAGGCCTTTCCGCGAAACAGCGATGGAAAAGAGAGAGAGAAATCCACCAAAATATGAACCCTCATAAGGAAACACTTCAGAGATGCGAGCATGCCAGCAAAAAGCGTGAAAAGGTTGGATTTGCTCAATTGCGTAGTATAAGATGAGAAAATTTAAGAATTTTGTTAGCCAGAATGCTCGCAAAAAACTAGACACTTTGTCTGGCAAAATGAGAAGGATGATGGGGTTGCCAGAACAGTACGCTGTGAGATTGCCAGATGCTCAATATATGGCATAATTGGGGTTGCAGGTCTATATGGGCTAAGTAAGAGGCAGTGAAATTATCTTCAAGGTTCAACAGAGATTCAATTCTGATGGAAAGCACTCCCCCACAGTGGGAAGAGGGGCAGCAACTAACACTGGGTGGAAGGCAGTTCCCTAAGCCCAAGAATGGATGATGCAGAGGGGGGGGGGGGGGGGTTTGACTCTAGTAGGGAAGCCTCTGGGAGGAGGCCAAATTACACGTCTTTAATGCTTTATTTGATAGATCTGAAACTTCTCTGATTAGTTCGAAAGGCCTTGTGACATGGACTGCTGCACTCATTTTTGCAGGTTTCATGCGAGAAAATGAAGTTTGGTCCAATTAATGAAACATGGTGGGTTGTAGACTTTGAATGGTTCCGAAAAACATGACATGATTTCAAGGTCACCGAAGGTCAAATTTGTGAGAAAAAAAAAAAGAAGAGAAGTTTGAGTGCGGACTTCAGATGGTTCTGAAAAAATGGCAATGATTTCAAGGTCATCGGAGGTCAAATTCGCAGAATATTACAAAAAAATTACTGAACCGATTGAACGAAACTAATTGGTGGGTGTGGGAACTATATGGGTTCCAGGAAACACTGCAATGATTGAAGGTTACTGGAGGTAAAAGTTATGAATATTTCAATTCTCCTCATTTTTTTCATGCAATTTACACAAAAAACTGGTGGGGACGAAAGTTGTCCCGAAAAACATGAGATTGCTTTCAAGGTCACCAGAGGTCAAGTTTGGACAAATTTGCAGATTTTACAAAATTTGCTACATCGTGCATTTAGGAATGTTGCAGTTCATTTGGAAATAGCCTGCCCCTTATTCTGGTGATGGATGTCATCCTTTCGATATAAAAAATCTTCGATTGGCGATTGACCTGGCAGGGTGAATCTAGTTATGAGAAAAATACTCTTGCCCTTCCTTCTAGCACAGATCTCTGAATCATGCCACTTTTTTGCCAGGGGCATTCAGCTGCTGCTGCGATGAGAGGTAGGGGGGTGATGGCCGGGCAACTCAATGTAATCTGTGCAAAGAACAATAGCACCATGCCTGGCGCCCCAGTTGTATATGAAATGCATTCTGATCGAAAACAATGGACTTTTGCAGACATCAGAGCTAGGAATGGTGTGTAATGTGTATGCTATTGTTCTAATTGTTAGACTGACTGATTGATTGATAAAATATTGATTACAATTACCTAGTATCTACGCATGAGCCTCGGTCTGGTAATGACAGTACATTTCAACAATATGCGGGTAACATCCCATTCATTAACCTCATGCAAGTAATTCATCAATAGATATCCTAATGTTTCATGAATGACTAATGGGAGAATTAGTGTCTAGGTCTCACCTACTCACATCTGCGCTACAAGCTTTCCCTTCATATCCGCAGAGTATGTTTGAAAGTGTACCCTGATAATATTCAGAGGTGGCGACGTAGCTCCTGGAATTCTCCGCCGCTCAAATCCTGACTCATTCTGACATTTCCGGATTCCTCAGACAAAACACAATCATCGTTAGAATGTTCCTCTGTGAGAGAAGGAGCGCCGAAAGGAACTCGAGTCCTCTCCTGGGACCGGAGAGACGATGGGGGTGGCCCCGAGGCGGTGGCATGTGTTTCAAGACCAGGCCAACCAACTTGAATTCAACGAGTTCACATGAAGGTACACTGACGTACCAGAATCAGCAAAGACGTGACCTCGTGTGAGAGTTGGCGGGGAGGAGTGAACGGTGATCAGGGAGCAGTCACACAGAGAGCATCCTAGCACAATCAGCTAGGAAATCTGATTGCAATCCCAAAATCCTCATCAGTGTTGTATATGCAAGACATTGAAATATTTCGTTTTACTGTTCATTGGACTCTTGACAGCGGTTGTTGTACAAATATTGCACAATTCATGTCTAGGGGGCCATAAATTCAATTTATTCATCAATAGAGAGGCTGATGCCATTCACAGGGGCATCCTGTCCACAGGTACCAACCTCCCCCCCCCCCCACCCCTAGTTGTGAAGTAACCACCGTTATGTGGGGGTCGCATGGCTACCTCGGCATCGCAGGCCGCCACACAGTGACAAGGACAATTTTGAAGAATCAGGACTCTCTGATCACCAGGAATGGCCATTCCAATAGTCTGCAGAAGGGATGAGTGAACTTTCAAGCACCATAAATGCTACAATCATTGTGAGAATAGCTGGACAAACCCTGGGAACTAGACGCAGAAACTCCTGATCCATGGCCGATCCCCTTCCCACCTATTCGATGTTGTACTAACTTGCACCGCTCATGACAACATTGAATTGGGGGAGGGGGAAGAGGGGGGTTTGACGGTTTGTACCAGCTACTTTTCGCAATTGATTGTAGCGTGTTGACTATACACTCTCTATGACAAAATTATTCTCCCCCTCATAGGTAGGTCACTGTCGCTAGCTAACTCAAGGGCTTAATCAGAAGCTTTTGATATGGGGGGGGGGGGGCACCAAACTTGACTGATCACCATCTTGGGAGAGAACCCAATAAGGGGCGAACACCTGTCTGCCACACACTCCCTTTCTGCCCCTTAGACGACGGTTCAACCCCCATAACCAATATGCTTATGGATACTTTTCAGAGCTCTTCGAAGATATTCTTACTCGAAAATGTTGTGTATGTATTCATACATTAAACTCACATCAATTTGTCCCAAAAAGGAAGGGAAATATCACTATCATAGCTGTGCACCATCCCCATTGAAATTGACAGTGACGATCGAGCTAGACTCGCCACCCAGAGTACAAAGTACAAACACTATTCGACAGCCCTGGTCGGAACAGCTGTTTACAGCCAATGGAAACGTCCTCGCCTGAATAGCCGTAAGTGTGAAATGAACCAACCGAAGCCCCAACATTAATATACGGCGCATTAACACTCTGGTGATAAAACAAACGAGGATAACGTTAAAACCAGTTTACTGCTGATGAGGTGGGGGGCCTCAATCTAACACGGGAAGGGTAGGACAAGTAGGGTTGATAATCAGTAGCTACCCTACAGAAAGAGGTAAGTTAGTGGGGTACTATGACAAATTATTGAATTAAGATAATAATAATGATAACAGTGCACTGGTCTATGAATGGCCTCAACAAAAAATAGGCCTCATTCCACTAAAAGTGACCGAAAACTTCATTGGAACAGGAATTTCTTCCTACAACTTGGGACCCGAAAAGGAAAAAAAAATCAGAGACGAGTTGAATACTGAAGTCGATACGGATGGTCACTGCATGCTAGCCAATTCTGGTGGGAATATAGGTAACAATGATTACACTAAAATAACCTGGAGCAAGATTATGACAAGCCTAATTCACTAATACAAAACTACCCACAAAATGTGCCTTCCTCAATCAAGCATATCTCCAAAAAATTGCTGATCAAGCATGCTTTGATAACGAGCACAATTCGAAATGTCTTGGTAGCTGCAGACGGCAAAATTCCTCTGGCGGATACATTGCATGCTCTTCACCATACCACATTTATTGTATGTTGGCAGTAATTCTATCTTCTGCAAACATTGCAAACGCTGGGTACATAAGAGGTGCAGCGGTGACAGTGGCAGTTTGAATGCTTTTTTAGATTTTAAGTGTTAAAGTGTACAGGTGAAGTTGGAGTATTTTTAGAGCAGCCAGAGTCATTTGTTATAGGTGAGGATACCCTGGAGTCAGTGGATAAGTTTTTTTATTTAGGTGATATGCTTAGTGCTGCAGATGGGGCAGGGTTCAGTTCAGTGGCTAGAATTAGAAGTAGTTGGAAGAAGTTTAGAGAGCTTTTGCCATTGCTCACGTGTGTTTAGAGTGTTTTCTCATCATATGAAGGGAGGATTTTTTAGGCTTGTGTCAGGAGTGTCATGCTCTGTGGCAGTGAGGCCTGGGCAGTAAAAACAGACGACTTGATAAGAATGGACAGAAATGATATGAGAATGATCAGATGGATGTGGCGGCAGGATCTCGAAGGATAGGAAGCCTTCTGATGAGCTGAGAGGTCGTTTGGGTCTTGCTAAAAATTAGCGAGTGTGTCCAGAGTCGTAGATTGAGGTGGTTTGGCCATGTCAAAAGAATGCAGGATGGTAACTGGGTAAAAAAGTCTAGGGAGATTTAGGTGACTGGCCGGCGTGGCAGAGGTAGGCCCCGGAAGACCTGGGATGAAGTTATTCGTAGTAATCTTGCAGCAGTAGGTATAGAGACTGTGCTCTTGCACAGAATAGCGTAGAGTGGAAGCCGGCTTGCCATCGGAGACCTCTGTCTAACCCATGCCAGCATGGAACATTGACGATAAACTGTTTATGATGATGATGATGTTCACATTTAATTGACATTCACTGACATCTGTCATAACCTTGGGATGACTTTGAATAGGTTTACCACATTGGCCTAATATTTGTTATATGTGCCCAGCACAACTCGTTCCTAGGCCAGTATATTTGCTATAATGTACCCAGCACAACTCTATATGTAACCAGCACAACTCATTCCTAGGCCCGTAGCTGTGAACAGTGGAAACACACTTGAAACTGCCTGTGAATCCCCCATTGCCTCAATTCATTCCACTATGCATGGATATAGTTCCACACAGGGCCACAGTCCAGCCAGCACCTACATTATGAGAAGGTGATGACAGATCTTCCCCAACTTCCCCAAGCTTTGTTATAAATGTGAACAAATATTCCCTGCTACCTGCTGCCTGTTCTGCAGAGACAGGGATTAATGTAAACAAACCTCTCTAACAGAGAGCTCAATGAAAATGGCTGATTGGCTGTGAGGAATACTAATCAGGATAATTAATTTGATTTATTTAAATCTAAACACACTATGCAAACTCAACCAGGCCAGTGGCATGCTTCATCCACCTAACAAGTTTCAACCTGATCCCATGTTCGGTTTAGAAGTTATGAGTGAATGTGACGAACAGACAAACAGACGAAAAAATAATTACACTATGCAGACAAAAATGTAACTCAGCCTAGCCAGTGGCATGCTTCATCCACCTAACAAGTTTCAACCTGATCCCATGTTCGGTTTAGAAGTTATGAGTGAATGTGCCGATGTATCGGACGAACAAAGGAACATGATAACTTGTAGAGCTGCTTAGCCGCAGCTAAAAATGGGGATTTCCCAAACTGTTGTGTATTGTCTATTCACAAAAAATGCTGAAGAAATAGTGAGATGATTAGACTAGCAATCTGCCAATTTGACTAGCAATCTGCTATGCCAATACAGTTGAATCATGCCCTGTTCCCAACAGGGCAGGCACATGAAGCTCATTAGGCAAGGTCATGGTACAACAATCAATCCCTTCAGCTAACAAGCATATATAGGCGCTGCCTATTCTGTAGAGACTGAAAGTCTTTGAGATTTCTTATTAGGAACAATGGGCAAGGAAGCGCTTCCTCGGAAGAAAAAACACCTGACTGCATACCTGCTTGATGGGTTAGACGTTGAATTGATGGCACTGTAATATATACGTGAACGTATCGTGAATGGAACAGAGTTTCAGAGCTTGTTCCGAGCCAATTACCCCCCCCCCCCTCCCGAACAAGAATTTGGGTAGAGAGGATGACCCTCAAACGTGAACGAACCAAAACAAAGCTTGACGTTGCGTGTACAAGCAGTTTGTTCACAAAATCTACAAAACAGAACGGGTTTGTGGATCTGTGAAGCCTATGAATACTTACCCCTTATCGACCATGCCCCCCTCAATATTCTAACCGCGTGTCGGCATTTTAACATGTACGGGTTGGGCCACCCCATCGCCCTTCTCTTTTTTCCAGGCTAGTGCGTCCTGCATTTCTCGATGGTTTACCCGAAGCGAATGTGTGGACGCATGCGACGGCCTGGGAGAGGGGATGGATGGGAGGGACTGTCGTATAAGGGGTTAAGTATTCATAGGCCACGATTCACCACCCTTACTTTTTTGTAAATCTATCACCTCTCTACTTACCCTTTTAGCGACCAGAGCCCAGTCTATCACGGGCGCTTGATGGTGTGCCCGTGCCGTCCGCGCCGTGCAGGCGGATGCTGAGTAGTCGGAGGTTCATAGCCGCTCTGGCAACTGCCCTTCCTTGTCCAACAACCGCGTCCGGCCCCATAGCAGTCACGCGACAACGGTGTTCGGATAGTCTTCCCCCCGCCCGCTTTCCTCACACGACTTCTGTCTCGCTGGGCTCGAGAAGCCCATGCTGCCGGCGATGTGGAAGCAACATGATCGCCGTGAGGGATCAAAACGAGTCCCTCTGATAACCAAGCCCATGGCCTGGACGGCACCATTGCTTGTCCTCGGGTTTTCCCCTAGTGCAACCCGATCACGGGAGTCAATCTCCGGCGCGAACAGCCACCGACTGACTCTTTGCCAAGGAAAGCGGATCCAGAGGAAACGCATCCGTTCTGGACGTGCCAGGGAAGACGCGTAGTATAAGCGCCTCATGACAGCTCCTGCGGCTCGTGGAGGCCACTGGCACCCCCAACAAACGGCGTGGAGGTTGAGGACTCAGCGCTCGTAAGCGTTTCGTGGATGTGGCGAGGAAACTGCCGGAGCCAAAAAGAGCTGCAGGCGACGCTCGCTAATGTCCCTAAACTGGCGTCAGTGACCCTGCTTCCGCCCTGGAGGACCATCCGTGAAAAACGCGATCTACGCCGCAAGGGCGGATCGGAAGGCCCGCTCGTCGAGCCCTGCTTCACCCTGGTAGAAGAGGGCCCGTAGAGTAATGAAATCGCCGGCCTACCGAGGAGCACTAACGGTTACAACGGAGGATGTTGCGACGTCAGCAAACCGGTCCCGGACGCCGCTTTGTTTGCCGAAGCCTGGTTGGCTTTGTCTCTCCCCTCAGAATAGACACAGGGCGCAAGTGCCGGGGTACCACAGCTAACCATCTGCCCGAGCCGGAAAGGGTCCGGAAGCAAGGGTCTGAAGTCGCGCATTTTTAGCCGCCACGAAGAGACCGACGAACGGTCCGTCGATCGGACCTTCACTGCGTGCCCTTGGCGCTTATCGTAATCCTCCTCCCAAAAGGGGCCGTCGTCCTAATGGCCCCTACCCGAGAGTTACGCGTCTGTGGTCACTGTCGCCCGGGGAAGGGAGTCGCAAAAAGCGACTATACCGCCGCCACCCATGTGGCTCTGTCCCCACCGCCCGCCACCTTGTGGCTTCCCGTCCATCAGGACAGGAAGTGCCCGAGATCCCCACGAAGTGGGATCGGCTTGGGCGGATCGACCAACATACTGCGCCGCAGCGGCCGCGCGCGCTCATACGGCAGAGATCGAGAACATCGATCATAGTGCCGCCAACCAAGGGCCGATTCCCGGCCCGGCGGGGAATACTCGAAGGCAGGATGAACGCTGCAGCCGCGGCAACGTCCATGACGCGCTGAGATCCGCGGTAGAAGCAATCGGAACCGCTTTTTGCGGTGCCACCCGGGCCATCGCGTGTGAGCGACGACCGTGATTCCCCTCTCTCCGCAAGAAAGCGAAGCTGGGCTGCAGACCAGGTGAAGAGCTGGGGGCCGTCGGGAGGCCGAAGTGGGAGGGACCACCAATCGGTAGTCATGCCCCCCTGTAGCGGATCGCTAGTAATCGGCCGTGAAGCGGGTGCCTGGCAGATGAGCGTCCCGGAGGTCTCTCGACGTCGCCCACTCCCTCTTGAGGAACGATCGGGATGGCGGTAGCCAGGGACCCCACCCGTAAGTTCCTTGGGGCGGACGGGCGATACCCCCGAGGTGGTGCTTCCGCCGATACACGATGAAGCTGCGTAAACGACCTCGCTTCGCCTAGTCTTCGGCCTCCCTTCAGCTTAGAGTCGAGGGTCGGCTGCGCCGGCCGGAGCCGCCTCCTTCCTGTTCTGACTGCCGGCGCATGAAGCCGTCCACAAAAATGGGTCTAACGCAGTGGGGGCCAGTCGCATGAGCACTTTCATGGCCTCCTAGGTTTTATACACCGCCTCGAGGGACGATGTCCTCGCCACGCGCCCGTGGCCCGTACGAATCACCTTTCCGGTGTCCCGCGGAGAGCTGCGCCCCTCTACTCCGTGGACAACGCCGAAACCACGATTTCCACGACGAGCCGGTAACCGCATGCGTAACACATGCGGACCGACGAGTCGATGCCCAGAGTTCAATTTTAAGCCGCCTCAGAGGATTTTGAGCCTCCCTCTTTGTGGGGTCCCGGGCGATGGACTCGACGTGGGTGGAACCCCTCACCATCTCGATCGGCCCCCAGGTTGTTGTCTACAGCCCGGCAATGAGGGATAGGCGGGACGGTAGGCATGGTGCTGTTTCCGATCGGACGGCTCTTCGGATCCAGTCCCCGTTGGAATGTGCGCCCTCTTCCGATCTAGCGTCACGGGAATGTCCGGGCCAAGGAACAACGCCCCGCTCGGAGCCAAGCCCGAGAAACCCTGGGTTTCCGAGGCGAGTGAACGACCGAAACAAAGGCGACCTCTACCGGGACGCTGGTTGACGCCGGTGGCGAGGCCTGCTCCAGGACCGAGCGCTCCAGAACTGTTTTCACAGGGCCTCACGAACTGGGTCCCTGAGGGAGAGGGAGGCGGTTGGTCGAAGACGACCCAAACAAAACTCTCGTCCGGTCGCCAACCTCACCTCTCGCGTCACTTTCTGCGAGAAAGACAGAGACTGGGGGCCTGCTCCCCTCCACCTCCGGGGCTCGTGCCGGTAATAAGTCCCCCGGGACTCCTCCCCGAGCGGGCGGCATGGGCCTGCCTCGGCGGAATACATCACCGTGAGGACGGCCAAACGGGCACACTCTGCTCTGGCTGCCGCTCGGTTCGGCCAGTTGAAGCCCTACTGGCGCTCCTGAGCAAACCCCCAAACGAGCCGTGGTCCTCTCAGGGTCCTGTACCTCGATGTTCGCAAACCACCCCGGAGCCCCTTGCTGCTAGGGTTGATTCGGCCAGCCTGAGCCCACCGAGCGCCCCGTGGGTGCCTCGAAATCTGATCTTCAAGCCCTCGAGATGCCGTTCGGCCCTGCCGCTTCCGATGGGCGCAGCCCCGACCGAGCTGTTGGTCTCCGTCGGAGCCCGTGGCGATTGGTTCTGCCCCAGGATCGTGATCGATCTGGTCGGCTGAAAACGGTCTGTGCTCCTCATGCGCCGAGCCCCCAGCCGAGCCATCGTCTGCCGGGGGTGGCGTGCGTGGCGGGAATCAGACCGAGCCTGCCGCCAGGTGAAGGGTCGAACCGAGAGCGACGGTCGGTTCGGCAAGGCTGGAAAACACCTGCGCTTCTCATTCGCCGGGACTCCCAACCTCAGGCGTCGGCCGTTCATGAGGTTCGTACCTCGGTAACCGACCTACCGGGCCAACAGTCCCTGGCCCTCGTGTTGGCCCCGTCTACCGAGTCCTACCAACCGCGGCCCTGCAGCCACCCTAGGATCCGACGTCCTGTGAAGGCCCATCCTGCGCTCCACGCGCCCCAACCAGCTAGAACCACCCGCCCGGGCACAACCTTCTCTGGATCTTGCTGGTCTTTCCACCGGCCCGGCTCTCTTGCCACCGGCCCCAACCTATTCGTTGACCCGTCTTGGCGACCGTACTCGGTGTCAGACCTCGCGCGTCGCCGGTGGTCGGTTCTGCCCGGCCGTAACCGATCTGTCCCCCGCCCGGCGCCCTCTCTCAGCGTACAGATATCGGTGTCTGGTCCACCGGACCCACCTGCTCCTGGGGTTGGTCGTCTTTGTTAGCCAGAACTGGGGGCGCTCCG
This sequence comes from Sclerodactyla briareus, assembly GCA_026419785.1. Lineage (NCBI taxonomy): Eukaryota > Metazoa > Echinodermata > Holothuroidea > Dendrochirotida > Sclerodactylidae > Sclerodactyla > Sclerodactyla briareus. Next base: position 104,261 of record JAODTK010001110.1, read on the forward strand.
CAGGCGCCTAAGCCGAGCGTCGACAACGCCCGAGTCTGGACCTCGGTGTCCGACCCACTGGAGCCTCCTGCTCCAGTGGTGTGTTCGCCGTACAAATCCGACGGTGTGCCCGCCCCGCCGGCACCCTACCATCCGCGACCCTCTCGGAGTCCGGATCTCGGTGTCTAACCCCCTCCCCGCCCGGAGCCTCCGCTCCAGATGGGTTCGGTAGGATTCGTCGGCCGAATCCGCCGGCGCGCTCTGCCGGGCGCCCAACCAAGTCGTCGACCCCTCTCGGAGTCCGGAGCCTCCTCAGAGTCCAACCCACCGTAGCACCCGTCTCCCTGTGGTCTGTTCGGCACCGGCGCCCCCCGGCGCCCTAACTGAGCCGTCGACCCCTCGGGGTCCGGACCTCTGTCCGACCAACCAGAGCCGCCCGGCTCCCGGTGGTCGGTTTCGGCCGGCAAAGCCGTCCGGGTGCGCTCCGCGTAGAACTCTCTTCGAGTCGACCTTCTGTATCCCGAACCACCACCCCCAGAGCCCGTGCCTGGCTCCCGGTGTCGGTCGTCGGCCGAAGCGGCCGGGCGCTCCACCGGCCCCCCACCTAGCCGTAGACCCTCCTCGAAGTCCGGACCTCGGAGTCCTACCCTCTGGTGCCAAACCCGCACCCGGTGGTCCACTTCGGCCGGCCGAGGCCGCCGGGACGCCCTACTGACTCCCCTGGATCCGACCGTCCGGGCCAACCACTAGTGACGGTCGTTTCGGCCGGCTTTCGCCGCCCTGGCGCTCCAATTGCAGCCTGGGTTTTCGGGCCCGCCCCCCCAGCTGGAGCCGGTTTTGACGATCCCAGGTTCCTTTCCCCTGCGGAGGTGAACTCGGACACTGCCTGGTCGATCCGACCTGAGCCACCCCCGAGACCCGCCCGATGGAGCTAGTCCCCCCGCGGTCTTGAACCTGCTTACCCTTGGCCCCTTGGCTTCTTCGCTGTCCCCCCACCCGATGAACTGCAGGTTTTCGGTACCGTGAACCCCCCCTGCACCTACGGACTCCCCGCACGGTTCACCATTGGAGTCCCGATACGGTCAACAGTCAGCGTTCTTCTTCCACGGCTGGTCGTACGCCTGCGTGGAACCACCTTGCCGGGCCGACGTCGTTCCGGCACGGCGCTCCACTGCGTGCTGAGCCAGCGGTGTCTGCCGCAGACCGTGGTCTCCCTGGCTCTTATGCTCCTCCCAGGGGGGGATGTGAAGCGCCGAACTCCTATAAAACATCACCACATATCTCTTCCGTCTCTCTCTCTCCCTCGCGCCGCCACAGCGCGAAAAACTTCCCACGCGCACACCGACAGCACCCAAACCACCACCCCCGGCCCGGAAGACAGGGACCCTCCGGGACGGACTGGGGAGTAGCGACCCGAGGGAGGGTGAGGTAGGGGGAGGAGGGAATCCGTTACTGACCAACTTACACCCCAAACGGTACCCCCCCAAAAACCTCGCAAGCCCACAAGCGAACCTCCGCAGAGGTGAGACCAGACAACTCCCACTGTTTTTAACCACACAAGTGACTGTTATGCAACGGGAGGTACCCACACACACTCTTCTACGTTAGGCCGCAGCTAGGCTGTTAGTAACTTCTTACGCCGACGGCGACAAAGAGAGAACAAAACGACACACCATCTCGAAAACGAACACAACTCTTTCCAATTTGCTTCTCCACGAGCTGATGAGTACTTCGGTCCTCCAAACGGTTTCACCACCGTACAACTTCCTTTTGGTCAAAATTTTTGAACTTTTTCCAGCCGAACAACACTCGTGCAGACAATAGTCTGGCAAAAAGAATGTCGATGGGGTGGCCATCCGTTACTATGTTAAAATGCCCAGACACTCGGTAGCATATTGAGGGGGTTGGGCATGGCATTAGGGGTAGTAGAGTAGGTGAAATCGGATTTTAACATATTGATATGTATCTTTTTCCTCTATGGAGCAAGGGACAGAGTGTACCAAAGGGGGCCGGGGATGAAGGTGGGACTGGCCTCTCTCCTCCCTCCTTGGTTCTTTTGCTAACACAAATTGTATTGGTCACTACTGGCAGGTGGGTGCAACCTTGACCATGAGGAAGGATGCCGAGCAGTTGGGGTGGGGAGGAGATGGGGTGGGGGAAGGGAGTGGGGAAACAGTATAAAGAAGTGTAGCTTCGCATGCATGATATGATACAGAGCAGATCTTTGCCATCTTCGAGTGGTTCACCAGGGTCAAATGGGGGGAGGTATGTATCATCTCAACTAGACATGTGCAGGCGGGTAACCCGCCTAAATGTGTATATTCCCGCAGAATGCCTTGTCATACCCCATTTGTTGAAGAGCACATTGGAGTTTATGATCCCATTTGACTTGTTGACTTGATGCCTACCTGTTTGTTCAAGACCAACTGTAATTCACATTCTCCAAGTTTCGTTTCGAATCTGCACAGAGGAAATCTTGATAAACCCAATTTGACATCTGGTGACCTTGAAAATACTGTTCATGTTTTTCGGGACCCCCTTTTGTCCACCACTCATCAAGTTTCATGTTAATAATAACACTGTATTTCACAAAAAAAACGACAAATGTGACCGTTGGTGACCTTGAAATCACCGTCATGTGTTCGGGCAGTTGTTGTCCCCACCCATCACCAAGTTTTCATGTAATCGGACCCAACTGTTTTTTCGTTCAAAAAACTGCAAAAAAGAGGGTAGCAAACTGCAGTATGAATGCAATGGTTTGGGGTCAAATTCAGTCTGTAGCCCCTAATATATCCCCACTACACTGGAAGTGTCCGGATATTATGGTTTTTTGGGTGTAGCCCGCCGCCGTCGCCGTCCCGGCTCGCCGCCGGAAACTTTAGGCGTTGGCGCCATACTCTTCGCTTTAAATCCGATTGATCTGAAACTTTGGTACAACATGTCGGGCCTAGTAAAAGCTCGGCATGAGTTCGAAAGTGGGCATCAACTGCAATGCTGGAGCCTCTATTTGCATAATTTATGCGAAATTTCCAATTTAGTCGGATTCCAACGAAACTTGGTTGGGTAGGGACTATAGTTGATCCCTAAAAATGTGGATGTCCATTTCAGGTCCTGAGGTCAAATTTGGCGGTAATTTTTGCGATGTCTCCAAACGTTGTCGATTTTGAATAACTTGGTGGGTAGGATATCGTTTGATCTCCAAAAAATGTGGAGGTCATTTCAGGTCATACGAGGTCCAATTTGCGAATTTTGCGATTTTCCAAACTTGTCTATTGACCGAAACTTGTGGATGGGGTGCTACAAGAAGTAAATGTCAAGCCATCGTTTGTCAAATTTGCATAATTCCTGTGCCTGTTAACTTCCATGGATTACAACAAACTCAGTGTACTGACCAAATGGGGGGTCTTTATGGCGTGTCAGATACTTCCTCCCAATGATTGCTCAAAAGCTGAGATATACACGTGGGCGTTTACCCGCCCCAACATGTCTAGATTCTCCTGGGTACCAAACGTCCATCTTGTACAGACATGCGGGGGCTGTATGCCCATTTATATCCTTTCACAAAAACATTATGGGGGGGGGGTGGTCATATTCAAGAGACCCCTGTCATCATGACGATGTCCAATCATCCAGAGAAACAGGCTCCTGGGATTTGTGCTACGTCATAAGTTCCAATTAAAATCTGATCGCCATGGCGTTTCAAAAGGGCAACGCTTTTGATTTGAAGGGGAGTGGGAGAATTCCGCTGAGAGAGAATTTGAGCCCTGGCAAATGGGGGTTGGTTGATGAAGACAGGCCGTAAACAGGCTGGGATAATTAGAATATGGGTCTGCAGAGGCAACGCCAGTGTTTTTAAATTGGTTGCGCCAATAGTTAACTGCACGAACACTTGGGAGGCAGTTCAAGACTTTGCAAGTACTCGCCTGCCCGCTTGCCTGAAATTGTGCATCGACACGATCGCAACGAAAATTATCATCACCTTGGAAAGGTCAAGTGGGTCATGACCTGTTACTGTGTGCCTTCCTGACCACAAAGTAAACAATGCAACTACAACCGCATGTATGTCCCTATTTAATGCTTTTAAGAAAGCAAGAGCTCAATGGTGCTGAAGTTCTAAGAAGACAAGACATCATGGTGCTTAAGTACTGAGAAAGCAAGAGCCATCAACTGTGCTAAATTTCTAGAAGCTGCACGAGCCATCATGGTGTGAAGTTCTCACTATTCATTGGTTTACTTTCATATATTATGAAAGCTATCATATCACCGTCACTGTCTAGTATCCAGGTTTTCTGAATTACAGATAAACATATATATTTCACAAACTCATGGTTTGTGACTCTGTGAACTACTTACCCCTTTGCACCTCCACCCCCCCCGCGCCATTGAACATCTGGCAATTTGTTTTTTTTTACGGAGTCTGGGCTGGCAACCTCATCGCGTCCCTTTTAGATGCACTAATTGCAGACGAGTGGGTTCGTTTTATCCTATGTGAAGTACATGAGAGGACTCCGTCCCATGGACCAAACACTTGGAAGACGATTTGGGGGCACAGTTGGCTGTTTTTGAACAACCACAAAACTCACCAAATTTTAGCTTACTTTGCTTATTGTAGGAACTGAGTCAATAGTGGAACTTCCAGTACATAACTAGTGAATAATTTTCTGGCGAAATTATATGAATTTCATGGTCAATGACTATAGAAGCAATTTCAGCAAACAATCCGTAATAACTTTCACAATTTGATTTTACAAAGTCTATGTCATAGCCTACCATACAAGTCTTAGGAGTGTGACAATAGCACTTGTAGGATGTAGCCCTGGGTTTTAAAATTCATCAACCAGAAATAAAAGTCGTCTTGATGGTAACAGAATTCTGATGATGATGAGCTCTTGACTATATTGCCTGTGGCAAAGAATTTGGGAATGCTCAAAACAATAAAAAAAAACTGATGTATTGCAATTTCTCATTGAAATTGAAAGAATTATGCCAATTAGGATAATTTTTGTCATTTAAAACTATCAAAAACACTAGATTATAAGAGACAATTATTGTTTTGGTGTGGTGGGGCGTAAATGATTTCGCGGTGTTGTCTTGAAATGAGGCAAGAAGAGAGATTGATAACATTATTTCAACTAAACTTAGTGGTAGCTATAGTGTAATCCAGTATCAACCGAAGTCAACTGAAGTTCACGTTTTTTGGTATTTACCTTTATTTTACTGATACATGACAGCTTCTGAGTAATAATACCTTCTGGGGCGTTCCTGAAAATCCATAGTCTTTCAGGAATAGCCTCACCCCAAAGATCTGGGATGCTGGGGACAGAGGTTATATCGGGAAGTTTTCTGTCTCCTATATTTTGTTTCTTATAGCAACCTGCCTCCAGGTAAATCCAATTAAAATCCGCTGCTCCTACTCAAATTGAGTTTTTCGTCCGTTCAGGCATCGGTGCCATTTCAAGTTCTAGTTGGGCCTGGTCTGATTTATGGTCACCTGCGAGGTCTAAGTTAAAAAATTACCTCATTTGGCTGAGAAAATTTGCTTTAAATTGGTTCATATGAGTCATGAGACGCAGCAACATACTAGATTTCGGTGAAAACGCAAAGTTTTACATAGGAACGGCTTTCTTTTAATTGCCTCCTTCCCCCAAAGTGCTACCAGCTGTTGTGCTCTAATGTTCCCCGGAATCGCAGCCGCTTTGGGGGGGTGAGGCTTCTAGCAAAACATGAATGAGAATCACAAGAATACCCGAAATGAATTGTTAAATAAGTCTTATGTAAACATAGATGGAGTCTCAATAAGAATCTTACAACAGTTTTCCATGGGATCTCAAAGAATAATCTTAATCAGTTCTGAGTGACTACTTATTTCTGTCTCGTTAGCCTTTAGGATTAGGCAGGTCCATTGCATCGCCCAGCCCTCCCCTGTAGGCACGTACAATTGTGCAGTGTTCAATGCTTTCACTATTTCATCATTTATATATTGATTTGTTTTAACCACACCATCGATTGGGCTTTCAATAAAAGGGATGTCATTTTGGTTTGCAAGACCTTTTCAACCTGTAGTTTCATATTGGTTACATCATAAAACCCACAATACTTAGCGAGTAAATTATCTTCTGATGACAGACCTTTTGAGCACTTTGGTTCCTATGGTAGTCCAGAAAGAGTGTGGAACGCAACTATGCAACAGTGGTGGCGGCCAGGATTTCGCCACGGGGGGTCCGATTCCCCGACGGGGGTCCGAGATCCCTGACGGCTACACCCTACCCCCTAAGGTCAAAACCCTGCAATTTTTGATGTTTTCAATTTTCGACTGTTTTCCTTCAGAGAGGAAAAGAAAACACATTGAGACTGCATTGTTTACTCATCCTCTCAGTGGCACTCCTTCTGATTCAGACGCTCGCATAAACTACCGAGAGAAAATTCCATAAGAACTGGAAGTATTTGCGTCACGACAGCATACCAAAGAGTGGTATACGCAGGACCCCATCCTCCCCAACAGAATTGTATATAACATAGTCTCTGCTGCCGTGACATATCGACGATTCATACGACTTGTATTGCCTATGCCATGATGTACTAGTCTGTAGGAATATTGGAACGCTGATCTTTCAACTTAAAGCGAGCAAACACTGCAATAAGACAAAGTATATGCCGCCGCGCTAAGCACGCCGAAAATTTTTAGCTTTAATCTGGACTTTTTGTTATTAAGGTGTTTGGGAAAATTTATACTGTCGGGGTAATAGGCCCTCGTCGGGGTGTGTTAATTAAGCGGCCCCCGTCAGCTCCCCGCCGAAATGGGAAGAATTCCCGCGATGGGGTGGGGGCAGTCTCCCCGAGGGAGTTGGCATGCCCTCCCTGCCCCTCCCCTAGCGCCACCCTCTAAGTATCTTGAAACTAAAGTATCATGGCACTAGTAGCTCACCCTTACAATTTCTCCCTAATGATCATATACTGAGACACTTGGTGGGCAAGACACGACTTCATCATGCTATTAAATTAGGCCGAGATAAATTTTCCACTTTCCCCACCATTTCTAACTGCCACTTCAACACCTCTCACCTAAAATATCCTATTATCTTGTTGTACCATGGTCGTACAGTTGTGGGAACACCAATTTTTGGTTCCACTTGTTCAAACTGGGCACTTTCTAGTAGCACTGTACCCAGAGGCATTGCAGGGACTGGGGGTCATAACCCCCCCCCCCCCATGACCACTTGTGATCACTAACTTAACTAACTTACTAACATTACTAACTTAACTAACAATAACTAACCATAACAATCGTAACAAAATAAAAGGCGAATCGCCCCGTGGCTCTCCTGGTTGTTGCGCGATCAATGTTCATTAATAGTCCCATAGCAACAGTTACAGTGAATTTAGTTTGCTTTAGATCTTGTATAGCATTTAACACCGACTAATCATTGATCCATTTTCATAGGATGATTATGGACAATGTCTACTGAGAGTGAATAAATTATCAGCTTTGTGGAAATGTGATTAGATAGCCTAACTTATGCAATTAGACACATATTCACGTTCCTATTGACCCCTTTGCTCATTTCACATATCCCAGGACCACACTTAATACATGGGAATTCAACAACTTGAACAATTGCATGAGGAACAATTTATACACCCTGCATAACCGCCCAGTGACTCGAGTCAATGATATTTTAACATTTTGGGGAATAAACTAAGGTAGACCATACCAATCAAGCTTCAGGCAAATCGAACCAACTTTGAAAATTGGGGAACACCATTCACTAGACACATGACTGACCTCCAGTGTCTCCCACCCTATGTGAATAATACAATTTAATATAGTGAACAATCACAAGAGTGCTCTATTCACAGACATGAGTGGTGATGGACTGACAAAAATCTGACGCGAACTGTGATTTTGCATAAATTATGCAATTAGACTACCTCCATTACCATATTTGCGCTGAAAATCTAGTCAGTACATCTACTTCATATCCCGCATCTATGTGCCGAAACCAGGTCACCATAGCACTACGGTGATCTGTAATCTTGCTAACGAGCTGAACAATAGATACCTAAAATTAGGCTAATTACCTTACTAACTAGACACCGCCTGGCGGGTAGACCGCCAACTTATAATCCCCACTTTGCCAATAACCAGTTTCATTTTTTTTGCCCGTTAAACTCTTAAATGAGCAAATTTATTCAGACTCAACCTTTACCACTGACCACCGACAGAGGTCAAATCGAGTGGGTCAGAGGTCCCACACATGCAGGTCAAACAATTATACACATGGTGAAACTTCCCGCCTTCACATGGATATTGCAATGCTGGCGATTATGGCCAAGAAAAGTGTTTTCTTGACCCCTAAGTGACCTAATGACCTTTATGAGGTATGGCTATTTTTTAGAAATTGTAACTCTCAGGTGATACATCCACTACTAGAACCATATTGCATTAGGCATGAACATGCCAGTGCTATTGCCAAAAAGTACTGCAATCAGTTTTTGACCCCTACGTGACCTTGATGACCGTGCAATGACTTGGCGGTTTTTAAAAAAAAAGGTACTACTCCATGTGATGCTCCACTCCTAGAAGCAATGAAGCCAATGAACCGCCAAGTTATTGTGACAAAGCTTTAAATAAACTTTGACCCTTGTAAACTACCAAAGGTATGCGTCCGATCGAAACCGGAGGTGGGTTTCCACCCATAAAGCACACAAAAGGTCTATCACATACCAAAAATAACAAGTTTCTATTTTTTGCCCGTAACTCCGTAAATAAGCACATTTATTCAAGAATCAACTTACCCACATGACCACCGACCAGACGTTACGTGAGGTCAGAGGTCACACAACTGCAGGTTAAAATTATATCACAATGGTGACCTTCCAGCCTTCACAGTATTCAATTCTCCGATTATGGCCAGGAAACAGTTTCTGACCCCTTATAGTGACCTTGAATGATCTTAATACATGGCAGGTGGGATGAAAAATTGTAACTCTCATGTGATACACACACTCCTAGGAGCATTTTGCATTCTGATGAAAAGGCCCAGTTTTGCTATTCCAAAAAGTACTAAAATCAGTTTGACCCCTAAGTGACCTTTGCATTGACCTTCTAATGACTTGGCGGTTTCTATAAAAATTGTTACTCTCTGTGATGTATCCACTCCTAGAAGCATATTGCCATTCTAATGAACACGACTAAGTTCTGTGGAAAAAAAGCTATTAATTAAATTTGACCCAGTGTAACTCCAAAGTATGATCCGATCGAAAGCAGGAGTTGTGTTCCTCCATTAAAGCGCACACAAAGGTTATCAATATCAAAAATAACCCGTTTCTATTGTTTTGCCCGTAAAACTCCTAAATAAGCACCCTTTATGAAGACTCAACCTTCTTAACCACATGACCACCCGACAGAGACCGGTCAAATTGAGGGCAGAGGTCCACAAACATGCATTGGTTAACATTATATCACAATGGTGAAACCTTCCAGCCTCCACATGATATTCAATTCGCCGATTATGACAGTGTAAACAGGTTCTGACCTTACGTGACCTTGAATGACCTTTAATGACATGGCAGCTATTATGAAAATTGTAAACTCTCCATGTGAGACATCCACTCATAGGAGCATTTGGCTTTTGATGAACATGCCAGGCTAGTGCAAAAGTATGAATCAGGTTTTTTTTTACCCTAAGTGACCTTTTGATGACCTTCAATGACCCCATGGCGTTTGTTATAACAATTGTCTCTCATGTGAGGATCCACTCCTCAGAAGCATATTGCATTCTCAATGAACACGCCTAATGTATTGCCGCAAAAAGTATTAAATTAAACCTTTGGGGGGGGGGGGGACCCCTTGTAACACCAAAAGTAAGTGTCGATCGAGTAAGCGGGAGGGTGTCGCCTCCCATTAAATTAAAGCACACACAGGTCTATCACATATGCCAAAAATAACCAGTTTATTTTTTTTGCCCGTAACTCCAACTAAGCACATTATTCAAGACTCAACTTTAACACATGACCACCCGACAGAGATAAATGAGGGTCAGACGAGGTACACACATGCACGGTCAAACAATTATATCACAATGGTGACCTTCCAGCCTTCACAGATAGTCAATTCTCTGATTATCGCCAGCTTTTGGAAAAACCGTTTTTGACCCCCTAGTGACTTGAATGACCTTCAATGACATGACAGTTTATGGAAAATTGTAACTCTCCATGTGATACATCCACTCCTAGCCTAGGAGCATTTTGCATTTTGATGAAACACGCCCTGTGCTATTGACGAAAAGTACCAAAATCAGTTTTGACCTCAAATGACCAACTTTAAGGACATCGGATGACACATGACAATTTTTATAAAAAATGAACCTACATGGGTTACACCTTGTACTGAAATATAAACATCATCAGGAAAGGTCACTGGAAGTGTTGCAGGAAACATACTATTGCGCAGTATATGCCCATAGTGACCTTGCATGGACCTTCAATGACATAACCGTTTTTATGTAAAATGTTCTCCACCATGACGTAACCCTGTCCATGAACATTTCAACATTGCCAAGCAATTCAGTGTAATGTTGTTCCAAAAAATATTAGTGTTTTGTCCATAAGTGACTTGTAATGACCTTTGATGACAGGTCAGTTTTTATGAAACAATGTCAAGCTCTCGATGAGATGCACGCAGTCTACAAGCATTATGTATCCCAAAAGATCTATGCGAGGATATTGCCAAAAATGGTATCGAAACCAAACCTTTGACCCCTCCCTCTAACTTGAGACAGCTGAGTTGCCCGATTTGAAGCGGGAGTTTGTTTCGTCGATTCAGCACACAGAGCTCTTGCCCATATCCATAATGTTGCACAAATTTACACAGTTTGTAATTTTCGTGCCCTGTAACTCGCAAAAAAATAGACATTCTTCAAACATGTGACCTTTTTGACCTCTTTCAGGGGTTTAGTTTGACTGTCATTCTAAAAATCACCATGACAAATCACTACGAACATCCTGACTGCACTTAATTTGAAGGAGGAACAACTTTGACCTCTGGTTTATCTTCCACACACAAAGGTCACATGGGTCAAATTATGGTCATTTCGATCGAAGTACCATTGAGATCCGAAAAATGGCCACGAAAAATTGGATTCGGCCAAAAACATGGAAAAGGTCAAATTGAGGGCAAGGTCACACAGATGGAGGTCAACAAGTGAATCAACAATGGTGCACCTCCCAACCTCGGCAGACAATTTGGTTCCCAAAGGTATGGCCAAAAAAAACCAGTTTTGACCCCGAAGTGACCTTTGGGACCATTATTTTACGCTGTGAAAATTCTAATCAGTTCATCTACATCATATCCGCATTATTGCCAAACCAATCACCATAGGCCACCGACGGTTCATCGGTAATCTGTCACGAGCATTCTAACAATAATTGCATAAAAGAGGCTAATTAACCTTACTCAATAGGACTTGCGTGCCCAAAATCTAATCAGATCGGTGTACACCCAACCCGTGCTACCCTGAAAATTTTGCTGCAATTGCACTTGCCGTTCGAAAGTTATCCTGCTCACGAGGGAAGTGTTTGGGGGGACACACACCACACACACGTACACACACACACACAACGCACACACCATACACATACACACACGTCATAATGACCACTAAGTCTCATCCTGAATTCATTCAGGCGAGACAAAAAACCTGCCGTTGACGTTTTAAGCTGGCTGGGTATCAAGTTAGTAGCAGCAGAGATTTGTCACCGGGGGGAGGGGGGGTGGGGGGGATGGGGGGTTGAGTCGGAACCCTGCCGCAGGAAAGTGCCGCCCTCGTAAATGGCCTCACCTCCCTCTTGGCAAATAAGAACAAAGTATGGGCCCCTCTAGCCACACGCTTCTGCAAAATTCGATAAACAACAGTTGTAAAACTTCTACTGAATTGCTCAAACTTAGTTTTTGTTTTGTTAAAAAACTTATTGATCACTTGGGTTAATGGGGGTTCTGACCCCGACCCCCAACCCCCTCCCCCTTCGAACGCCACTGACATGAGGATCATTGCAAACTTTTGATGTCATAAAAATTCCAAAACACCATAACGGTACAAAGCATTCATTAGATTCACTAGTAATAAACTTATTTAACATCTATGTAACAAATAATTTGAGAGGGAGTATGATTTGACAAAGATTTCGACACGATAATGGTCCATGAATAATGACATCAGATTGCCCCTCTATACCAATATTACACCACTGGAGCTTGCAGAAAGGAGATTGTGCATTTCAAATAGAATTGTTGTGGACATGTCATTGAATGCCATATGGCCCAAGTGGCGACCATGAACTAAAACATTGAGAACACCACTGGAGATTATGGTACTGGAGGATTCAGTATGATCAAACATCAGCATGGTGCACTTAAAAATTTGTTAGCAGCATTTGGGCAAGATTTCCATGATGGGCCCTAGCCCAGCCATGGCCCAAAATTCCTGTGAACACCCAGGCCTTTGACTTGATGATCATTTTTTTTGTACAAGCTTCACCACTATGATCCATCAAACACTGGATGAGCAAGAAGCAATTTGAACAAGCGAAGGACAGGACAGAGGACGGACGGTCAGCAGACAAGACAGACAAACGACAACGATAGAAGATAAATAGATAAGGAGATAGATAAGAGAGATTGACATGCACAATACAATGTTTTTCAGTTCGGTTTCCCTGGCTTGATAACACTTGGAACTGATACCAAAACCGATAGGGCTCTTCCTTTCCATATCTGCAACCCTTCAGCCTTTAATGTGAAACTACAAGAGAGTTGCATCGGAGCTATTAGGCTCACAACTTCACACACATTACACACGCACACACACAAACCTGCCATGACTCCATATTGCATTGTGCCTATGGCAAGGAATTATATATAAACTTCACTGGTATGACCCAACAATTATTTTGGAACCCTGAGGGCAGGCGCAAGACATGTCACCCACAAAGTCAAATCAACAGGGCATACATAATATACACGAATGGTTTGAAAATTACTTATGGCTCAACAACACATCAACCATCACCTACATAACTCAGGCAAGGAGAAAAACTGAATTGGGGCAATCCAATCATAAAACTCCAAGCAGTCGGGCAGTACTTGTCACTCAGTATCACCGTGGCTACATGAAACCATCCGACAGTCGGGATCCGGTCTCCCAGAACATAAAAGTCACGCTTCGCGATCACCATCTCGCTAGGCACTTCGATCGTGATTATAATGACAAATTTGGGAGAAGAATCTATATTCAGGGACTGCAGAGTGTCAGGGAAACTAGGGCAGGACAAATTGCCTCTTGTTGAGAACACTGACTAGCGCAGTCGCCAAGGGGCGGCGATCATAGGGAGGACGGGGGGGACGGCATCCCCCAATTTGGGTTGGGGGGGATGCCATGCATTTGTCCGCCCCCATATTTGAGCCCAACTGCTATTTGCTGACACTGTATCCGACATAATCCAGCAAGCAAAAAGGCAACCATGTTCAGACAAAGCATGATGACGCTAAATGATGCAGTTGTGGAATTCTTGCTGCCACCATTTTCGAAATTTTTTGCGCGGTATTCCTGTGTCGTTAGTGTTCATACAGCATATGTGCCTTCCTGCATTCTGGCAGACATATGATGTTCCTCAACGAGAAAAATGGGCTGAAATTTACTTCTGGTTGTTCTTAATTATCATGAAAGAAGGGTTCTCCTCCAATCCCTATCGTTTGCGTAAGACTGGCTTCACCGCTGGGAGTCTCTCCTCCATTGGACATTGTCCAACAAATCGCTATCTTGAAGGTGAAGGGGGTGAGACGCGGGGGTAGGACCAACCTGGCGGGATCTGTGATTTTTATTTCTTTATGGTGGCGACCCCTTGTTGAAGTGAGTGCACTGTGCACATACTATCACTATGAGCACACGGCATCGAAAATGCAGCAGTAACGCCACAAATTGCGTTGTCTGAAAGACATATACTCAATTCAAGTGAGAGTAAGGCTGCCGCAAGAGTGAAGCCCAAATATTGCCTGAATGTTTGATGAAATGCGCCAAAGTGTAAACTTTGTTGTCTGTGAAGGGAAGAATGTTGGGGTGGGGCGAACGGGGGGCTAAGTCTACCACTGGCGGGACCTTGATTTGTTTGGGGGGGGGGGGGGGGCAAAATATGGTCGCATCTGCCCAATTTAGAATAGAGTCTTCGACAATCATTTATGTGTGCGACCCTTTTTTGGAAGTTGGTTGCGTGGTGCTCAGTGCCCTAATAAGGGGCAAGGCAGCACGGTGCGGGTGAAACGCGCCATAAAATAGCCATCGCCGATTCGCCAGTAAACGCCACAATTCGTGCAAAGACATGTAAAATTTGTGAAGACAAATTTATATGCCAAAATTGCTGTCCTTTTAGATGGAATGTCGCAAGAGTGTAAAATTTTCACCAACCTAAAACGTGCGCAGTTGGATTTTATTTTTTTTACTCATTTGGCCACAAGCCTGGCTCCAAGTAAAATGTCTCATCCATGCGCCTTTGGTTCGCAACGAAATAAAAACGGGGGGCGCGTAATCCTTTGTGTAACAAAACTCACAGGCCGCCCTATCTGTAAGTGATATCAGAAGAGGGGTCAGTGCATGTCGATCGGTTGGTCACACTGGATCCTGCAAATCTCGGCGCTTCGCGCGATACGTAGTGATCATGGTAAAACATTGCCCATTTCGATTGATCCTTGACTGAAACCTCACTTCGCACACTCGCATCGTATTTCAGAATGTCACAATGCAACCCAATGCAAAACCTTGAAATTGATCCTAAGGCGATGAGTTTTTGGAGAATCTTTCCTGAAATAAAAAATTTGTTATCAATTTTTAGAATGCTGCTTACTGTCCCATAGGGCATGGGAAGTGGCCGTTTCCTTCCCGCAATCTAGACTGGTCTGTCAAACGAAAATTTTTCTTTTATGCTACGCGCCAACCTGTTGCGGCGCTCCGCTTAAGATGCTAGTTAGTCCTCTTGTCTGTCCCCCCCCATCGCCAACACCAAATCGCCGCCCTTGACGCACCAATGGGGTAGTAACAACATCCACCCAAAAACTGACTATAGATGAGAGCTCTGCCTTCTATGTGCAAAGATCAGTTTTCAGAAATCAGTGGTACAGAATCATTTCTACTCCGAAAAAAGCATCCTCAAGCATGCCGTCTCCTGAATTCTGGAGAAGCGGTGTGTCAGCTTTGATTGCTGTCCTAAGGGTGGTGGTGAGGAGACATGGTGCCCCCTTCTGAATGGGATCAGGAATAATGAGTTAATTGCAGGCCCGCAGATCCAACAAGTAGCTAGCTCACATTATGTCCACGCACCACAACTCATAATTTGGGTTTTTTCTTATATTATAACCCCATCTGCCACTACCTAAGTTTAGGCTAGCATGAGGGAGGGGGAGGGGGGAAAAAACAGAACATCTCACCCATCATTTGAGAATCGTCTAAGTTTACAACAAAAAAATTATCATGGGATTTTGTGACAATATTTCTCACCCAATACAATCCTACCCAGACCTTCTCGGTATTGTCCCCCCCCTTCCTGCCTTTGTGTATTCTTCCCCCTCCCCCATTTCTCAGTGGACTCGTTTGACATTGGCTGTAGTACTGTGCTGAATTAATATCACAAATGCTCACGATGAACAGACATGAAGATTTCAGAAAACTTTACTAAACGTGCGATAAATTGGATTATGGCTCCCAACCCCTCCGATTCACCCGGCTTCGCTCTGTCAATATGCAGCAGGCCACATATCTTGATGTTGAGAGGAGTATCAGTGTCAGTTGCCAGAGCGGTGCCATCTGCTGATCTTGAGAAACTGCCCGGAGCAAGATCCGAGTGAACGTTTCCAAGCAAATTAGCGTTGGCTTCAATTCGGTGTGGATCGATGTCAATGCTATCTACAGGTGAACCAAGTTTGTAAATCCATCTAATCATAAATACATTGCAGTTTGTCATTTGTTCTTTCCATTTTCCCCACTGGTGGTGAATGAATTTTCCTGGATGGGTTCTCCAATATTGCAAATTGATGACATTCCAGAAGCTGGTGGATTTGGGATCTTTGGTGCAAGTGACATAAAGTGGGGCCCCATGTGACCTCATTTGAACTGCAAACGGACTGTTACAGCTTTCACTTATTTTTGGAAACGAACAGCAATCTAGGTGTCATTTTTCACACCTCCCCCCCCTCAAAGAAAAAAAACAGGAAGAAAGATCTTGGTTAGAAGTTTATACTGTTATACAATAACACATCATTATTCAATTTCACCATTAGGGAGTCTATCATTTTGCATCTTCGCTTTCTTAGATAGCAATTTGTTTTCCGGCGACACCCCCATCTTTTTAGACCATACCCTAAGACAATTGATCATCATCAGTTGTTTTCCTCCCCCACCCACATAACAACCCCCTTGAAACTGGCTACAAGCTTGTGCTTTACATAACATACCTCTTCTCTTGCTTGACTATCATTATAAACCCACAACATTCTTTCAGTCATGTCGTTAATATATAAACATCTTCATTCATATCATCTCCTCTTCCAATCCCATTCCCCCCCCCCCCCCAACAAAATTTGACAATAACCTCTCACTCATTCCTACGGTTCATTAGACTAGCATATTACATGTCCATCTCCCACTGAATTCAAAGTCATCAAATCACCATTCCAGTGTTATATGGTAACATAATTAACTCATAGTAAGGCTGCATACCTGCTACCAATAATTTGCCGCTATGCATGACTTGAAACAAGCCATGCTCAATTTTTACAGCGTCATTTTGCGTCAAACGTTAGGGCCACTGTTTCCCCTGGTATTAACATATTCTGCCAACATTTTGCCAGGTTCATTCCTTTTCCTTTGGCTAGTGACGGCAGAAAAGTCTTGAATTCTGCTTTGAGCCTAAAATTTATGATAGTCACTGTGTATGGAATAACACAACCTTCGAACACAACCTTTTTTTTTTTTTTTTCTGACACTCTCACTCCCTGTGTTTAATTATACAGCCCTGAAGGCCTATTGCGTGCGTTTTGACAGCAAGGTTTCCGCCTGCAACCTGCGATGTGTCGTCCCTGTCAGTAATAGATAGGAATAAATTATACTCCCCCCCACCTGGTAGAATTCCACTGCTCCCCTCATCCTTCCCCCCCCCCTAAGGGGGGTCCTCTCCCCCCTCGGAAGAGGGAGTTACATGATGGGGAGGGAGAGTTTATAGGATTGAACTGTGACAAACATGAGTTCCTTGCCCTAGTCCAGCTTAGGATTCTAGGAACTTAATGCACGTCACTGTTTTGTTGACATGTTAGCAAGGGAATATCCCTTTACAATTGCAAATAAAGGTTTTGTGTGACTAAGTTTGACACGCTTCGAATTCCATGTCATGTGACATATGCGGAGCAATAAATGCATTTTTGGCAAGCTCTGGCCAGATTGCCGGTGGTTGGCTGGTTGGTTGTTGTTGGTATTTACGGACTGATTTTGCAGGGTGAACATTTCTCCCCCCGACCCACCCCTCTCCAGGGGGAATAATGTTAAAGAGTTGTGCTCAATTAATCAACCATGTTACGGGGTCATTCAAGGAATTTAACCCCACCCAATTAATTACGAACTGTTTGGAATTCAAAATTCCTTAATGTAGGCCATCAGGACAAAAAAATGGAGGTGGGGGTGGGGAAAGGGAAATTCTACAGAGGGGGTCCATTGCAGTGAATATGACTAACATGTTGATCGTAATAACCAAAAATTCTCAAATACCTATGACGTTGTTCAAAATTTTCTGGAGGGATCTTTCTTAAACTAAGATGGGGAATGTACACCCTCCCAGCTAGTGGTCTATATACCGTGGCTATTGTGACAAATTTACACCTAGAGTTTCAGAATAAAGAATTTCTCTCTTTTGATTAGAGTTTATGCACTTTGCATCCAGCATACTCAAGGTGTGCATACTATTACTTAGGTAGATGTTCCTGAATTACTTTATTACTTTACAGATTAAGGGTTTAATATCATATCATCACTGTTCTGTGATAATTTTTTTTTTCACCACAAACAGGAACACTAAGATAGGAAGCCAACCGAGAAGGGTTAATAAAGTAATAGGCTCTAGCATCAGACAAAAGTTTAACAAAGTAATATTTTCAACCATATATCAATAACCATTGATCTAAAGACATGATCATATATCCATGAAGTATAAATCAATGAAGGTATAGCTAGAATGTCAATAAATAAGGTCTAACTGAACAGGCAGAGGGATTTAGCTATACCGACTCATGGCGTCCCCATACTTTATACGGTACAATTGTCTTGTGTTTTTTCAGTGCACTTCTTCTGACTTCCCCCTTGCTTGACGGCATACTGATGAGCATTCAGCGAAAACCTGGTATGTAATCATGCAAGTCGTTATTATTCATTAATTTATAATATTCCTGAATTTTCCAAGGCTTTGGACAAATCTACAACCATGAAGACAGAGAAAATCACAATAAAGTTTAGTGTATAAAGAAAAGACACAAAATGAGCCATGCATAATTCATTACCAGACAAACTATGCAAGACCACAATAGGTAACTGTTTATGACCTATTTACAGGGTATGGTACTTACAATTGTGCAGAGTCATGCAGTTCGCAAGAGCAATCAACAGATCTAGGGCAGGGTCGAGATTAATTCGCAAAATCACAAATTATGTTGTTTGGGGGAAATCCCTTTTGCAAAGTGTGGGGAGGGGTTCATTTAAGTCTGGGGAGAGGAGAGGTCATTTCAGATACTAAATTTTATTACACATTTTATTACAATTGAGTTCTCAGGCTACGAGTCTTGCAGTCAGTGGTCAGTTTTTGCAGTCTGTGGTGAGTGCCTGATTACATTCAGCAAAGGGGTTATTGGTTTGTAACAAACAGGGACAGCGCCAGGATTTCCCAGACAAGGGAGCCAATGTTCCCCAATGTGGGGTCCAATTCCCCGATGAAGTTCAGCAGTACAATCGCCATAGTGCACCTTATCCTACCCTTCATTTTTAATGTTTTTCATTTCCTCTTTTTCTTTTTTTTCGCTACATTCGCTCAAATTTTTCCTCCTCTGCTCCACGACACCCTCTTGATTGTTTTCCCCGAGGGGAGGGGGGGGGGCAATGCTCCCGCTTGGTGACAGCCTGCAACTTCCTGCAGGGACAAGCAAGAAATTAGCCTGGTCCAAGTGCAGTAAATGCCCCTTCCCTCATGCAAAAATAGGCAATTTACAGCTCCATAAACGCAGACATGAACAGATGCCGTAATGAATGCTGTAAAATATGTACTGAACATTTCAAGAATCATGTTTTCAGTATTTTTTTTTTGGTCAATTGGGTGGTCAGGGATAATCCCCCCGCTATGCCACTGGTTGTATCCAGTTACTGTACCTTTAGTTATTTGAAAAGAGGCAATGGGGTGACCTCAAAGTCAGCCAGTGGCATAATCAAAGGGTACCTGCAGTTTCTGGCAAATCAATTTTTCATAACTTTTCCATCACCAAATAGAGAAGTTCCAGACCTATTTCTTGACGTCCTACATATACACAGATTTCTATTATAAAGCAAAGAAAGGCAAAGCGGGATAAACACCGGTGAACGGCAAAAGCAAAAGAACAAGGGTGCAGCCACAAGGAGGTCCGGGGGTCATGACCCCCCAGCTTTTGGGAAGGCCTCCCTACATAACATTTTTTCACACACAAAATGTTTCCTATAACTGCTTCGGACCCCCCCAAAATTGCTCTTGACCCCCCCCCCCCCAACTTTTAGACAGTGGCTGAGCTCTTGCAACAGAACAATGCCACAAAATGCCACAAAATTTCCATGACTTTTTTTCCATGACTTTGGACATCTTTCTGAATTTCAAAACTTTCCCAGGCCTGGATTTTTTTCTCTCACCATTTTCACATGACTTTTCCAGGTTTTCCATGCGAAACGCAGGAACCCTGCAATTAGAAAGGTTAGTGGGGGGGGGGTAGCTGGAGAAGGGAGGGCATCCGAATATGGTGACCGCACACTGTGGAGAACGCTGGGCACGGAAGGATCGAAGCAATGACCCCCCCTTGATGTGGTCTGTATATAGCTACCTCTTCCCACTGTCCTCTCAACCTCTTCCATGTGTAGCTTACCCTGGGCCTACATCCCCTTCTCTGTCTTTACAGCCTTTCCTGACAGTCAAGCGAAATTTAAAAAAAATCTGTCGCAGAATATTGTTTTTAAAAACTGGGCCTCCCAAGTATAGTTCAGACCCTCTGAGGACACCACGCAGTTGACTGTAGATGTAGGTCTTGTGGGGGCGCCTCCTGCCGATAATTCAGCCCTTTATGTTTGTTCATTCAACACATGAAATAATGTTCTCTCTGAGGAGGTGCAGCTTTGGTCTTCAAAACGTTCCCCACCGTAACAACTTTCCTTGGTCAATTTTTTTTTCTTACTTTTCCGATGCCAAAAAACACTTGTTGCAGTCTGGCAAAAGAGCAGGGTGATGGGATGGCCAACCCAGTACTATGTGAAAATGCCAGACACTGGTAGCATATTGGGGGGGGGGGGTGCATGGTTGATAAGGGGTAAGTAGTGTATGTGAAATAGATTGAACAATCTCAAAATTGAGTCATATTGAAATTTAATATTTGACCAATGCTATAAACTTTCATATCAGATGTATTTAATTACAAGGCGATCGCTAAAAAAGTGACTCGCCTGGTTGTGCGATCGGTGGTTGGTATTATTCACTACACAAACAACCAACTAGTTCATGCAGACCATCTTACATTAGTCAAATCGAACATCACAATTTGAACATATAACACATAGTGTACACCCAACCCTGGTGCTACACACAAAATTTGGTCATAATCGGCCTCACAGTTTGTGAGAAATCCTGCTAACAGGAAGTGTGACACACACACACACACGCGCACACACACACACAACATGCAAAAGTGACCACTAAGTCTCTTTCTGAATTTCATACAGGCCAGACAAAAAGTGTTGGGTAATGGTTGAGCAAAGATGACTTGACACTTGGGAGGTTTTCATTTATTATATAGAAGGGAATCGCAAAGATTTTGTAATCTGTGTTCTAAATTTGCATGCATTTCCGTTTGCAGAAGTTAACTTCCGTATCGTAATTCCATTCTGCAATTTAGTCTCCCTGAAGTACATTATTCTAAAAATAATGAATGCGAAATTTGTAATACAACAACCATTAAGAATGCCTTAAACTCCTAGCATTTTATTTTTAGAGGAGAATCCCCCAGAAGCCCCCAAGCATCTTGTAGCTCGGCCTTTGTATTTTCATTCCATTCCAATTCCAGTTACAAATGATGCATGTTATACAGAATATCCATCATCTTATGTAAGGAGACTTACAGGAACACAGGCTACAATATTGTGATGAGAAGATCGCAAGTAGCCCTCTGCCAACATTCACAAGAGAAAAACTTCTTTTTCTTTTTCAAACTCCACCAACTTGCACATGCAATTGTAAAATTTATATTGTCCTAGCTTTCCGCCAACGTGTCTTCCCCCCCTGTGAATCCATGTGAATAAAGGATGAACCCACTAATTTGAAATTGATTAGCAGAAGTTACAAATATCTATTACACAAGATCGTTGATCGCTGTGGTGCATACTCTTCAATGAGGAGTTAATAACGATCGAAGTGTAGCACTTTCTTGGCATCTCAATTTTTTTGGAGTCTTTCAGAGGTATTTTCAGTGGTTATGGAGCAAAATTTGGGTGTTAGGTTTCAAAAAGCCCTCTTTTCACCAGGGCTTGTTGGTTTGAGAGACACTTGGCATATGACTACCACTCCTCATCAGATTTAGTGATTAGAAAGCAAGGGAAAAACATTTCAAGGCATGTAGCTGTGGGATGGGACAAGCCCCCCCTCCCTTCCAAGCGCTGTGGGATGGAAAAGCACCCCCCCCCCTCCAATCACTCTAGTTGCCTCCTACAACATATGAATACTGTAGGCTTCTAGAATATGGGTAGGGAGGGGTGTGAGCCTTTTCTAATTGACTTTGGAAATGGTACCTTCACCCTAGGATTAGAGCAGGGACAAACGACGAGGTAGGCAATTTTGTTGTTGCCATCCAGTGTGATTACACTCCACCCCCACGTTAAGGTACTGCCAAACTGCCTTATTGTGTGTGCCTGATGAGAGTTTTTGCACCTAGCAAAAACATACAGTATCCAGGTCTGCCCCTCTGCCAGACCTCAGATAGGTTCGATACTCTGCTCTGCCAAAAAAAAAAATCAAATTACACTGGAAAAGATTTTTTTCTTACCGTTTTGCCTGTCGCTACCAGATGACAATGGGTCTTTAATTTTGCAGTCTAGCTCATTGTTTGATTATCAACTTCCTACATCTCCATGCATTTGAAAGCTGGGAGGTGCGGGGGGTTAGTCAACGACAACACAACGCTGGTCTGGATCTCTGCCAGTCTGCTATTGATTCTGTCATCCCAGGGCAGGTTACCTGACCCGGTTCTGATGGGGGAGGCCTAGATCCCTAAACTGATCATCGAACTCTCTGAGGAGCGGGTGATGAGGGCAGGAACAAAGCAGGAGCCCCTTCCAGTCATTTCCCAATTAATATCAGTGAATGTGATGAGTCTTGCGCACAATTGATTTTTGTTGCTTCAAAAAATACTGAACGCATTTTCTCTTCATCAGTGCAGGCGGCAGTTGCGGGGACAACAAAATGTCAAACAGGGGAAGATCTCTTTGAAGACTGAGGAGAAGGTGGCAGAGATAAAGCAGATGCCATGTATGGACATACGGAAAATGCTGCAATTTTGCACTGGACAACAAAATCCAGAGAGGGTGGTGTATTTACATGGGAGTAAATGTGAATCATTTTGCACTAACAAGTGAATCGGTGTAGATGGGGGTCATTTTTAGCTGCGGGAGAGCGCTCTACAAGTCATCATGTTCTCTGTCCAGTTCGTTCGTTCGTTCAATTTGCTCGTTCGGCTCCCCTTCTGTTCGTCACGTTCAATTCATAACTCTCTACCCAAGTCATGCGATTCAGTTGAAACTTGGTGGGTGGATGAACGCTTTGCTACTGGTGAGCCTTAGCTACATTTATCTACACATAGTGTTATTAGATTTTAATTAAATCCAAATTAATACCCCAATGGTCCACCTTTATTTTGCGGCATCCTGCTGCCAGACAAGTTGTTTAAATTACTCCATCCTCTGCCTGAGCAGTGTTTACCTTATCTATCAGACGGTCCAGTTCTGCAGGAATAGTTGACAATAAAACCTATTGTAGGGGGGGTTGATTTGTTCATCGCATATCGCCCTGGTGTTAAAGTTCGACCCTGCCTCCACAGGATTGTTTACATTACATCCGGTCCAAATTCCTTGGTGGACCTAGAAATGGGGGCTTTGCGCCTCCCCCCCCCCCCCCCCCCCCCTTAAATGCTGGTTTGATGGTAATGTGGAGTGGTAGACTTAACTATGAGTGTCAACAATGTTAGATCTTCATTTCGTGGGAAAGGGTGTTTCCACTGTTCACTGCCACAATCTTAGGAATGGCAACTGATAGCAAATATTAGGCTAAATTGGTAGACATGTTCCAAGTCATTCCAATGGTATGACAGAGTCAGTAGAGGTCTCAGGAATGTGAACAACAATAAAATGTGAAATGGCGAAAAAAAAAATGGTGGATTGCCACAAGAGTTTTGCTGTCCGAAGCTACCAGACGTTCCGAATTGCACTGTTTGTAGAATATGAAATTGCATGAAAAAATAATTTCTCGGCCTAACTTTAAGCTTGTGAACCTATAAATCACCCCGGCTTGGATGGATCAGCTCAACTACATGTGTGTTCCCAATGAGTAGATGAGCCCCATTGTTTCAGGTCAGATCAGAGGCCAACAGAGATCAAAAATTGAGGTGAATCCTTGTCATACTAATTGAGTCCAGAATGCTCAGTCTGATCAAGTTGATGAGTAATGTAAGTATGTGGTTTGTCTCTAAAGAGTACAAGAGCGCATTGTTTGTCAGGAAGGTGGCACTTTCCGTTGAAAAAATGGGAAATTGGTTGAAAAGTAGGCCTATTGCCCATAAGTTGGTACAATTACGACTTGTCTGCCTGGACATTTTTGTTCATATTATGTACAAAGCAGAAAATTAGGAGGTAGTCTCCCAGCCCTGCTCCCCCCATATATGCCCAGAAGCGCTGAACCCTGACAAAGGGAGAGAGAAGGAACTACTATAGTGCATTGGTTCCAAACTTTTCAAGGTGGGACCCCATTTCATGTAGCGCCATCCGAGCGCATTCCAAGTTTGTGGGTTTCCCCAATGTCTGTAGTAAGTACTGCTACACGCTACACCGCTATAGTGGTTTGATCCACATTTACTCTGTAGTACATAATGTAGTTGATGTGAGACCATATATAGAATATATACAGAAACAGGGTGGCCAGCGACAACTGAGCAAAAAATGCCAGATTTCACTCAAGGGAGACAGCAGAACGGCGCTAATAAAACATTACATATGAGTTTTCAGGGTGAATTTGTCGGATGTTAGGATGTTGATGCGAACGTTAAATTGGGTACCTTCAGATTTTTGTTCATATTTTGAAACAACCTGCGACCCCCCACAAGAATTGCTACACACCCCAGTGGGTCGCGACCCCAGGTTTGTGAAACAATGCTGTAGTGCTTGCTAAATCAAAGTGTAGCATAGCAAGGTTCCAGAAGGGACACGAGACTAATTGGTTGAATCTATTTCCTAATCCTTCAGTCAGGGACCGCCCAATTTCCAGGCACTGACTGCCAAAATAGCCAAAGTCCCGGTTCCCAATGAGGAAATGATGTGATTCCCCTCTTTCATCGAACATTACTGAGTTATACCAGCTCATCAGGACACAAATCTATGAGTCATGCAAAATCCTGGCAATATAGCGACCAGGTATGGAATCTCCCCAGATCCCTCCCTTCCTAGAAAAGCAGTACCTTTGAAATCTCTGAAAATTGCCGACAGCAGTAACTAGGAGACGGGTCGGGTTGCCACGGCGATAGAGACCGACGAAGATGCCAAGACAAACAGCCATCGCCCTGGAGCCGCTCAGCTGGGTCACGAACATTTAAAATGACAATCTGTTGAAAAATTAGACGGTAATGCATTTATGAAGCTATTGTGGGGGTAGCCTTAGTACTACTGTCATGATTGCTAAGAGCTGAACGTATCGTATGGATGGCGGAAATGTTAAAGCCCAAGCAAATCATAGTAAAGATTTTTCTTTTTCCATTATGAGGTAGTGGTAGTAGGATTTTTTGTTAAGACTTAGTACATTTTCATACCACATCATTCACATGACGATCGATTGGACATTTGGACTATTCAGTGAAAAATCAGGAAATTACTCAATTTTGCCTGATGTTTATAGCATGTTCCATGAGAGGGTTGGGGGGGGGACAACTATTCTAGAGTATGATCCTAATGAAGGGACAGAACTATATAACAAAATCCTATCTGCACACAAATTTGGATCAAATTGCCTTTTTTCAACATATGTGAGGTATGACACACTGTGGCAAGTTGCCCTTATTCCTTTACTGCAATATCATTGAAAATTGAGAAAGAAAAAAAAAAAAACATGGGAAAATTATAACATAGTCTACTCAAAAACATTGGTCTCGGACAGAACATTTTGAGAAATTGTGTATTTACGCTACTGCCTACACCCCTCTTTATGCTAATGATTCTGTTTGGGAACAACATGGGCCAATTTAATTTTCTGCTTGCCAGATGTTTGTTGTTCCCTAAAAGTCATAAACTCTTGGGAAAGAAAAGTCAGACCTCTCAAACGGAAAAATCGAGAGTTTATGGCATAAGTTACATAGCTATTGGTCTGCTGTTAAGGTACCTCAGCTTGGCTGGTGTCTTGCGATAAAGGTAAGGTACAGTCCTCAGGGGTATTGCTGCGGCCAGGAACCGGAAATGCTGGCCAGAGGAGAGATGGTGCCTCCATAAGGAGCCAGATTGTATAGTACTGCCAGGCCCATTGTCTCGGGAGCAAATCTCACAAGGTGAGGGTTTGCAATGAATTGTTGGTACATGAAAATCAGAATAATAATTAGCAGGCATTGAAGTTCCCACATAGGGGACCCTTACCATATTTTCAGTACAATTTTGAGCTCCGGTTATTTCCAAGTCGTCCTCACCCCCCCCCCCCCCCACATTAATTGTCCCGACCTGCACAAGGACAGCTAACCAAACGTTGTGGCAGGATTGCACTCCAGTTACTGTTGAAATGAGGGGGGGGGGGAATTTCCCAGGTGGTGTGGTATCTCATGACCCAACCATGCGGGACTCACCCTATCTTCCTAACAGCAGGAGTATTCCTAGTTGTTTTTTCTCTCTTCTTCCCAAAAAATGCTGAAGCTAAGTCAGGATAGGGGTGGGGTGGGGGGGGGGGGGCAGGTTCCCAATTAAGGGCTAGCACACATGACCGGACAGGTGGAATTCAGTACAACTCACCCTATCCTCCTAACTGAGTCAAACAGGATTCTTTTTTCATTTCATACCTCTTCCCCTGAATCTAGGCTCTACCATGTGTACTGGAATGTTTAAGATTGGTATTTATTAGAGATAAGACCTAGTCCTGGGGGTGGGGCGTTACCGGTGACCAGCCGAGGCCATAAAGGTTTTTTTCATAAGGTCCGTTTGTCATAAGGCTTTTAGGCATAAGGCCTTTTGTTCATCAGGTGTTATTCATAATGGCCGAAGAGGTCTTTATTCATAAGGTCCGAGATTCATAATCACAACAGAAGTCTGATATTCATAATAGTTAAAAACGGTACGTTATTCATAATAGTGACAAAAGGCTGTTATTCAAATAGGAAAAAAGGTCTGTTATTCATAATCGCGACAAAGGTCCGTTATTCATTAATGAGGAAAAAATTGTCCGATATTCCTAAGGAAAAAAAAAAGGTCCGATCATTGGGAAAACAATTACCGGTCCTGGATCTGCCAGGAAATGGCAGCTGACAAAAAAGGTGCAGTTTAGGGTTTGCATCCTTGCCGGACCTCGCACAGGGAGAATCTCTTTCTGGCAAGTATACATTGAAAAGAAACCAATATGAATAATGGACTTTTCGTGGTATGAATAACGGACCTCTTTTGCTATTATGAATAACAGACCCTTTCACTATTATGAACAACAGGCTTGTCTGCGATTATGACTAACGGACCTTTTTGCCATATGAATACGGACCCATTTTTACAATTATGAAATCGGACATTTGTGCTCTGTTTTGAATAAAAGACCCTTTTGATAATTATGAAACAACGGGGACTTTTTGGTCATTATGAAGATCGGAGCTTATGAACAAAGACCTTTTTTTTAAAATATCAGACCTTTTTGGTCATCTGAAATAACGGGACCTTTTTCTGAAAATTTGCCCGTTAGGGGAAAATAACGGGCTTATGAACAAAAGGCCTTATGAATAAAAGGCCTATGAACATCGGGTGGTCCCCGGGTTCCTAGGGTCAGATTCCAATACAGATGTGATCCCGATCTTCTCGTTACCAACTCCTAAAACCTACAGTAGGCCTAGGCCTAATCACTAACACTACCCAAACACCATCGCTAAGTCCTAACACTGATTTCCTACATCCAGGTGCAAATGGGGCTATACATTCATCGATCATAATGCAGATTCTATATTGTGCCATTTGAATCAAACATAAGCATAGGACTAGCTAGGTCTCAACTTCCTACCTCCACTGCCCTTAATGTTAGCCTTCAGCAGGGCTAGGCTTCACAGGTCACACTTCAGAATGGGGTTCTCATGTTATAAGTATGCTACCTCAGTAATTGTCAGGACAGGTGAGTCAAGAGTTCAGCCTAAGGTTTAGGCCTAACTGGAACAAACCTTACCAGTTTAATTACCGAAACGGCGGTTAACGACGTTGTAACAGAATAATCAAGAAAGAGGCTTGTTGAATGGAAAAGGCCGCTAACGCTTGAATTCAGTAAACCTGCCCTGCAAGTTCCGTAGAAAATCCTTTCAACCTTCGTTTAACCAGAAGCTGAATTCCTTGGACTGAGGTGATTGAATGCCAACACACACGGGAGTGGCGGGCGTTCATATAATATGATCACCTCCTGCGCCGCTAGAGCATAACCCTGGGTAGCCGACGACGCGTACACCCAGCAAAACATTGAATCAAATGAAAGTGTTATTGTTCACATTAAAATCCAGCGGCCAGAAATATCAAATCGTGACCATCATGAGTCTCACTTCAAAACCAAGTAGATAAGAACGGGCGTATATTTGTCTAGACCTCATGGGTGGACTACGGTGTACCGAAGGTCGAGCGATGGGGAAAACGAGAACATAATACGATGTAGTGATTCCATGTTCACGATGATTTGAAAAATCCCCTCTTAACCTAGCTTTGGGCAACTTATATCGTTTACAACTCCTTCAGACTTCGATCCCCTTCGACTTAGGAGCGGCGGCGGTTGACCTCGTCCCGACGGCACGTTGTAGTTATTGAAGGGTCTCCCCTCCAGATGGCCACCAAAACTAGACTTATGTAGGCGGGTAAACCGCCCATGTGTATATCCCCCGCCTTTTTTTGAGCAATCATTGGGAAGAAAGTATCTAACACCCACCCCGCCCTAAAGACCTGCCTGTTGTCAGAAGCTAAGATATCCTTCATCAAAACATCAAGTTTGTGTAATCCATGTGAATTTCTAAAAGTGGCAATTTGACCCACGATGGCCTTGAAATGACCTAACTTTGTCAGGAACAAATGTAGCCCACCATGTCCCATGTTTTGTTCAAATCTGACAAGTTGTGGAAAATCGACCCTAATTCTGCAAATTTGATCTCCGATGACGCTTTAAATGACCGCCACAGTTTTTCGGGATCACCTAAAATCCTTACCCACCAAGTTTCGTTCGAATCCGACCGACTTTCGCTTAAAGTAATGCAAATTAGCAGCTACTACCCCCAGCATTGCAGTGATGTTCCACTTTCTAAACTCATCCAGATTTCACTAGAACCGACATGTTACCAAGGTTCAGGTCTAGTTCGTTAAGCCGTTGAAGCGTTTTGCGCTAACGCCTGAAGTTTCCATCATCGGAGCCTGGGACTGCGGCTGCGGCCACACACGCCAAAACCGTTAATCCCCGACATTTCCATTGTCCTGGATTTAACGCACAAATATTTGCCCTCTAACACTTTTCCGTTGAGCGTTGCCCGTCGAATGACCTTTGAGCAGACCAAACAACATGTCATCTCCTCTGATCATTCTCATATAGTTCTCTCCAAGTTTGCCCGAGCGGCTCTGGGCAATGGGGATGGGATGGGTGTGGTTTGCCCTGAATCCATATTTTGACCCGACACCTATTGGGCGTTTGGAAAATCTTTCCTATGTAGGGGGTTGGGTGAGATGGAAATTTGGGAAAGTGGGTGATTAATAAATAGTATCAGATTTGTTTTTCAGACTTTCAACATTGCAAAGTTTGCCCTCACATTCGTCACACAATCAGGATCACCCCCCCCCCCCCAGCCAGAGAACCCTGGCACCGCCCCCGGGTCTCTGAGCCACTCTCCTTTCACTGTCCCACTCGTACTACTAAGATCACAACACTCCAGAGGCGTAGCCAGCCCCGGACCCGTGTGTGCAAAGTTAGGAAAGATTTCCCCAAACTGCAATGTGGAATAACCACCATAGCTGGCGCGGAACGTACGGAAAAGTACCTCATAAATCGTCGGAAATGACAGCGGACACTCCCACAATGACACAGATAATTTGTCTATCACTTTTCATAACAGTTACAGTCTTATAAACTTCGTGAATATGCTTTTTTTTTTCTTGCCGTCTTTGTCGTTGCGCAATTCCCCTCTTTCCTCTTCCCCATGCTTCTTTTTTGCCTTTCTCTGTCTGTTGTCTCTTCCTGTCTCCTTCTCGGCGAGTCAGTGTTTCCTCCTGTTTCTTACCTCTCCTTTGTCTTCCTGCTTTTTTTCCATCCATCTCTTCCCTTTCCTTTCCTCTCTCCTTTGACATGTCCCCAAGTGTTCCTCTTACCTACTTTTCATCCAGGTAAATTCTAGCTATCTTCTCCTTTCCCTTGTGTTCTTCCCTCTTTGTTCTTCCCCCTCATCTTTTCCTTATAATTATTTCCGTCTTTCTCTCTATTTCTCTTCCCTGTTTCTTCCTCTATTTCTTTGTACACCTGATTTCCCTCCTCTTTCTCTTCTTTTTGCCTTTCAATATCCCCCTCCCCCTTCCTTGCTCTGTTTCCACTTTCTCCCCTTTTCTCAATTTTTAGGTAAAATTTCTACTAAAAATAACCTCTCCTCCGTTTCCATATTTTTTCTTTCCCTTCTTTTTCCTCCATCCCCCGGTCCCTCTTTCTTTCTCTCCCTTTCCTTTCTTTCCCTTTCTTAAGTTACTCCTTTTTTCCCTGTATTGCGTTCCCTCTTTCTCGTCCTCGCTTCTTTTTGTTTTGTTTCTTTCCTTCCCTCTTTCCCCTTTCTTCCTCTCCTTTGACATACTTCCCCTTTCTCTGTTTGCCCCTCTGGGCTCCCCCCCCCCCCCCATTTCAGGTAGATTCCAGCTCTCTTCTCCTTTTCCACTTTTTCTTCGTTTTTCCTCTCTTTCCTTCTTTCTCTGTCCTTTCTCGCTCTCTCTCTCGTTCCCTTTCCTTTTCTCCCACCTTCTCTTCCCCCCATTTCCTTCCTTTTCTTCCTCTTTCCCTTCCCCTATTGTTTTTAGTGCTAGTTCGAGATATTCAAGGTCACAATAGAAGCATCTAAAAAGCTTGTCAGCACAATATCTATTGAACGCAAGTATCTATCAAGTTGTCATATCAGGACTATGTGGGTTGCACATATGGTGAGGATGAACCCTATTGCTTTTGGTGTCAGGTCAAGGTCATGAAGGTCACCATAGGGACCTTCTATATCTTCTATAACATTTCAGAGCAATGTGTAATGGAAGAGGTTTTGTTCAATCTAGGTGAACTACATCTGGCGACCTACTTCGGACTTCCTCTAACTTTTGACCTTCATTTGACTAATACCTTCTTAGTCAGTTCTTTGTAGCGGCCAACTCATGTGTTGGCAACAACCAATAAGTCAATTGCACTGACGTACTGAACACATCTATCACACGCTGCAAGTCATCGCTTTTGAGGGGTCACAGTATAGGTGGTCCCCCCTGAACAAACTTTGCATTGGTGGGCAGGATGTGTCGCCTAACATTTGGTGGGGTCTTGTATGCCTACGATCAGGAAGGGGGGTCATCTGTCCGTGCTTCTGTTCTTCCAAACCTCACCTACATATACAGGTCTACTATTTGCATTGTAATACATATCAGATCAAGGAAATGTATTGTGACTGAGAGAAAGAAATTACTTTCTGACCAAATTTATTTGCACTATTTTAACTAAATAAGGCCCTGTTAGTCAATCAGATTCCTGTGAACTAGGCCACAACCATTCTTGAGGATGCAAACTTTCTTGTTTTCTTTTTTTTGTCATGCTAATTCTGATGACGGATTGTGCAATGGAATGGGCCAGGAGATTAATCCTTCTACCATCTTTCTTGAAGCTAAACCATGATTGTCAGAACAATTTGCTAAATATTGGGAAAATCAACTCTCTCTTTCTAGGTAATTTATTAAACCAGAGAAAGCCAAATGGCTTAGTGGATTCCTTGACTGATTCTGACTTGATCAATTGTCAACTTCACATGCTCACAAGAATTACATAAGGATATTGTAGTACTCATCATGGGGAACTTACATACCAGTATTAACTTCATCCATCCATAGATGTTAACAAGCTAAACTTAACTAAAATAGCAATTTTTCACAAAATAGTTTCAACCTGATCGGGCCAGACATTCTGGACTTACAACAGTGTTAACAAGGTTTTCACACTTTGACCTCTCTTGACCTCAGATGACCTTTGAACCGGCCAAGATACGATGTTGACAAGGTAAAAATTTGCTAAATTATCAATTTTCCAATTGTTCCCCAAAACTAACCCTGTTGTTTTTCATGCAGACTGGGTCTGCATGAAAACAACAGGGTTCCTCCACTCCCCATAAGAAAGCTACCTGATGAATAATTGACCTGATTGGACCAAAAATTCTAGACTTCACATGTTAACAAGATTTTCAGATTTTGACCTCTCTTGACCTCAGAT
Source organism: Sclerodactyla briareus (assembly GCA_026419785.1). NCBI lineage: Eukaryota > Metazoa > Echinodermata > Holothuroidea > Dendrochirotida > Sclerodactylidae > Sclerodactyla > Sclerodactyla briareus. The sequence goes on from JAODTK010001110.1 coordinate 136,484, forward strand.
GACTTTTGACCTGACCCAAAATAATAGGGATTCTGTACTCATTATGGGGAACCCATACCCCAAGTATGCACTTCATCCTAGTGAGTTACCTTGTTAAACAAGCTCACCGAGCCTCTCCCCTACGAATCACATACATACACGCACCCCACTGTCATGACTGCAGAGATTCTGCCGACTTTGTCAAGGAATGAAAATCTACATCTTAGAGGAAATTGTTTCCCCTATTATGTGGAATTAACATTATCATTAAGGCTCATAGGAAATAATCTACTTTTGTTTGGTCATTTTCTGGATTAGTTAGACTGTTCCATTATTAGCAGGGGGGGATTCCACAAGTACAATCAATATTTCTGTACACAGTAGCGAAAACAGTAGCAAACAAGGGCCCATTCACTGCCTGAAAGTTGGGGGGTCAAGAGCAATTTGGTGGTCTGAAGCAGTGGTGGGAAACATTTTTGGTGTGAAAAAATCATTATGTATGTAGGCCTTCCCAAAAGTTGGGGGGGGGGGGGTCATGACCCCCCGGACCTCCTAGTGGCTGCACCCTTGGTAGAAACCTGTTTGGACTTTAGTAGCATTGCACATGGCCAATGGCACAGCCACAAGGGGTCAGGAACCCTCTACCCAACTTCTATGAGCCTTTCAATACATACCTCATCTCACACAAAAAAGCTAATGCGGGTAGACTTCCAGATAGGCCTGGCATAATCCCCCTCCCCCTAACTTCAAACATGTGGTTTGCGCTCTGCACATGATACCCAGTATTCTAGTTGAACTGTTCCATTGCTTGCAATAGGGATAATTTTCCATAGGACTGCAATTTTCATTGTCTTTGTGGGTCCCTCAATTTCGGGTATGTATTGAATCATGATAAAATTATTTTCAAGTGGAGTCTTCACTACAATATTGCCAACATCGTAGGCCTAAGATGAATATATGTAAAACATAGTAATTTACCTATCTGATAATGAATTAGTCCAACACCCATGGTGGGGCTCAGCATTATTTCCCTCAACTGATTCATTTCACTCATGAACTTCTTACAACCAAAGGAAGACCACACCTACAAACTCTCAGGTATATCTGGCAAATTTGCATGAATTATCAAATTATTCCCAATGAATGACCTTCACTAAAATGTTATATATTCATTGGGACCGATTGTAGATCACATTTTCCAAGTTTTGGGAAAATCCAGCCAACTTAAAGAAAGTTGCATGAATCATGAAAATTAGACTACGTAGCTAAAAATTGAATCAGATCGTGTATGCTTTGTAGTTGTCATATACCCACCTGCATCACCATGTTTTGTCTTGTAACCAAGCTCTCTACCCCCCAGGCTCTTCTCTCATTAACATGCAGAGTTATAAAAATTATCAACTAGGCTGAAAATAGGAGATGCACATCAACACTCAGCCATAATTTCAGCATAGAGGCATTTTATGACTCTCTGTGATACAGGGCTATTTTGCTAAATGGGATATTGGTTATTAACAGCTATTAAAAATCTATCAAATTCAGAGAGTTCCGTTGAAACAGAGCCATAAATCCATGATGACGCTTCTTTATTCCGGTTTGAGTGAAAACTTGCTGGTACGAGGACAAGAATACCTGTATATTGTTAGGACAGATGTTCATTCTTGATTTGTGTTGGAGTATATTGAATCATCAAGTGTTTTGAATGGTTGGTATCCCAGCATGAGGCACACAGAGCATCACATGAAGTGCAACAACCCTCCAGAAAGATGTCTTTCAACTTTCAGCTCCCCCCTCTTATGATGATTTGGTAACCCCATGGGTCCTATACTTCAAAATCTCTCATCCCTCATAAGATACATGTGGTGTACATTCTAATACAGCAACACAACACAATGCAATGCAACACATATCGAGTTGATCAGGATAGCCTGAATTTCTCACTGTAAGTGCAGCTTCCTGACAGGGGGTACGAAAAGATGGAACCTTTGGTAACGCTGACTAGTATAGAGCCAAGAGGTAATTTACAGCAAATTTTGATGTCAATTTGGTTTATTATCATTGTGCGAATAGGCACTCACAAACCTAAATGCATTGCCCTGTACATAAGAGAAGTGCATCAAACTACTTAGCCTGTTCCCTTCTTCTTCCATATTACTAGTTAGTAAAAAAAATCCTCCTTTCCCATTCAGGAACCATCCTGCAATGTTCATCCTTAGGTACACACTACTTTATCCCGCATGATTAATTTATGACTGCCATGATGATTTTTCCCACTAGGTCAAAAACTTGCAAGGAACTATCCTCTATCCTAGACTTGCTCAAGTCTTCTGTGAAAATTTACCTCAGAGCAAGGGGCCCTAGGGGTACGCCCTCTATGTGGATATGTGCGACAGGTCTGGAGTACTGCTAGTATATGGCGCTATCTAAGATGTCCATCTTCCTGAGAGAGCCTGCCATACTTGAAAAGGACTTGAGCAAGTCTACATCGATCCAATTCTCAAAGACGTATGGAGAACATGGTTGCTTTGTACGGTGTATTTGTCCTGCCTCTTCCAACAATCAATTGCTGTGATGTTTGTCCTTCCATGTCAAAAATTTGTAAGAAACTCCCCTCCACTGACTCCTCCCAGGATCGCTGGGGATACTTTCTGAGCTTCACGCAGGTCCATTTTTAATGGTTTGCTTCATAGAAATCATCTCTGATTGACCTGTTTTTCAACAATCAATTGCTATGATTTTCCTTCCATCCAAGTAGGAAAAAAGAAATTTCCGAATAATAAATAATAGAATAAACAATGTTAATATTTTGCAAGAGTAACATATTTGTTCACCATTATTTTTCTCTGGCTATCTTGCTCACGGTGGCTCTGCGTAGGTCCAAGTCATGTTTGCTCAATTAAATCGACCATGACTGTTATGCTTTGTCCACAACCGATAGCTATGGAGGCCCTTCTGTTTTGGCCAAAAACTTGGGGAAAAACCAGGACTTTTGTGGAAAATCTCCATTTTGCAAAAGTAAAATCAATATTTGTTCATCGTGATCATCCCGGCTGCAAGGACCCGTTCTTTTCCTCCAATTAGATTTCTCCTCGTAAGCCTTGATGGTCCACTTTCTTGTGGCAAGCAAAGAGTTGGCATGAGGTGTCCCTACCCTTGGCAGCACTGATATTCATCCAACATGTTCTCCCCGGGTCTTCCGTATGTCCGTCATGTTATTTCCTCGACTAGTTTCCCAGAGGGCGCTCTCTTCTTCTGCTTGATTGCTGACTGGACCTCCCTCTGTCTCTCGCAGATCTTCGGCCATTGATTCTGTGCGGGGAGAGTTAGGCATAGCAATCACAATGCACCTTCTGAGGAAATATACGCTACATGATTTATTTTTGTGCCCACTTAGGCACACACCCAAAGGCAAAACTTTTGTTTTGGAACTCCTGCAAGTGTGTTTGTTGTCATGTACAGGCAGAGGATACGACTGCAGTGAAATCTGGATACTGACCATAGGTGTCTACTAATCGAAGAAGGCTTTCGTAAAATGGACGCAAAGGGGTTAATGGAGCGGACTCTTGATTGGAATGCTCAGGAAGTGCATATATAAGTTCATGAGTTGTAGTCACAGCCACAAGGGGTTAGGGGTAGGTGGATAAGCATGAGGGTTTTTTGGTACCCCCCCCCTCAAGTTGGACTTCACACTGCAACCATCATACCATATGCTCTTGTAAGTGCAATGCTTATGTACCTCGGATCGTGTGTTCTTAGAGTTGTAATCACAGCCACCAGAAGGGGGAGGGGGTGTTCAGAGAAGGAGAAGGTCTATTTAGCACCCCCTCACTTCATGGTGGACTTCACACTACAGCCATCAACCATATGCTCTTCTACGTACAATGCTCATGCATATAGGACAGGGTTCCTGCAGATGCTGGCAATCAATTTCCAGGACTTGCCCCATGCCTTTTTCATGACCAAATGGAGGATTCCATGACCTGCTCTATGACATTTCAACTGAACATTGAAAAACGAGCTGGAGCAACAACAGCAAACAGCTGTGAGTGAGTGACAATACCACTTCAAGAAAATTTTATTCATGAAAAAGAACAACTTCTCATTGAATTTCAAAACTTTCCGTCTGGATTTTTATTGATGAAATTTCATGATTTTTTTCCAGGTTTTTCATGACTGCAGGAACCCTGACAGGACTTGTCTCTAGGTACTCTCTACCACCAAAGGGGGACATGCTGAAGTGGTTGCACCCGGGGAGTGATTGCAACGCGCCGTACTGACCAATGAATATGGAATTTGTTCGCCAGTCTGCAAAATATCGGGGGGATATTTGATATTATGTCCCCCCCACCAAAAAATTTTTGGGGACATGTCCCCCATCCCCCCCATGACCGCCGCCCATGGAGAGGGACCGTATCCCCCTACCCCATGCCACCAGTCACCGTCGTCCGGGGGATCTCCAAACAATTTGGGTCATCCTAAGGGGGTCCATGGATGGGAAAGTGGTTGAGAACTTTATAGTAATTATATAGTGTAGGTCTGAACTTCAATGGAGTAATCACTTGATATAATCGGTGGCTGATATCTTCACAAAAACTTAAAAAATAGTTATAAATAATCAGGGTAGTATTCGTGAAACGCCCCTCAGATAGTATTTCTTTGATGAGGCACAACAGCCGTATTACTGAACACAGACGTCAGAGGTTGGCCATGTTGATGATGGTGCCGTCACCTTTCACTAACTGCGGGTACAACAACTATACGTACCGGCATACCACAGGATCGATCGAGCCACCAATTTTTCACATCATCTATATAGAACGTGGGCTTAGCCACTGCATGTGAAATCATCACCAAAGAAACATATCTTACTGTATAGACACTGTACTTCCACAGCAGTAACTCTGAAGACTTCAGGAAATGAGAATGCCCAAGCCAGATGAAATTCTAGTTTCCTCTTGCAAGCAAAAAGCTCCTTCTGTAATGGCTTTCGAGAGGAGTCTAGTTTGGAGAGAAGAAAAAAATGGAGCTTGGCAGAGGATTTTATGGTTACAAATTGATGTTTAAATACCAATTAACAATATAATATTTCCATACACCTACAATATTTTCCCATCAACAAAGTTGTTTTATAATTTTATACTGCAGTTGGCTATTTCTCCACCGCCCCGACCCCGCAAGGACGATCCCGGTGGGCCATTTTCACTTGCTTCCTAATACGAGTACACACATTTTTTTTCTTCTTAGAACAATGAGTGTGCGGAAATGGGTCAATGGTGGTAATGTCGCATTAACAAAACAAACAAAAACAAACATATTCGCCTTCCTGTTTGTTTATTAGGTTTGTAAAGCGCCTAGAGGCTTTTTGCATTAGGCGCTCTATCAAGTCCCCTTATTATTATTATTAATTAATGGAATTGGAATATGATATTTAAGACAAACCTATGAATATAAACAAAATAGACATTAATTAAACTTGTATGAAAAAAATTCATTTATTGCGTTGCATATGAAGATGTTAGTCATTCTCTTATCAAATATCCTGTAATGTCATCAAATCATTCCCTTCTCAAGCACTCAGATTTACCAAAATTCAGGACAAGTAAAAACACTTCACTAATGTGGGGGATCAGTTTAGGCTGGCAGACGAGAGTGCATGTGCAGGCTGGGTTGCCAATTCGGGTTTCAGCTAAGAAAAGGAAACATGATATCCTATCCTATATGTTTGTTTGTTTTTTGAGAGAGAGAGAGCATCGATTTTCATACCTATACCAGCTAGATGAACATAAATCGTACCTTCAAATTTAGCATTATGATACAAGAGTCTAACAAACTTTGAAAAAAAAAGTCTTGCAGATTTTCTATAAAAATGATAACAGGGTAAAAGCAGAGAAACTGATCCGTTTAAGCCAAAAAATTTAGAGTGATTGCTGATGATTCTGAGCATTCTAGACTGTTGTCATGGTCACAAGCATTTCATAGTTCAACCTCTCTTGACCATCTTTGACCCTGAACCCCAAAACAATCATGTACTCCTTATGGGGAACCGACATAATATTATGAGCTGGACCATCCAAGTAATTTGTGTTCATAGGCCAGGTACACATACTAGACCATACTAGTATTAATCATAAATCCTCACCTGATGTCAAAGTCAAAACCCCACCACAAATTGAAGTATTCTGGCGTAACGCCATCGTAGAAGTTTCTCACTTCCTTAAAAAATGTATGATTGTACAAGGAGTGGGTGGGTCAATCCGAAGGTCTCATATATTCCCTACAGATTCATCTTTGCACCTTGAGAGCAGGGTGACAGAAGGTGGTAGTCACAAAAAGAAAAGGTAATATTCCCTTGTTTCATTGAACTACTTTTCCTCTATTCTAATCCCAGCTATACTTTGTCAACGTACATGCTTTGTATTGACTTTGTACGATTCAAGGTCTCGACACTCTCCCCCACCCTAACCCCTTCCCCCACACACCCTACTACCCCTTCCCCACAACCTACCCCAACCTCCCGAGACCCCCCCCACCCCAATCCCAACACTGTGGGATATCACAGTCAACAGATTCTCACCTCTAATTGGTCATGAAAATCTGAGCCACTAAAGAAACAGAAACGTGCAATAGACAACGAGGGAGGATTTGCTCATCGCCTCACCTTTGCGGAACTCTCTCTTTCTTGCATTCCTGAGACGCTCCTCCAGGATTCGTATAGTGCCCCAATTACATACTCACTCTAAAAGCGGCTGGGAGGAACGCCCCCGAGCAGTATATGAGTGGTATCCTGCAGACAACGTAATCTGGCAAAACCCGAGGCTTCCTTCATCCCCTGAAATAAACCAGAAAGGCTGAGTGACTCCCTACTTATTTCTAATAACCTATGACTGAGACATACAAGAACAAATGGGATAAAATGGGATTATGACCAAACAGACAGCTCGTTGGTACCAAGAGTCCTGGACTTATCGTGTGCACAAGGTTTTAAGATCTTGACCTCTGGCTGACCTTTTTAACGAGGCTTCCAAAAAATAGGATGTTCTCATCATGGGAAACCCACAAACCAAGTAGGGGCTTGATCCATTCATGTTGGGTCCAGTTTTGTGTCCACCAATGCTACATTGGCCAATATACTCACAATTTCTCCACAGTTTTGCCTGAAACTGACCCCTGTTCACACCAGAACAATCGGGTCTTTGTACTCTCCCCATGAGGAAGCAGTATGCGACAATCCAGCTGATCGAATGAATCCCCCCCGCATTCTGGACTGTGTCCACCAAGTTTCCTGAACCCCTTCGACCTCTGGGTCACCGGAGGGTCAACTGTTCCTAATTTATGGCCAATTTTTTCTTTGTTCTATTTAAATGAAACTTAAATGTTTCTGTGTATTCCTACCTTCACAGGTCAATGAAGCCACATTGGGAACTGACTGACTTTTTGATTTGAACTAACATTTTGGCATTTCCCCCTTCTTCTAATCCAGGACGGAGGAGAGGAGGGGGGAGGGACAGAGGGTGGAAGGGGTAAAGGTACACTCACTCTACCCTAGGGCTGCCACATGATGGGTCCATTGTTCGCTTGCTGTCTGGTCCCTACACTAGATTCACCTTCATAGGGCGCCTTAACACCTACCAAGTTTACAAGCCAACCTGGGCGCACAGAGATCCCACTTTTTGACCACTAAGAGGACCAACTTTTCAGAAAAGGCTGTCCAAATTTTCTTTCCATACCCATACCACTCTTGTAGCAGTCATGTAAACCTTCTTTGGTTGGCGTTACCTGATGATAAAAATTCTGCATGATTTTTGTTCTTTCCCAGTGAAGATCTACTCAGCAATGGGACCTCCCTGTGTCAGGATGCCACCCGTCCATCACAACCAGGAGTGGAAGTAAGGGACCAGAGATCAGGGTTTTACTTTTCAATGGAAATAGCCCCTGGTTTGGGAATCCAGCATGAGACCAGCTGTTAATTTGAAAGAACCAGGGGCATAGTTTACTTTCTCATCTCCTGCATCGAGTCCGAGGGCTCCAATTAAGTTAACCCAGAGCCTATGAAACCTACTCACATCATTATCACATACATTACAGTGTTAGTCTGCTCTCAAAACATTGAAATAGTGCATGCTGCATCTATTCCTTCAGTGTGATCAACTGAAGAACTGGGGGGCTATTTGCCACCCCAAAATTGCCTCTGGTCCATAAAATTTCATCGGGACCAGGGGCTATTTGTGCATTCCAAGGAGCTAATAGCCCCTGGGCTCCCGCTTATCTATCCTGAACCCTGATTACAACCAGTTTCGCAGAGCTGCGGCGGTGTCGAGACTGTTACTAACCACTACAGGAACTGGTCTCACTATTACAAGAAATGTGCACAGCAGGCAATTTTTTCCTGCATGCATGCATTTCAAACGTTACAGTATTGTGGCATTTGAACCAATAGGAAAACAGCTGGGTGCATGCCTGGCCACCACCGGCCCCACCATGCTTCCCGGGTATTAAGGTTTGTATCCCTCTACGGTGCGTGGCAATAGTAGGTAAATTGTCTCACCTTGGTGAGTTCTCAATCGCAGAATGGATCGACTCTCAAGTCTCCGATTTCCATTCTTCGAGAGGCGTCTGACACTATTAGTAGATTCTGACAATAGAACATAATAGAATATTCTTTTAGTCTTTGTGGTTACCTTTTCTCAAAATTGATAAGATCACTCGGTGCAGTATTTCAACTTTTCATAAATAGTTGCCTGATTGTAGAAAAACATTTTAGGTTTCACCAATATTTTTTAATGAACCATATTTCTTTAATACAGTATATATATTCATATAGTTGCCCAACAAATTCTACAATTAGTAAATCTCATTGACATGGCACACAACTTTCCTGTAAACAGCTAGGTTTTACATTGCTTTACATTTTAACATATTATATTATCTCTTCTTCATTTTTTTATGGTATACTGGCCAAACAGAGGACAACCGTTACAAGTCCTGAAGGGTAAAGGGTGTTGATCTGGATAGGACCGTAATTACTGCTGTGAATCCTTCACCAGGTATACAGATATAAAGGTAATGACTCTTTGAGGATACCTTAAATGAGGGGTGAATGAAGGTGAATACACGGGTAGGTTAGGGTTCACATTGTACCCTTAGGCAAGGTGCTTTATCTCTATTGCCTTATCACTCCACCCAGGTGTAATCTAAACACCAGCAACAAACTCTCCGGAATTGTTCAGAGAGCCTACAGGTTCCTATGGTCAAGGTAATATCTGTGAAGCACTTTGGGGACTGACAACAGTCAAACATAGCAGTCCATTTATACTAGATAAAACTATGACATAAAAAATAGGTAACTTGTATTGCATCTGACGGGTCTTTGGTTAGCCAGAAAGTTATACAGAGTTTGAAATTTGGGACTGAACTCTTCCTACTCTGCGAACCACAAGCTTCCATGTAGGGTACACCGATGACTTACCTGAGCCATTTCTTACAGTAAAATCTGATACTTCTCCATTATAGAACCTCATAAGTAGCGCATAAGAATAGCTGGGAATTTCGTTAAGGATCAAAAATGAAATGTAACAAAATTTGAGATACTCAATTCTTGCAGACTCATGGCCCACAGTTCAGGATAGGTCAGCAGACCGCGTTAGTATTCACGGAGATTCTGTGTCAGGTCGATGGAGATTCATTGACTGTTAGGTCACAGAGGTACGTCTCAGGGAATACTTGGTAAAGGGAAACCTGTAATTTTGTGTATCATGATTAGTCATGCTACAGCAAGGCATGGATGCCCATGGCAGAGCTGAGATGCAGAGTAAACTTTCGAAGTGACAACTCACTACTCATCTGCATTCTAAAAATCTATCTAACTACCCAATATCTGATGGTAGACGAAGGTTATTCAGGAAGATGGGGTGTACCTGATTTTCTTATTTTTATATAAAGGAGATGGGGGTTGTGAATGTGGAGTGGTGAAGGGGTCACAGACCTCTCGTGTCATTTAGTATAATGTTAATCTGTAATAAACACCTGGGGGCCTTACATTCTCAAAGAGGGGGCCATTTTAAAAAAAATAATTCTCTGAGGCAAAAAATAATAATTTCGCAGTGTACGCTCCCAAAATTTCATATACTACACTTTGTTAGGCTACTTCTTGAGTATTATGTACTTGTGAGCCGCAGTTCAAGGTTTTTTCTTCATTATTACATGTGGAAATATGAACCATTCCAGAGAACTTTATTAGAAAGGGTGCTCATCAGAGAATATACGGTACTACATATCCCAACGGATTCATCAATGAATCTAAGAAGTGTTCATTATATCCCCTCATAGGGGATACTATGGTTTTGTCATTGCTGTAGCTGCCCCCTTCTTGGGGTGAAGATCTTCGTGTGAGTGCATTAGTGCTCCCAACCCGATGTCTGATAGACCAATATCTTTGCACACATGTATGCTGGTCAGAGAGAATGCTCAGATGGGTTTGGGAGGCGGGCATGCCACAATGCTGGCGCAATTCTCCAGTTTGTCAATTTCTAACAGAACTTGGTGGATTGGGACTTCACATTTGGGCTTGGCAAAGGTGGAGGTCATTCTAAGGTCATAGGAGGGGAAACTTGCCTATTCATTCCCATTTCTTGAACCTTTTCAAATTTGAACAAAAAACTGCTGTGGATGTGGTCTACATTTTGGGGTGATAGTTTAGAATGACATTGTCAGGCCACCGACCTGGATAAATGTGGGGATATGAAACATTGGTAGTTGACCTGCGAGCAGGATCTGAGTGGAAACTACTCTGGGCACTGAACGAACACATAACAAAGGATACATCACATTAACGATGTCATTAATGATGAGCGGCGACGGTTCCTTGTTCCTCAGATATCGACAGTCGTTGGTAATCTTCTTGATAGCTTCAGGGACGGCTCGGCTTGGTCAGGTGGTGTATTATGTGACTTGAGATCCTCCACCACCTTGATCAATTCCCGATCCTGCCAGAGAAACAATGGTAACAAGTGTACTAAAATTGTCTGACAGACATATTCCAATAATTAATTGATTATGGTCAACCAGCAACGTTATTTTAATGCAAATATAGGCACCAGAGCTCCCCGCAGGAAAACAGTATATCGGTGAACGTGGGGAGAAGACAGAGTTACACATGAAGGCAATCCTCATGAGGTATGTCTCTAATCTTGATTCAAATGTGTCTAGAATGGGAGCATGGCCACAGCTCATCCACTAGTTTGTTCCACAAACAGGTGCTGTCACAGAGGAGGAAATGTGAAATGGACTTACATGATTGGTCCACCACGGGACCCAGTGAGGTACCAGGAGGTCCAGGTTCTCAGATTTCATGATATCAGCAAACTCTGCCCTCTCTGCCTCTGTCAACCTCTCCCATATCTGCTCGGGGATCGCGTCTGGAAAGGGAGGGATCACGTAGTCATCAGTAGACAGGAAACTGCCCCCCCTTGACAGATAAGCGGATAGGGCAAATCGAGAATCGAAGGCTCAAAATCAAAAATGGGAAAGGAAGGGAGAGGGAAAAAGAAGAAATAGTGGAAAAGCCAATCAAATTCCCCCCTGCCCCCCCTTGCTCACTCATCACTCTTATGAGCAGAGGGACACTGGGGAATAAATGTTCCAAATAGGGAGGAATTTGTCTGCCCATCTGACTCGGGAGGCTGCTATGTGCTGAGTGTACCAATCTAGAGACTCTCTAGACTGAGGAGCGGCATGAGACCTCTCCTTAAGAGACATTCGACCAATCAACACCCAGCATTCGGTCTTCAGGTGAATCCTCCAGAGGGGCCACGAGGACCATCACAGAGCTACAAAGAGCTCGGGGCTATGGGTACAGTTGGGTATTCTATCATGCCTTGAATCTGATTTGATGTTCTCCAGAGGAGGGTTCACAATGAGCGGGGGGCCAGGGGCTATTAGTACCCTGAAATAAATAAAAAACTCCAGTCCTAATGAATTATCTAAACCAGGGTCCTATTTTTCGGGGGCCAAATAGCCCCTGGGGTCTTCACTTGGTCACTCTAGGTAAACTAATTAAAGCAGCAAGCACTATTTCCATGTTTTGTTGGCAGACTGACATTTCTCCTTTCAGTGATGTAGTTGCATGTGAGCCAAGTTTATAGCTTCTGGGATCGACTTACTCATTTGAAGCCCTGATCCTCTTCAATGCAGAAGTTGAGAAATTAATCGGAGCCCCTGGTCCTCCCAAAATAACCCCTCGTCCCATGCCAGATTCCACGAACCAGGGGCCCTTTCTTTTGAAAAGTTCCCCTGGACTCTAAACCTTATTTCGATCCTGCTCCAGAGACACCATGCGCAATGGCAGTACACCATATTCATTTGGATAACCTAGTCAAAGATTGAACCCCAAGTTGGATACCATACTGAACAAATGTTCAGACCACCACAGAGAAATGATCTGGCCCTGTGAATCCATGCTGAGCTCGAGGATTGCCTCACCTAAATCAACTCCCTGCAGTCTCTCAGCGAGGCTCTCATCTTCATCTTCTGAGTTTCCATCGTTGTCGTCATCACTGTCTGCAGGGTGACTCTCCTCAAAACCGCTTCAACATCTCCTGCATTGTGTCCTTGTCTTCCTTCCTATTGGACAGAGAGGGGAAAAACAATACAGCGATTGTGGTCTGGGCTAGGCTGCCATCACTCCAGCCCTCTACCTCTAGCAGAGGGCTCAATATCAGGTGTCATGGGCTTAAAATAACTTTTCAAAATGGATTTTGAAAAGACCTCGACACGGTTTTTTCGACAGATCAAGCACAGGTCGTTTCCCAGAACAACATGGGAGGATCCCAAAATACAACCCTAAGCTTTGAATTCTGGTGAAACGGGAGATGATCGGGTGGCCGGTTGGGACATATTAGGAATTGCCAGGATGTGACTAGCTGGTCAGGAGTCGAGGATCGCAGAACACTACTTACACTTCCAATAGAATGAATAGCAGGCCATGAAGGGCAAGATCCTCAAGGCACTCTGACGGTGGTGGAAATAAGCCTGTCCACGTTGCAGTTCATGAGATGATAATACTATTGTGTCAGAGGTCATAGGGGTGCACTGGCCCTCGGACGTTGCACGATCAGTGTGTGAAACAACATCACTCAAAACTACGCTGACAAAAACTACACATCCTACCAGCGCATAACTTTACAGATTCCTCTCCATACTTATCACACTAACATCTGGAAAGATGTGATGAATTGGTTAGATTCCTAAAGAGTGGTGACAAATTGAAAATAGGCCATAATAATAGAGCTAGAGGGGAGAATCTTGTCTACACCCCTGAGCTTGTTCAGTGGTGAGCATGCACACTTACAACCGTGAGAGTCAGAAGCCTCAGCTGAGTGGGGTTGCCAGTTACCAGACTGTTGCACTTTCTGCCAAATTAATTTAGGAAACAAGTTTTATTGGTTGAGAGTCTGAGATGTGATAGGATAGTTGCAAAACATGCAACATGACTTCTCTATCGGGAAATAATCGTTAACCGTTTTTCTACTTTGCAGTCAGTGCATTACGATTCAAATATTGCGCTCTGCAGAGTATTGAACTCTAACTATTAGTTGTAGTAATAATAAGAAGGACCTTTACCCCAACAAAAACAATCTAAAATATTCACTAATGTCTGTTTACGAAGTACCACTTGTATTTGGATATATACAAGTAATACAGGGGTTTGAAATGTAAGGAGATGATAAAATTAGAAGGTACAGAGACCTTTTCTATGTTACATTATAAAAATGTGGCCAAGTCAAAAGACATACTTCTTCCTTATTTATAAATAATATAGTTTGGTTCACAAGATTGTCTACTTGGGCAAACTGTTACACTCATCACTTACTTGAACTAGGAATCAGTTGGTGAATATCCAGACTGCAGGATTAAAAGGTTAAGTTTTAATTGCCCATAGATAAGCATTTATGAATTCGAATAGGTTAGGTTTCCAAGACGGCATGTTGGTTTCTTCTCTAAGCAGGAAGATCAAATTGTGCGCCAGGTCCCAAAGTAGCAGGGAAGTTTGGTTGGGCGCAAAAAAAACTCTAACAACCGATCATCGTGCCAGTCCATACTGACGCTGTGCATCCGGCCCATCAGCTGTATCAGTATCTGGTGTTAGCACGAGGGAACGAAATGCTGTCAGGCAAGCAATGGCTTCGTCTCTGGGACAATTCGAAGAGGTAGCTAGGCTAGGCCGATGTTATAAGCCCGGCAGCTAGGCCAATGTGTGTGTGTGAAACTGCTATTTCAGACCAACTTAGGAACTTTGGAAACAATCTCCGGATCTCACGGAGGAAGTTGATAGTCTTACACTTTTTAGGAAAAAAAGTCAAAACCTATTCAAGCATGAATCCCTCGCCTGCAGCAGTTTATGTTCTTCCCAGACTATAACATACCATAAATATTGGAGTACCGTATTCATTCCGCTAATCACCCATCTCCCGTAAGCGCCGACCCACTTTTTGAAAACTCTTGTAAATATAAAGTGAATGCGCGGCCGAAAAGCCTGAAAATATTTTGTTTGCATGTCAGCAGTTGAGCACAGCACTATCGCTCGATTCATTTAAGTGCATAGCCATACACAAAAAAACATCGCGATAACGATGTTGTGGCCGGTGACTCGCTTAGACCTACGGTACTCAAATTCCATGGATGAATGGAGTGATTCAACAATTCACTGGATACAATGATTATAATAATTAGTTTTAGCGATTATTTTAACAATTTCACAATAAAATTCCAGGCCGCGTCTTGCTTCGGTATCCATGCCGATCGAGGCAATGGTTACGTGGCGCCATGCAATACGTGTCCACGTACGCCTGTATTACCACGCCATTCGTAGTTTTAGCGTGTTATATGTATAGCACAGATGCATAGCATATAAACTAGTTGTGTTATGGCTGAATGAACGATCGTATTTGTGAGTTCTAGTTATAGGGAGGTGGGTGGGGAGGGGGAGGATACACTGCTTGTGGAAATAGCTAGACATTGTATGCTTCAACCTGTGCAATGTTCTGAATGTGTGTTTACGTACAAATTGTCAGGACCACAAAAAAAAAAAACCCAAACTAATACAAAACAGTTGTAAGGTTATACTCTCGTAAGCGCCCATCCTGAAACTTTGCAAGCACCCTGGGCGCTTAGCGGAATGAATACGGTTTATAATTTGTAGAGTGTTGTCAGTGTCCTAGCATTTCTTACACTTTTCCACATGTTCCTTTTTTTCCCCAGTCGTATAATTTGTTTTATGATATCTCTACTTCCACACTGTTCTTATCGACCATTTTGCATCTCAGAGCTGCACTGCCATGTTATATAGGGTGCTATATAAGTTTGTTTCATTAACTCATTCCATTATTTATTATTCTGCTGGTGTGCCCTCGGACAATGCACTTTGTCTACATTAAGCCTGCCCCACCCAGATAATAACTGGGGTCCTCCAAGACATCTGCGTTCAGCCCTGCACCTGAAATGGTAGCAACTTGGATGGCAGGGGGTGTACTCCATCCTATAGCCAGGTAACATCTGGATCGAATATGCCTTGACATTGTCTGTGATGTAAGAAGGCACTACACATAAGCACTTCATAGATGTTATATACCAAGAGTCAGTTTTTAGGATTTTACCCACCTGACGTCAGACTCTCTCAATGCTTGCATGAAATTCTCCTTGTAGAAGCTCTCAGAGCAGTCGGAATGTTTCTCGTCCCTGTAGCAATGCGATGAGCAGTAGGGGATGTTGCAGCGAGGACATGTGTACCTTGAGGACTGCTTCAGACAACTGCAAGGGGGAGAAAGAAGAGAATTAACATTCACCATCCCTCTATATTAGTGAGTTTCATTAGTGGCAATTGAAACCTCCTGGTTACGGTGTGTTCCTCCGCCTAATAGGGATGACCTAAATTGAATCAACCTCAATAAATATGTTTGAGAGGTCACTAAATTTTCTAAATTATTTCCACTCCTGGGCAGGAGCAGCAATTTATCTGAATATTGGGGTCAGGGGAGGGGGGTGCATAACCCCGAATTCTGAGAAAGTTTCCATGTGAACGGGAAATTCCATACAGACATGTATTTGAGAAAATGTCCCCCCCTCACCCCTCAGGCCCCCATGGTTCTACGGAGTGGTCTATCTAATTTTGAGGTATGTTTCAGAATTGCATTATTGTTTTTTCAATTCAAATTACAATTCTCAGATATAAGCCTACTTACTCTTAAAATCCAAAATAATATCTGTATCTGCATCCGCGAAACTATATCAGTGTTTCATAATGAGATTAAGTCAAGAGCCACTCCAGGTTGAGCATTTCTTACATATATCAAAGTCTCAGTCATCATGTTGTGTCACACCTGCCATGATAATTAGGGCTGGACTTTACTGAAAGCCCCACGGCCATGACCGTTGTATTTTGGGTGATGGCCTCAGTGCCCTAAAATAATGCCCTTCTTTCAAGGCCATTTGGCCTCCACTGCCTACCCAAAATAGCACATCGAACGTAATACATTTTCTCTTCTTGGCCTTGCTTCCCTGACAGTTTTAATGACGTGCCCTTGAAATTGTTTTGAGCAACCTAGCAGAAATGAAATCAGGACCAGTAGCTTTTTTGATCTGCAGATTTGAGATGAGCTTATAGACTTCATTGAAAGTAACAGTGATATCAGAATGGTAGAATGGGGGGAGGGACCCTTGTCTGGAATTTGTTTATCACTATTACTGAAGATAGAAGTGAAGTAGTTATTCATCAAACTTGCTTTAACTTTGGCATCATGATGGTGTTACCCTGATGTTTAAGGGGAGGGATGCCATACTGGTCCTTCTCTTACTTTTCACAAATTTAAACAATTTTTTCTTATTGTCTGTATCAGAACCTTGAGTATCAAACAGGGTATTTATGTCTTCCATAGGAATTTTGATCGATCATCAAACAAATTTGCAATAGCCTACATAATGTGGGAACTCACTCTGCTCTACCCCTTTTCAAGTAGAGCATCAAAGTTCATCCTCGTTTATGGATTTTCTTTTAAGAAAACTATTTATCCGTGGGTAACTATATTTACCGGAGATAACCTTGGATGGGATAAAAAAAAATTGGGCTTCCAGTCGAGGAACGATTGAATGTCTGCAAAATTTTCATTCAGCGACCTGGAATGAGATTTTATGCCAGAGTCCCTGGCAAAATTTATAGTAGCCCAGTTTCAGACCATCAAGGTCAGCCTTGCTCCATTGAAGAAATTTCCTTAGGGGTTTTCTACTGATTGGAATCAATAAGCGACATGTTGTGGGTGGCAGATATATGTGCCCAGTTAATCTCACAACTGGCGGTCGTCAACAATTTTAGCGGCTTGGATAGTGTTTCCAAAACGCCAAGAGAATTCTGCCGCCCCCGAGTATACGGTCTTTACTAATTACACGATAGTCAGGAGGTTAGACTTGTTGGTCGTGGATGCTGTCACACAGTTTGGTCTGGGGGAGTCATTCAAGAAAAGTATGCAGTGGCTTCATTTGAGTCAAAAAAATCAGATTCCAATTCGAATTTTCTGCAAATTTTATGTGACGTAGAATAACAAGAATGAAATATAAGGCCTTATTGGCGATAAACCCCACAAATGAGTGGAATACCGTGATTTTTCTGGCTCGGTCCATTGACTCACTAAATGAAGCATAGCTTAGGCCGAACGTTGAGTCAACGTAACTTGTTAGGCTGGAGTACAAAGACAAGCTTGTGGTTTTGGTGCTTTGAGCACGATCTCAAGCATTTGATCTCTCCAAAAAATATTGGAATACCTACATCTGACACACCCCATCAAAGTCACTTGGCAAAGTTATATGCGCTTCCTCAGAATCATCATGAAAACGGACTTGACGATCATGTCCACTGGAGGCCGCCATGTTTTGATCTCACTGAAGTTAGCGCAATGTAGTAGCGTGCATACGGCTGTACTGTACTGTGTGATGCATATTTCATGATGTGTTACTTTTCGTAACGGCCGCGGCCAATCAGCGACGTCCATGGGCGCACATCCCGCGGAGGATGCGGGAGGATACACTCTCCACTTTTTGGCGATGCTACACAGTAATTTCTGGTTCAAAGCAGCATTCGAAATGATCCAAATAGCTGGGGAAAAATCGGGAAATGCTCCTCAAGTGAGCAAGATTGCTACACACTTTGGAGGTTAGGCTTACATAGCAGTCAGTACACGAAACTATGGACAGCAATGCATACAGGTTTTCTGCAATTCTTCCCCATATTGCCTACATTCAAACGCTGGACTTCGAAGGCCTATAACCCCCCCCCCCCCTCCCCCCTCTCTCTCTCTCTTTCACATAGATGTGCTCCACTGACGTCGTCAGAGTATGGGGGTCCGAAGAGAGTCCCCCCTCCCGAATAAAAATTTTGGCATATTTGGCAATTGCAGTGACCGGTCGGATTTTTCGAAAGGTAGCTAGCTAGCCCTGGCTCAGTTTACCCAGACATCACAGGATTTTCTTTTTCATAGGCCCCATCTTTCTTCCTACACTGTGACTGAGCATAACGAAACTTTCTCCCGGGAATTCTTACGAAGTTGCCTCCATTTCAAGCATGATACGATAAGGGGTCAATTCAGGCAGTGGCCGCGTAGCCGGTATTTTTTTCAGTGTGGGAGCGCTAGGGTAGGCCGGGCCCTACTGGATCATCTCTAGAGGCCTCACATGGAGAAGGACGTTGACGTTTTAGAGAGGGACTTGAGAAGAGCTACAAAACTTCTAGCAGTTCGGCGTCATCTGAGTTATGTATGAGAAGAGCAATTATCAGCACTACAGATTCCAGGTCTAGAAGAGCGATGGGATAGAGAAGGCCTTGTTCTTATAGGGACCTTCGAGATCCTCAAAGGAGTCGACACCATTAATATGGAGACTCAGTTTCACTTCTGTGAGAGTGTTACACAGTACACGGAAGACATAACCTCAAGCTGTTTAAACCCCGTCATACCAAAAGAATTCAGATTAGGAAGATTTTTTTTCACCAAACGTGTCATCAACCCGTCCCCTGGGGAGTGTTTCACCAAATAGTGCAGTGGAAGCAGGACAATCGAAAACGATGAATTGTCATTCAAGGTTTTGACACAATAATAAAGGAACCAAAGTCTGAGTTTTTCCCCACTAATCTCTAGTAGTAAGAAGAGGACATGAAGCGAATATCTGAGCGAAGCGCCACCACAGGTTGGCGCGAAGCGTCCATAGTTTTTGAGAAATTAGGCCTCCGAGATGGCAGGTAATGACAATTTCCCTTACCTATCTTAAGGAGCTGTTCCAGTGGCGCAGCCACAGTTCTTGGACATAAAAAAGGTGGGAATGTCATGCCATGAGAAAAAAATTGCTCAAATCTAAAAGTCGCCTAAGCCTTCTTGCAGTTCATGTTCAGTAGGTCTATTAACGACAAAGACTACTATTGCGCGTGGAGCGGGTAAATCCAGTGCATTGAATCAGTGCATTCAGTGGCGTAACGGAAATGCTCGTTGGTGTTAGCATATCGTCACACAATTGATAAAGTTTTTATATACGGATTATGTGCGGCGCACCCATCGACAGAAAATTAAATCCGACGGGAGCGAAATGTAATGCTATTCCGATAAATGTGAACCTTTGCACATATGCATGGGGTCACGAGGCAGAGCCTCTGTACGCTAACGCGATTTGGTGAAGTTTGAGAGGATACAGTGCAAGTATTGGCGCCGATCAATGAAGGTGAGAAGTGGCAACGATCGGTCACTACTGCATTTGATCAACCAACTGAAATACCCGATAATTTCCCCTCCAAATAAGTATCCTTGAAGATATTGATTGGTCGTCAACATTATTCATCATGAGGAATAACTCCAGTGGGAGTAGGGGCGACGACTTTTCATGGGGGGGGGGACCCCTGCAGCTACCTTACAAAAAATCAGAGTGGCTTCGCATGATCTAATTTCTTTAAAAAAAATTGGGCTCCGGACCAGCAGGCTTGACACTTATAGGTCTGTAGGTTAGTGGAAGTGTGCACATGACTTTGAAGATTATAATTCCTCCTGATTAGAATAGGCAAGAAAATCCAACCCGCAAACTAATTCTCAGTCAATGAGGTAATGAAAATGATGAGGACCCATTAATTAAGTCTTCATGACATCACAGGGGGAAGGAAAGAAAAGACCCACTCAGTGAAAAGTCAACGCAAAATGTAGCAAAAACTCTGTTACACAAGAATGGTGACCGATGTTTGAATAGAAATCCACCGAATTTCTCAAGGAAAAAAATATGACGTCGGAGAGCCGATTACAGGGCACTCGTTCCGTATGACTAATGGGCGACATCCGCAATTACTGTGTAAACCTAATAGCAAAAATACTTGGCTCCCCCGGTGTGACGTCAGTGGACCTGACCTATGAACACATAACACAAAAACAAGATGAGCGTTGGAACTTTGAACTTTGAACATCTATGTAAGTTCAAAGCGATCCACGGCAGTTGAAAAAAAAGTCAGTTTACACTTCCAACTGGCTTTGAAATTCAGATTACTCTTAGAGGAGGGGGTGGAGAGTATATCCGGCATAATGACCTAAACAGTAACACATTAAATAAACCATACTCCATTTGAGAATTAGGTGAAACATATCATTTCTTTGAAAAAATGCAACTTCAAAAGTAGCAACGTCGGCGCTGTTGGCAATTATAAAATCCAGACCTGTACCAACCTGACTAAGTTTAGTTGAAAATCTGATAACAAACAAGTTGGACGCCTCATAAATTATTATTATTATTATTTTTTTCCTTTTTATAATTATATATTGAAAATTTGTGAACAATCAATTTTGTTAGTACGAGTACACAACATTAAGTGAGTGCGTACACGTTCTTCGTATGGGGGCAGTGCCAAGTATGGCCTTCTTCGTTAGGGATGTTGCATAGTGGGTGCCTGGGAATCTCCAGAGTGAGTCTATGTTGGTGGTGACTGCGCCGAATGCCCCTATCACGACGGGCACAAACTTGCGTTCGACATTCCACAGCCTCAGTACATCGAGCGCAGATCCTGGTATTTCCCATCTTTGCTCTCTTTCAGGACGATATTGGTGTCGTTGGGAATGGCAACGTCGACGATCGTTGCCTCTCTTGCGGCCTTGTTCCACTATACCAGGTATGGTCGTTTTCGTGTGTGACTCGATCGGTTCTTATTCGAGTCCAAGAGGATCGTGGCTCTGGCATTGTCTTTCCATTGGGTGGGTTTGTGGAGGCCATGTCTTACTGGTTCCGTTGGGATTCTTGTAGAACCACACACTCTGTGTGGATGACAGCTGCGACGTTTTGTGTCTTGACCTTTCCCAAGCTATTTTCGAGCATGCAGATTAAGATTCCGACTCGGGTAGTACAAACCAGCGATAGCCAGGAGATGGCTAAGGTTCTCAATAATTATTTACGTCTGTTTTACTATCATGAGAACTTGGATAAATTGGTGACCTAGTGTCGGGGTTTCTCCGCATGGTCTTGGTATTTATGTGTGCTCGCCTGGTTTAGTAAAGGAGAAACTGAAGAAGCTCAAAAGTGATAAAGCTCCTGTCCTGACGGACTTGAGCCGTTATACTAAAATCCTTTGCCGACGAGTGTCTGTTCCATTAGCTATTATTTTCAATAAGACTCTGCAAGAAGGTCTCGTTCCGGATGATGGAGGAGAGCAAAGTTTCTCCTGATTTTCAAGAAAGGGTAAAAGTATCTTCCTTGTAATTACAGGCCCGTCAGTCTTTACTAGTGTGTCTTCAAGGTAAGGGAATCAATCATTCGGGACCATATGGTTGATTATTTCAATGAGATAGTATGATTAGGGATTCTCAGCTGGGTTTAGGGGAAAATCTGTTCGTGTTTGACTAATCTCTTGGAATATGGAAGATGTACATGTTCTTGACAACGCAATTCTGTTGATATAATTTTCATGGACTTCCAGAAAGCTTTTGACAAGTTCCTCATGAGCGTACTCTTGTCAAGTTGAGAAGCTTGGCCTGAGGGGAATTTTCTTAAGTGGATTCGTGAGTGGCCTCCATAATAGGGAACAACGAGTTGTCATTATGGGCCGGTCGTTTTCTTGGGCAAAAAGGTCACAGTGGTGTCCAGGGATCAGTTCTAGGGCAGTTACTCTTGTCTGGGTATATTGACGATTTGGAGCTTTGTCATTCAAGGGTTAAGAAAGTTACGCAGACGATACCATGTTGTACAGGGAAGTCGGTTCGAATGATGATGCTGCCAATTGTTCAAAGGGATTGGATATACTTTCCAAATGGTCTTCCGACTGGCCAATGTTTTCACCTGTCGACAAGGTGCAAAGTTATGCATGTGGGTTTTCACAATCGCACCGCTTCCTTAAGTTTAAATGGCCAAAATATTCAGGAGATGACTTCAGAAAAAGATCGGTGGGGGTTGGTTTTGCTTCTCTTGAAACCTTCCAAGCAGTGTGCCGAAGCTGTTAGAAGGTAATGGATTCTTGGCTTGATTAGACGTCACTTCAGTTTCTTCGATAATGATATTGTTGTCAGTTGTTTGAGCACTGGTGAGGACTGCACCTGGAATCTTCTGTACAAGTGTGGCATCACTACTTTGCAAACGACAAGAGGTTTGAAAACGTTCAGCGTAGTGGCAACTAGAAGATTCATGTCTGAAAACATTTACCTACGAGGGAAAGATTAAGGGCGTCCTCGGTCTAACTACCATGGAGCTGAGGCGAATTCGGGGTGACTTGACAGGTTTTCAAAATGTACAGGGGGAATCGATGGCCGTCCTTCCACACTTCTTTGAATTTTCCAATGTTACTGCCAAATAGAGGCCACTGTCTCAAGCTTCGTGGTAAACGCTGCAGACCGGACATTCGTAAATATTTCTTCCGCAGAGAGTTGATCATGCAGTGGAATTGTCTTACTGTAAATGTTGTTTTCTCTAAGAAGCTGTGAATGCGTTCAAGAACAGTCTTGATTTAATTTCAGGAATCACGGGAGATTATTTAGTGTTTGGTTCATTTTTCTTTCCTGGGATGTTGTGGCTCGGGGTCGTTCATGGCCCTTATTCACTAAATAAACTAAACTATGCGGGTAGCAGTCTCATCTTCCACCGCAAATTCGGCACTTCGGGTCCGCGGATGATCGCAGTACTTTTGCTTGGCGGCACTTGGTGTTGAGGGCTTATCTTGCGCTGCTGTGTTATAGCGCCTCTGGTTTTATTTTATAAGCCTGGCTTCTGCTCATCCACTGGTACGCCTTCATGTTGATGTGTCTTCTGAGACCTGCCTTCGGTATCGGCCATGTAGCGGTTTCGCTGGCCATTCTCCTGTACTGTTTCTGCCAGTCGGCCCTGTCCATTCTCGGTTGTGCCAACCACTCTGTTACGCCTCTATTAGTGAGCGGTGTCATAGCTTGGCAGATGTATTCCTGCAGTCCGGCACACTGGAGTTCTATCGTGGCAGCAACTGCTTTCAGGCCTCTACCTCCGCTCTTCCTCGGAAGATACAATCGGGATGGCAGCTCGTGGGTGCAGTCCCCATTACATTCTTTCTCAGGCTCTACCGCTCCTTTCTTTTTCCTCGAAAGATCAATCGGTGTATGTCAGCTCGTGGGTGCAGTCCCCATACATGTTCATGGATTTTCTGGTCATCCTGTCGAGACCGGCCAACTCCCTCTGCGCCCAGTCTATTAGCAGGCCGTTATGTAATTACTGGGCAAGGCGTACGCATTTATGGCATGCATTTTGTTCTGTCCGTTGAGCCTGGATTTCAGAACCTGTCTTAGCCGTTTCCTGTAGGCGATGATGCCGTACTCTTAAACTTCCATGGGTTATTCTCCTGTCTTGGAGGATATCGAGATACTTGTATCTCTCTTCAGGGTTGGCGTCTCTGAACCTCCCGATGTCTAGATCGAGGCCATCGGTGAGTTTGAGTTCACCCCTCTGGATGATTTGTCCTCGCCACCACTTTTCGAGTCCGACTTCCATGTAGAGTCCTTGCTGAATATGCGAACGGTCTCGATCAGGGGTGTTAGTTCGGCCTCGTTCTTAGCGTAGAGCTGAGATCTCCATATACAGGAGATGGTTAACTTTGTGACTAGTTTTGAGCGTGTAACCCTGTTTAGCTTGCGCAGTGTGCGCTCAGTGGGTTGAGTGTACACAGAACAGGAGTGGTGATAGTGCATCACCCTGGAATATCCCACGCTCAATTTTTATGTCGGCCAGTTCTTTCCCTGCGCAGGTTAGGGTAGTTGACCAGTTTGCCACTGACCGTTCAATTAGCGTCGTAATCGTGGAGCTGATCTGGTGTAATTCATGGCGTGGATGATCCAGGAGTGAATATAGAAAATATCAGTATCTAAAAAAACATGTACAGACATAAAAAGTCAGTAAGAAGTACTTACTCATAAAAAGTTAAAAACACTACGACGATAGATAGGTTTTAAGAAGTTTTCCAAAAGAAATTACAGACTCGTCGTTACGTGTAACTGGTAGATGGTCCCGTAACGGGTTGTTTGAACTTTGGAGACGATCAGTGACAGGGAGGGTCCCAAGATTCGTAGAACTCTGCTGGGCGGTAATTTTTTTTCATTCGCATCATTTATAACCAGGGGCCCTGTCACTGGCACGCCGGGTTCTCCCCAGGGTCCCTGCACAAACGATAAAGAGACAATAAAAATACATAAAATATCAAATTAATCATATAAACTTCAACCAACCTAAATACTTAAAGTCAATCCAATTACAGTTGCCGAATTCCAATCTACTTTTCATTGCACGTTTCAGTTTAGTGGAAGTATTTGTATTATTGCACATCCTAATTTCTTGGGGCAAAGCCTTACATGATTTACGGCAATGGCAGATAAACGTAGCTCCCCAATTAGTTGCGAACGTGGCAGGTTAAAAACAACCAGAGCGGGAAGCCTATTGTAGCAGCTCTCTAGGGGAGACATTGAACATACTTATAACAAAGGTAATCAGGAGCAGTGGCTATGTTAATCTTGTGCATAAAAATCTGACGATGGCAATTCCACCTGTTGATCCATAGAAAACCATGACAATGCTGAAAAAGCACATCATGATGTGGGGGTAGTTACTGGAAGAAGATCTATGAATGATCCCGGCCAGCTCTACCTGAGAGAGATCAAACACTTTGGACTTTTGTAAGGTTGGACCAGATACAGCGGGCATAATCAAAATGGGGGCTAAGTATGCTATTAAAAACAACTATGCTAGTTGATGTGGGGGATACACGGGCGTCGATCCGTTTTGAAAAGTGGGGGGGGGGGGACACATCGAAAACAAATGACCATCTGAGCGGAGCGCCACCACCGGTTGGCGCGAAGCGTACAAAGAAAATTTTAGATTTTCATAACCTCAAGATCGACGGAAACGGCATTGCAGACTCGATAGCACCATATACATGTTTGAGTGAGTAAGAGACAGACAAAAAAAAATTGTCATTGTGCATATTAAGATGATTACCGCATATCACACATGGTATTTTTTTACACCTTTTTTCTCTGACCGCGTTGACGTGGGATCAAGGGGTCTGCCCAGCGGTCCCAGGTGGGATCGAACGGAAAAGATAGGCGTACGGGACCTTCGCAATTAAGGGAGCAGTACATATTTGGCCGAATTTTATTCAGTCAATGCGAAGATACCAGCGCGCGCGAAGCGCGCGGAATTGTTTGCAGTTTTCGGCATTTTAATCGAATAAAAGTCGGCAGAAAAATCCAGGCATTTTCACTTTGCCTTTTTCCTTCAAATTTTCCACGAATTCGCCGAATTTTTGCATCTCAGAAAAACTGGGGGGGGGCGGGGCAGTCCGCCCCAGCTTCTGAATTATTCGAGTGAACAAAATGATTCGAGCATTACATCGGCAATATCACCACGCCTGTAAAAAACGAAAATTGATTGCACTTTTTGGCTATTCTATTTAAAATTCTAACACTCGTTTTTATGAAACATGGGTAATCTTTCGGCCCTAGTCGGGTCGAGATCTTCACCTGGGATCCGCACCTGGAATTATTGGACTTAGAACACTTTCCAACGCGATTATGTTCGGTTTTAACATAATTGAATCATTTAGACGATCACAAATCTGAATTATCACTGTGAACCCCGCACCCCACTATCATAAAATTACCAGGTGTCATGTTAACACGTTCACAGTTCAGTAGATTTGTGGCAGAACACTTATCCACCCCTGACAAAAAAAGATTAGTGATTCATTGCAGTTTAATATGCCACTTTTATCAGTACTGATGCGTGCGAAAATTCGGCAACCACATCCATAATTGAAACCTTTTCGTTTTTACTTTGCCCAAATGTTTTCCATTATTTCTCCGATTTGGGTATTTTGTTGTTCGTGTTTTCACTCTCCAAATTTTTCTGCAACCCGGCCCGACACGTTCGGATATAATGACTGATTTGCCCTAAGTTGGTTCTGTACGCACCTGTGATATACTTTACCTCTTACTATGTTGGTCACTAGATTACAATGTCCGTAACTTGGGGTTGCCAAAATGAATGGAAAATTAAATGTTTTGCCAATTAGCAACATACGGGTGTATCTCTAGGACTATTTCCAATCCAAGGCGCAGTCTTTGTTGCGGTCGTGACCCCCCACGTTTTGGAGTCCTCCTTAACATTGGTTTTCACTCTTGACCACCTGGGCCCCCAACTTTCACCAGGAGAATTGCCCCCTTGGCTATTCGCAAGCCAATGTGATGCCATTGAGCTAGTTTGAGCACATCAGGAACAATTTGTCCTCATCGCATGCGTCTAGTCGCCTGCAGAATAATAAATTCGAAAGGAGAAAAAAAGTGCTGACGAGCTGGCCTAGGCGGACGGACCGTTCTGTTTTTAGCAGAACATAAGTTTTGCCTAACGACAGAAAAACAGCCCCGCGTGCGGAGCGGCGAGAATTCGGCGTTTGATTGAAAAATCAGGCTGGTCAGCAGACATTTGGGCATTTCCCTTCACTTTTGCTTTTTCTGTCCAGATTTCCCCCCGAATTATGTCAATTTTTGCCCGAATTTTCATTCTCAGAAGAAACTTGCGCTCTGCAAAAAAGGAGGCAATGTGGTAGGTCTGAGACAGAAGTCAAAGCAGTTTGGATTCACAATTAATGGATTGTGAAAAAACTATGTAGCCTAGTTACTTTGTCGAGACTGGGGCGCTTTATTGATTGATTTATGGGTGAAGGTTATTTTCGCCCTGCGAAATTAGTAAGTGCAAGTTGTGTTTCATGTTAGTGCCAGGAGAGAGAAAAGAAAATTAGATCCGTCACTGAGGCGAAGATTATGTGGCACTTGTCGGCAGCAGTGACGTAAGACATTTCTGACTAGGCGAGGGGCTAAAAGTATTAGGGCCCCGTGAGAGGGGGTCTCGGCAGTCAGGGTTTACCGTAACCTCTGAAAAGTTTCGGCTTTAGGTGCAAATTAATGCTCTAAAAATGTGAGTTTTCTTGTGCGAAAATGTGCTGAACATCAAGCGCAGTAATTCCCTTCTTTTGGTTAATGGTCTGAATCCTACCTTCCAGGGACCCACCTCAGTTGGAGTCTGAGGAAAAAGGCCTGAGTCAGAACGGTTAGGCCCATTCTAGAGAACCCAGGTTATAAATTTACGTTTTGCCTCGTACCGTTTGTTTCGACGGAAAATTTTGACGGAAATCACAAAGTGTTCGAATTTGTTTGGCATCATGAAGGTGAACACAACAAAAGTCGAAAGGTGCAATTTCGCACGGTTTTTGGTATAGTCTATGATTTAAAGAATTGCTTCCATCTTTGCTAAATTTACATCTTCTTGCCTGGTTTTGTTAACCTAACATATTCATTCCTATATACGCATTACAATGAAGGGAATATTTCGACGGCTCCACAATTGTTTGCTGTCTCGTTTCGGATATGGGCCACAGAGTTTTTGTTTAAATTGAAGTGCAAGATATATAGTGTTCTAATTGGCGTGCAATCGTCTATCGATGCTTCAGCTGCTAGAAATCGATGTCCTAAGAAGACTTTTGTAAAAATATAGTCCTCAGAATACAAACTTGTACCAAATATTTTGCACGGAATCTCATAGCTATCGTGCATATGGTCTACATTCTGACAGCGAAACACCATCATGATACCAAACGGACGAAGTTTTTTCCAAACTTCTGGACATCGATAAAATCACACGTTCAAACTTGACAAGATTGACATATTTTTGCTCACTAATCGGGCTTTCGACAGAGAAATCGGCAATCTGCTGACATTGTGGACCATTTATATCCACTTTGACAGGTTGTATGCCTTAATTGTGCTATCTTTGCCCAAGCGGTGTTCATCGACCCTGCACACTTGCTTTTACTTCCATAATGTGTTGGAGCGTGCTCAGGAGTCTGACTCCTCATCCGACTCGTCTGCCAACGAGCGCTTTCGTTATAATCAATGACATTTTTTGTGGATCTACTTCGTTTAAGAAAAAAAACAAAAACATATCTCACTTATGTTTTTGAATTGAGAAAACTTCACAAAAGCTCAATATCGCCAGAATATGCTTCAAAATGCAACGCTCACGACACTATAGAAGCAATTTACAGTCGTCTGCGCGCGCAACGCGCAGAAATTTTGAACAATCGGGTTCGGAATAAAGCCACTGTGGTCTTGTGAGGCTGCTTTCTCAATATTTCAGCCACACACCGCAACTTAACGGATACGTGTGTAAACGGACATGTACTTTCGTCTTCATTGAGAATCAAAGGTCGAATATATTCTTTACCCTTCCACGAATCCCACTCTGCAAGAGATTTGTCTGCCAACGCATAGAATATGTTCTTTGAAGGTCACGGAACTTCCAACAAAACTCCAATATAACCTAAAAAAACATTAACCTTTCTACATCCTTGGCGAATCATTTTGAATTTGAGTGGACCAGCCTCTCGTTAAGCCATAGAAGGTGTTCCAAAAAGCATGCATTTTGTTTTTTTACATTTAGGGTCAATCTGTTTTTTGATCAACACTTACCAATCAGAGTAAGATCACAAGAAAAAACTTCTTGTACATCATTCACATCCTCAGAACAATAAATGAGGGCTTTATCATCTGCCGAAAATATTGGTCTGGCTTTTACTTGCAGCAGAAGTCAAGTCATAATTAAATAAAGAAAAGCAGTGGTCCATAATGGAGCCCTGTGGAACACCAACTTTAATACCCAACACATCAGATTTTTTTATCTTCAATCCTGAACAATTGGCTACGATCGGATAGGTATGAACTTAAACCAATCCATGTTGGGTCAGTAACTCCACGAGCCAGTTTCCTAAGCAGGATTTCATGATCACACTGTACAAAGCCTTCTTGAACTCAAGGAAAAGAATGCCTTATGTACTTTTTCTTTCCACAGGCACCATCCATATTTGATAAAATACATCAAACCACATAACTTAAAGCAGTTGTAGTAGAGTATCCAGGTCTAAAGCCTGATTGCCACTTGTTCAGAAGCTTATTAGTGGTAAGGTATTGATACATTCGATCATGAACACCCTTTTCCAAGATTTTAGACACAACTGCAGAACAGAAATAGGTCTATAGTTGTCAACCTGACAACTGGACCCTTCTTTGAAACCGGGAAACCTTGCAGTTTTTCCACTCATGAGGAAAAAGGAAAAACCCCATGAGCGAGAGAACAGTTGATAATGAAGGTAGAGAGGGGGCAAATATGACCGCAGCTGGGGGCGACTGGGGTTTAGTAGACGAGCACTTATGTTATCAAGTCCCATTGGTTTTTCCAAGGTGGACATCCCACGTATTGCCTCTCAATTGAGACAGTATCAACGGCATGAATCTGAACTTACAGAAGTAACTTTTGCAGCAAGAGGTAAGTAGGGAGACTGATTAATTTATCACTATAGCTACTACCAATGTTGGCAAAGCAGTGATTCAAGGGTGTGTTGCATTTTGCATTTGTCAATAATGACAGTGCCATCTTCAACAATGTTCGAGACACCATGCCGTTTGTTACTATGCATTGCTTCCTTTAAGGTTGCCCATAGCTTACAAGAGTCACTCTTGGAATCTTCAATCTTGGTTTTGAAATAGGCACATTTTAGATTTTCAGCCAAGTTATTTAGTCTATTTCTACATTTTTTGTACTTTGACCAATTTACCTCTGACCTGTGTTGCTCAGCAATTCATTTTAAGCGATCTCTTCAAAGTCAGCGAGATAAATCATCAGTGACCCAGGGGGTATTTTCCCCCTTGACTGTCACAGCTTCAAAGGGGCATGGACATCTGACACTTTATTAAACAGAGTTTTCCATGTATACCACATAAGGTCTAAGGTCGTGAATAAAGACGTTTCATATGACAAGTTGGGTCACGTAATAGACATTCACCGCACGCGCAGTGCACAGACAGATCCATGTTTTTCTGACAAGGCTTCCCACATTCGGGTTAGGCCGTAGGGCCCAGCGATACAGTACTCTTGCACATTTTGCGGCAAAATGTAAATTTATTTACCCTAAGTGTAACCTTGGTCGTTGTTGATGCACAAAGTTAAGCTAGGCCTATATATTTTTCCCCAAGCCAGATGTCCAGTGGGGGGGGGGGGGGAGACTGGGGGGCGGACTGGGGGGAGACTGTGGGGGGGGGAGGCACTTTTTGGGGGGGGGGCGTGCGCCCACCACGCTCCCCCGTATCCTAACCCTGGTGCTCGGTCGTGGATGCATCTGTAGGCCAGAACAGGGACTTGAATTGAATGCGGCAGTACACGTAGACTCTGTCAACAGTGGAGCTCTCGTTAGAACAGGAGTGAGTCAAGTGATGTGTGAATGCGTGGTATCCTAGTGATGTCCACGTGCTGGCAGTGGTCTGGGGTCGCTGTAATACCATGTGTGGTTGCCGACGAGCAAGTTGAAGCGGGAGTGTTGCAGTTAGTCCAAAGCCCGGAGGTGACCCAGGCCAGCCTGGACTAATGCTTTCGTACCATCCAGGCGCGTACGAGAGATTGTATGGGGGGGGGGGGGTTGGTTGAGGTCGGGAACCCAAGGGAAGTGCGCCCTCATTTATGGCCTTAACCCTTCCTATTGGAAAATGAGTGCAATTTATGGCCCCGTGCTGCTGCAATATTGCTAAATACCAGCTGCAAACCTTTCGACTGGAATGCAAAATCAGATTTTGCGTTGGAAATTTAATGGGAGCCTTGGTCATGTTGGGAGGGGGGGGGGTTCCCCCGGGGGTACGCCCACTGTACCTAGTTGTAATAAATGGGCGTATCCGGGTTGGTATATGTTACGAAGGCGGCGTTGTCCAGATCGGAAGTTGTTGTGACCTGCTGAGCCATTTGCTGAGGGTGTGTCAATTGACTTCGCCAAGCTGCCAATGACTTTGGGCTTCTGACGTCGGTGGATTACTGAGTCCCAGTGGCGTCGGGGCCCCATTGGAGTCCGGGGGCGCCCCGCCCCCCCCCAATTTTTTTGTCAGAGTGTCATCAAATTTTGTCATAATTTTTAAATTCAAAAAAGGGTATTCTGAAAATCGAAAAGTAGACTAATATAGTCAATTGTTATTTGATAATCGTGCGGATCGCCCCCACACACTCAACTTGAACATATATCGAGATGTGTAATGCCATTGCATTGAATAGTCTGCTCAGAAGCTTAGCCCTTGATATCGATATCAAATATACATAGCGCACCAAGAAACACAACCTGAGGTCAGACAGCTAAAGACTTCTGACGGCTGAGAAAATGCGAGCTAATGCGTCAAAATTCGTAAATTACCACGTTGGATCCCCCTGATATGGTAAGTTGTTTTTGTTCTCTTCATGGGAAATATGTGCAAAACACAAATCAAACCGCCTCTTGGGGGCCCGAATGGCGGTGCAATCCGCCACACCATAAATACCAAGGTAGGAAAAAATATGTTAAGCTTTTTCAGACCAAGGAAAAAGTAGGAATTATTAACGAACGTTTTCAAACGCTGGGAAAAACGTGATTGGCACTAAATAATATCACTATCAATAAACATATCAAATCACTTTTAGTATTAATATGGTGACCATATATATTTTCCGGGCCATAAGAATACTTTTTGTTTGATATTAAGTCATATAGAAACTACAAATTTGCGACCCACAAATATCTCTTTCTTTGACAAGAACATGGCTAAGATGAAATTCATACTATTGCTTAAAGTTTATTTTGAATTACACATGAAGATAGCCATCTGGAGATCACCATTGGCATTGAGGAAAACTAATTTTCGAATGAAGAAAAAAATGTCGCTACGTGCGCGGCAACTAATGGGCGCCGCTTCTTCGGATAGCAAAAAGCCGCTTGAAACATACCGGTGCTAAGATTGGATGAAACTTCTTTTAATTTGCAAAGTTCATTTTCAATTGACCACATGAAAAATGGCCATCTGGGACCGTGCACACCGTGCATCTGAGAGGACATATTCATGAGTTTTCGCTAAGCTTCGCGGCAACCAATAGTGCCTCTCTGCTTTCATAAGATATAATGGTATCAACATAGGCCTACGTTTGAGCTGAAGTTGAAATTTCTTCTTAGTTTCATTTCAATTGAAGTAATTTTTTCAATTAGGTTGCCTGGAAAATTGATATCTGGCGAGCTCCCCATTTGGCAAAACGGAGAACAACGGTACTCTACAAAAAATTCGAGAGCGGCAATCAATGGGGTCACACAGCACACTAATTCATTTCACATATTTTCACTGCCCGTCTGATACCCATCAGTAGGGAAACCCTGGTAAAGCCTATGTGGAGGCATTAAACTAAAGATATGTGAAGAAGTGAATTGGAGCCAGGCAGCTATCAACTGAATATTTGAGGTGTAGAAGAAAGTGATGTAGACAGAAGCCTATCAAATGGATATTCTCGAGATTATTACCGGAAATTGATAAAGTTGAAGTTTGAAAGTAAATGTTAGGGGTGTTGCTTCACTCCCAGAAGGCACGGAAAGTGGGGAGTGTATTTTCCTGTTCTGACGAACGATTTGTACGTATGTTGCGCACAAACCCGTGGTGGCGCTCGGCTCTAGATAGTTAATCACCTGAGATGCCCCACCCCCCCCTCATTTTTTTGCACGACGAACTGCTGAGTACCAATAGTTAAAGTGATGTGTTGACGATCTCTGATTCTTCGGTTTGTCGGTGTTCAACTTCAGTTATTAAAGGACAAAACGCAGGCTTGGCAGAGGTTATATCGTGGAGAATGGAAAATGTACATCAGATTCCAAACCCTATGTGGAGTTATTGCCTTCCGAAGTTGGTCCATTATGCAGAGAAATGGTGAGAACACAATGCCACGATTAACGCATGACGTCACACTTGTTGGACAACCCGGGAGTTAATGTCATGTATGTCATTGTGTCATTTGTTGAAATAAGTCAACATTTATCAGAAGTTCTGTTGTCTTTCTCATACCGAAGTAGCCTAACCATCAACACCTACCAACCCCATTACAGCATCCCTCATGTAGCAACTGTAATGCTCTTCAAAGTGAAATAATGTTTGAATTTCAATAAAACAAAGATGGTTTGCAGGTTGTGTCAGTATTACATCAGTTATATTGCATATGCGAATGCTTTTTCGATCGTGCGCATACACTTGGTACAAACTTCAAATGACTATAACGCCGTAACAGAAAGTCGTATGAACTTTCGGTTTAGACTGCGACGCATTCAGTTTTTTTTCTCCAGCTAGTATTTTTAGCCTCTTCATACTTCTCCGGTATGGGTCCTCTAATTACATCATCCATTCCTCAATATCACCCAAACAACGTTGACAGGCAGGCACTTGTCCATCCTGTCGGAAAGCTGGTCGCGGGGGATTGAAGAAACATAATTTGGGTGTCGTCGGCCTAAAATGGTATTTGCATGTTGTGTCGGCGAATGATTTTCCAGTGGTGCAGTGTACAGTGTGTTGAGCCTGGGACCAACAACGGAGCACGATAACCCCCTGCTTCACATTCGTAGGGTCAGAGGGGTAAATGTCTCAATGGTGACCGGCGTGATTCCGACCGCGTAAGTTTATCCAGGACAGGGCACCACCCGCAAATCGGTCTGGCAGTTCCTCTAAGCACACTTCCATGGCGGTCGTACAAACAAATGCTGCGGACAGAAATACCAGTAGAACAAAATTACCGATTCACCTAGACCTAGAAAGTTTCCATAGCACGGAAATTTTTAATTATGTTTTAATGAGTATAAACAGGGTTTGTGCTTGTAATTTGATGTCACTAAGACTTTGAAACATCGTGTTTTCTCCCCCTCTGGGAAACACTTACTACTCCGGAAGGTTCCCCTGCTCTGTAATAGCAGTGACATTTATATCATGGTTGGGACCGTAGAGCTAAAGCGGCTGACTGTCCTAATTTTTTGCTGGGATTCTGATTTTTTCAGATGTGCCTTGGAACAAAATTCATAGTATGGATAGTATACGTGTCGCAGCATTGTTTGAAACTTCTGGCTCAAAATGTAAAGTCCGGGGTAACGATAGGACCACGGTCCGCCAAAAATGTCCAACTTTTCCCACCGATTAAAGAATTTGTTATCACAAACAACACCATGTTTAGAAGCTTAGTACAATTCATCCTAAAACGGTCCAGGAAAATTCTGATTTCCGCCCACAACTGTGGGCTTGCACGACAAACTATCTTGTACGATCCGCGCCAATCAATGGTGGCGCGCTTCTCGCTTAGATAGTTTTCCCCACTTTGCCCCTCTGAAAAATGCCTGTTGTCCCCCTCCCTGTTCCCCCGGGACAGGACGAAAAGTCTGGTGACTTCCACTGGTTGCAGGACGAACTAGGATCAACATCCCCTCGTATTTAGCAATTGTTGAATAGTGATCATTCAACGGACCCGCAGCGTTTCCCTAATCAGATTGCCCAGATCATGTGCTGGGAGTGAACCACGGAGTCGTATTATTAACTGAAGCCGCGTTCGCGTATGCGCTGTACTGGGAATGCAGGGGAGAACGCCTCTAACTATGGAGAGAATTAGCATGAATCTTGCTCCATTATCACCATGAGAACTATTATTTTTAGGGATAGGTTGGTGGCATAGGGTCAATACAATGATGTTGTACGTATGTAGAGAAATTATAAGTGTATCGGTAGTGTTAAATTATGGTCACTGTTATCAGTTACTACATGCTGTCTAATTATTTAAACGTTGGGCCTACCGATGTACTTGATAACTCGAGCGATTCTAATCAATGGAGGCTGATGCGTACCTGGCGTTGAAATATTCGATATTGGTCAGGGTTCCGACAGCCTGGCCCGTTTTGTAATTCGATTGCGGGTAGTCACCATCTTTATTTTTTAGGGATAGGTTGGGGCCTTTCATCAAATTTTGTTTCATTCAAGTCAATTGATGACTAAAAATGGGTTCAAGTCGAATCATTTCAGGCAAGGCACTGTAAGGAAACGCACACACATACACACACCGCCACACATAGCTACCAACGGGCACCTCCTCGAGTGCACCTCATACGGTTTGTGCGTAATCTTGTTACCAACTCGAACAATAAAATACATAAAACAAGTTACTCGCAGCCCACCCAAACGAAGTACACCTGTCCCTGGTGTTACCATAGACATAAATACCATGCAGTCTATTGTGTTCAAGTACCCACAACATGTGACGAATTCTAGTTGAGTTTTTTTTCTTCAGAATTCTGGAATATTGCCAGGCAAGACCACAATTTTCTGACCGCGTCATTATTGTTAGCATAGATATGCCTCCATCAATAAGATTTATGGATAACAATTACTCTCATAGTTGACTGGTACCCGCGTGCTACTGTCACCAGTCTGCAGTCCTACTGCTACGTGTTCTTATGTTGTCGTCGTAACACACAAACACCCCCTCCGTCACGGGTGTCGATTTTCCCTTAACGCCAGTCAAACTTTGACACCTGTCCTTCTTCTCCTCGGGAATTCTTTATCCTTCCGTAAATTGGGAATTTCCGACGATCCTATTTTCCAAAACATCCATTCATCCATGGCTCGGGTCCGACAACATCACTAATTCGTACGTATCCTACATGCATGGTTCCGGAACACGATGCTAGCGACTGCTAAATTCTCAACAAAAACAAAAACGTTTTTAAAAACATTTTCAACATGTTTCGCTAATGGGTTGGCGAAGACATTGGATTGTCGTGTTCCTTTAAATCTTCATTTCAAAATGGCTATTTATCAATTAACAAGGCCGATCTGTTAATATCTCTACTTCCAAGCCGGGCAGAAAGACGAGAATACTTAATAATTGGCGTCCTACTTGCCCTTTTAAACGTAGATTATAAAATAGCTGCCAAGTGCTTGCCTCCCTTCTAAAGGATTTTTAAGATTCATTTTAAATT
Organism: Sclerodactyla briareus; assembly: GCA_026419785.1. Classification (NCBI taxonomy): domain Eukaryota; kingdom Metazoa; phylum Echinodermata; class Holothuroidea; order Dendrochirotida; family Sclerodactylidae; genus Sclerodactyla; species Sclerodactyla briareus. Next base: position 172,851 of record JAODTK010001110.1, read on the forward strand.
ATGAACAACGGTTTTCCGCAAGGCGTTTCATAGGGGAAATATTAGGCTTTTTCAGTAACATTATTTGGTATTGTGGTTGATAAGAAGATTCCTGGCAGCTTTGCTGTTGTTTTTTTTAGATTTTCGAAAAAGCCTTTTCGATCGCGTAGATTGGAGCTTTTATTTCATCATACCTTAAATTATTGAATTTTGGTCTTCCGTAAAATCTTGGTTGAGTTTGTTTTATAGCAAACGTTTCAACATGTGTTTCCAATAACGGAATTTTTCAGGCTACTCTAGGGTTTCACTTGGTGTCCGTAAGGTGCCCATTAAGTCCTTACCTTTTTATTCTTTGTACTGAAATTCTTTGTCATTCTTAATAACCATATGAATATTAAGGGTATCAGCGTTTCCGGTCACCCTGAAAATATCACAGTATGCAGAGACAAGTTATCATATGTGATGGTCCGAATCACTTTGATTCAGTTAACAAGTTTTTAACATAACTTTTGTCGAGGCTTCGGTGCTGAAAATTAATTTAGACAAATCTCAACTGTTTCGCTTGAGTCCAGGCTCTTGTTCAATACCATCCGCATTACTAAATCATTACAACATGGCCCATAGTAATTCTAATCAATATCTATTACATTTTCTCATCATAAGGAGGACTTTTTTAAGATAAAGTAGTGTCCCTCTAAACTGCACGTATAAAACACGTTATTCGTTGGTCTTCAAGAGACCTTACACCGATAGGTAAAGCTGTAAAGTGCATTATTAAAACTCTTGCTATTTCAGCAACTCTGTAAGTTATTAAAGTGCTTACAAAAACCCGCCAGATTATTTTCGCAAGGATCTAAATTATTTTTTTTTTTCAAGTGTATTTGGATAATTAAACAGACAAAATGGAACGATCTTCCGTTGTAATGACAGAGAAAAAAGGCGGTTTAAAAATGGTTAGACATTCGGTAAATTGCTGATAGTAAACATAAGCTGGGTCAAATGTGTAGTTGATGACAATTTTAGACCTTGGAAGCGCTGTTCAACTATGCTCGCCGTTATGTATGGAAAACAATTTTTTGGCATGTAACTGTAGGAAAAGGATGTTGGAACTAGAGAAAAAGGAGGTTTAAAAATGGGATGACATTTGTATATTTGCTGATAGTTTAAAAATAAGTGGGTCCAAGAGTATGTGTGACCAATTTAGACCTTGGAAAGCGCTGTTCAACTATGCTATCCGTATGTATGGGAAAACATTTGTATTTTCATGTAAAATTTGAGAAAAGGAGATACAGTTTGAGTAACGTCTTTATTCAATAGGTGTGTGATATATGGGTGGCTGAATTTAGCTTTTGTTCTCACGAGGACCCAGATTAGAAACCAATGTGTTTTAAACGATCATTTTATCAAAATCGATAATCGTGTTATTACTTCAAGGCTTTAAAGATGAAGAGTGTTTTTTGTACGAGTTTTATGTAGGTAGATGTCTTCCGGATGGTCACTTTCTAGCATATTTTGATTTCATGTGAAAGTGACATAAGTTAATTTCCCTTCCACTAATTATTATGGAATTCTTTCAGCGATCCCAAGTAGTTGGAAGGAAAATGCTGGTGATTGCACAGATTGTGCACACGAATGAAATGATGTCGTTTTACCTAAGATTGGTTTAGCACAAAAACCAGGAAAAGTGATTTATAATAAGAATTCGAACGATTAAAACATTATAATGATCCTACATCTATCCGTAATGGAAAAAAATTTCCACAAACCCTTCTCAACTGGAATCCATTTTCTCCCTTCCCTTCCAGTCAGTTCGTGAGGCGAAAATTCAGTATTTTCAGTTTGTTATTTGCAAGAATTGAATGGAACCGAATGCATTTGTATTCCGAATTGGTGTGAAGGACTCGCCGTTGTGTTTTCCTTTTTGTGCTATGAAAACGAATCACTGGGACACTTATTCTGGGCGTGCCCTACAGTAAAACACTTGTGATAATGTGTGTCATAACGGTTAAAGTGCGATAATGAATGTAGACCTTCACTGTTAATTTTGGACTACTGCAACGAGAAAAGCATTTCCAATTTTTTTATTTTCCATGCAAAATATATCTATATATATATATATATATAATAATTATATATATATATATATATATATATGTATATATCTTATATATATATTATATATATATATATATAATAATATTAAATATATAATGCAACCACACATGGGTTCGCCTGAAGGTGAGACTTTTCTCACCCACATTTAAATAGGCTGTTGGAGGTTTGAAATATCAATTTGGAAGTAAAGGACTATGACACGATTGACACGTATCACTTTTTTTTCAGATGTTTAGATTGAAGATTATGTTTTTAATGTTCAATTCACCGCTTGCTTATGCGTTATTACTTATCCATTGTCCGATTGTAGCAACTAAAGAGATACTGAAATAAAACTAGATGCAAAAAAAATAAATAATAATTGGTTTCTGAGAACATGTTTTGTTGAGTAACACAAAGGTTATGTTTGCCCAAATGAGTACATGCACGAACCTTGCCATGGGCGTCAACAGGTGGGGGGACGGGGGGGGGGGACATTCCCCACTTCAAAATTGGGGGGATATATAATAAAATCGTTTGCCCCACAGGCTACAATGCGACACCACCCCACCCCCCCGCCCAACTTTTCCGGACCGTAATAAAAAAAATAGCACATGCTCGATATTTTGTATCACTGTAAACCGATTAATTTTCGTCTAATCTACCAACATATCAGCGTTGGCAATTGTCTTCCGTCTCACTAATTCCACGTGCGGACCCCAGGTGAAGATCTGGACCCGACAAGGGCAGAAGTGGAATGATTACCCATGTTTCATACCGAGTTCTCAAATTTTAAATTGAATAGCCAAAAGTGCATAATATTTTCAAGTGTTCCGCGCGCAATGGGCGTTTCTCTTCCATGCCTTGTAGGCTACTATGCTGATGTAATGCTTCGAATCATTGTATTCACTCGATTCATTTCAGAAGCCGTGTGGGCAGACTCCTCCCCCCCCAAAAAAAAAAAAAAAAAAAAAAAATCCTTGATATGAAACTTCGGCGGAAATTCGTGGGAAATTTGGGAAGGAAAAAAGCAAAGTGAAAACGATAAATACCGGAAAACATGCAATTTTTCGCGCACTTCGCGCGCTGCCGGTATTTTCCGATGACTTACTTGTAAACTTCGGGTCAAATTTTCTGCTCCCAAATTGGAGTGGTCCGTACGCCTATAGCTTTTCCCTTCGAATCCCACATCCGTTCGGTATACTCCTGGATCCCACGCAAACAAGCCATAGTAGAAAGGTCCTCAAAAAAATGCCATATGTGATATTCGGTAAATCATCTAGTATGCACATGACAACTTTTTTGTCTGTCTTTTACTCAAATCACACATGTCGATGGTGCTATTGAGCCTGGCAAATTCCGTTTCCGTCTGAATGCTTGGGGGGATGAAAATCTGAATTTTCTTTGTTGCGCTTCGCGGCCCACCGGGTGGTGGCGCTCCGCTGAGTTGGTCATTTGCATTCGAGTGTCCCCCCACTTTTCGAAACGGTCCGAAGCCCTGAACCCTGCTGTTCGGTGATTAAGCTAAACGTCACCAAGAGACAGCAAGTAAACATGGCAAGGAATCACTACGCGGACTTGCGTTCTTGTTTCCATCCGCATGCGTCCTGTGACCATTCTCCGCAAATGGGATGACAAATTCTTCGAGTGATCCAGCTCCAGACTGTTGCCTAACCAAGCTTTGAGCTGATTAGCGCGCTTCACCTGCCTGTAGGGCGGAGACAATACCCTGCCAAACGCTAATCTGGTATTTCAAGGTCTCCAGAGCGAGCCCTGGCAATCCAATGTTAACGCCCTTATACTGGATTGATGCTGGTATACGTAATGTTTTTTTTTTTTACTTGCTATGTCTGCGTGCGAGACATGTCATCAACTGGTATCAGCCCGCCCTACAAAGCCTGAAGAAAACGCCCCCCCCCCCCCCAGCCCGTCACCTCCCCATGCTGGAAAGCGAGTGAAACTCCCTGCGCCCAATACTACATGACACAAAAGGAATTTTCCATATCCATGGGCTTGAGGACAAATGGATTGGCTTTCTATGTATTTGTGTTGGTTTGAAGTTTATATGATTAATTTTTTTCGATTTTAATTTTTTTACTTGAGTATTTTTATTGTCTCTTATTGTTTGTGCAGGGGACCCTGAGGTGAGTACACTGGCGTGCAGTGACAGGGCCCCTGGTATAAATGATGCAAAATAAAATAAATGTGCCTCCACCCTAGAATGTCCCAGCAGCTGAATTTTCGAGTTGCAAAACTGTATGTTGCTCATACAATGTTACACATAAAGTGCAATTCGGTGTAGTGGGCGCGGGGAAGGAGGAAATTGCTTTATCTCAAATAGACCATAGGTACAAGCATTTTGTCCTCTCCCGGGCTAGATAACAGCTCTAGCCTCATGCAGTCACAAGTTGCTTCCATTGTTATAACTCTACAACACCAATATGTGTCTGGGAATATTAATCATGTTGCCCCCCTACCGTTCCTGGCACTAATTTCCATGACTTTTCTATGACATGTTCATGACCAATAAAGATATCCAGCCTTCCTGTGACATCTCGCATAGAATTCACAACTGAACATCCAAAAAGAGCCAAAAAGCAAAAAAAAAAAAACCTACAATAACAGCTGTGAGAACGTGACAACATCACTTCATGGAAGTTTCCATGACTTTCCCATTACTCAACAACTTTTCACTGAATTTTTCAAACTTATACAGTCTTGGCTTTGGGGTCATTGATGAAATTCCTGACTTTTCCATGTTTTCCATGACGCAGGCCCCTGTATTATGGTTGTGGGACTGTATTCGTCGCCGCCGACTCCCTGCGCCGAAACTTAAGGCGATAGCACAATACCTCTTTAAAAACGCTTATCTGATTGAGCTGACACTTGGTGATGTGGTTCCAATCCTAGTAAAGTCCCCGGATGAAGATCCAAAGTGTGCACTACTGTCATGTCTGCTGCCCTCTATTTTGCAAATTTAACACGAAAATACTGAGTCGTCCCATTTTTACAACAAAACTGGTGGGTGAGGACAAAAGTTGGTCCCTATAGATTTAAAGGGGGTCACCCGGAGTTTGTGGGGTTTTTTTTTTCCTGTGATTTCTCAATTCTTTCAACTTCGACGGATTTGAACACCAACTTGGTGGATAGGACTGTTGTCATCCTTAGCATCTCATGGTCACCCGAGGTCAAATATGCATAATTTATGCGATTTTTTTTACTGTCTAATGAAACGAACTTGGAGGATGTGTGGGGACAACCTTTGCCTGACAACAGGTATGGGAATGTAGTCATTTCAAAGTCACCGGAGGTCAAATGGACATGATTCATTGGCTGTATGTGAGGTCCACACAGTTCATTAATACAGTCCTCGTTTACCGCGTGCACATGTCTAGTTGTAATAATTTTTTTAATTTTGTTATTTTATTTATTTGTTTTTAACCGCAATCAACCTATTTACACAATTAACTGCAATACTAAGTTCATAATTTAGGAGAATTGAATACGATGTTGTAAAAGAAACGCATGCGGAAGGAAGTACCCTAAAAAGCCAGGAGGCTTAAATTCGCTTTGAAGCCAAGGGAGTCTATGTAGCCGAGCTGGCGTGCGTTGTGTTTGCAGCACTTGCTTGTTAACACAATTTTCCAGATGCCATAGGGCAAATTAGGTACGCCCGTTGTTAATAAAAGGAGGACAGCTCCCAATGTTTTTCGATGAATGTTCACTAATGACTACAGTGGCACACATCCCTCCCGACCGTCGGCAGGTTGGGAGACATTGTTTCCGGCATGGCCCTAAAAAACTTGGCTGAACCCTAACTGACCATTGGATTACAATGAGGACGGATTCTTCTGTTTGAAAAGATTCTTAAACACCACTCGCAACTAGTCTCAGTGGATCAAACACCTATGACTTTGCTAATGGCAGTTACTGCTTGGAGTATTCGCACTGAGGCCTCCCATATGGCCACCAGAAAAAAGGATACCTATCACTTCGAGAACCGACATACACATTTAAACCCACCCAACCCCCCTTTCCTTTTTTTTATTTTTATGTATTGATTGCCCGAGCACGAGGATCAAATATTTTCAAGGCCAGCACGCAATGGTTGCAGACCTGGATACTGCACTATGCCAGTGGCGATCCCGCACAGGTACACGTAATAAGGCCCAAGCGGGTAAAGGCGATGCCTACCGATTGTGCTTCCAGCCTCTCATTATTGGTTCGTTGGGTTACAGCTATAACCAAGCCAAGCGTAAGAGGATATCCGCACCACACACGCCAACCTGATACATAGCATTGTATGGGCAAGGAGGAACCGACTCATAGTCACAGCTGTAAACTACAGCACGATTTGTTCTAGGGAAATAAAATCCCCCAGTTTTTGCCACAACCACTGGTATCAGATCAGGAATTGGTATAGGGGATAGAAACTCAGTTACACGACAATGGTATGTTCTGCACTCCACTCAGTTTGATATATCTTCACATTTTAGATATACACGATGGCTAGATACTCTCACAGTCGAGATCATTCTCGGCAACATACCTCACAGATTCTTGGTCAATGACATCTGTTGTGCAATTCCCGAACAAACCTTGACATTTCAACCTCCTTAAATTCTTTGGTCAATGACATCTGTGGTGCATTCCCAAATTAACCAAATTCCCAAATGCAAACAGACTGCGACATGGGGACATAGCTCGTCGAGCATGACAGTAGGCCTTTAGCCAAAGTCTCCAAGTATATGGATAATCGATTTGACTATGACTCATAGCCACACAACGAGTACATCTTCATACCTGTCTCTGATAGAAAGAAAAGAAATCTTTGGGAGCATACGACTGTGAAACAGCGGGAGTGGGAGGGGGCTAATGACCCCCCCACCCACACAGGCACGACACCTCAGCTCAGCCACCTGCCTTACCATGGAGGTCAGATGAATGGGCCAGCTGCCTGAACAGCAGTTCCCTTCCCTTGGTCTCGGTCTCTTGTGTGGGCGCCAAGCCAGGAAGGCAAGATAGCTACCATTTCGCAATCTTATGTATGACCGGGAGTTGAACCTGATTCCTATGTGGAAGGCCGACACTCTACCAATCGTGCCAGCCACTATAGACACCTTCCGAACCTTATTACGGAAAGTAGGCTGCAACAGTTGAGACCCCGAGTTTGTTATTAAGCTAGTCGAGACTGTTTATGAACCAGTAAAAGTCGACCCTGTGTTCAATTCCTATTCTACAACCACGAATCAAGAATTACCCAAACGATTAGAGATATTTATATCTCTAGATCTATATCTCTAAACAGTAAATAAGCAGCTAGGGTACTATTGCGTTAGTATGATCGAATTAAATTGCGTTGTGTACCATACACGGAGGATTAGCAGTGCGTGGTGAGTATTTCCACAGAGACGCAATCAAACCACGCTTGTCAACAACCGCAGTGTTTGTGCACGTGTGAACATGACGTTCACGTCACAATGCACGATCATTTGTATTGTCAAGGCAGTAACCCCTCTGAAGCGCGCATATACTGAGAGCAGGTTGCGCGTGTAACCTAAAAAACTTCATCAAAATTCAGCAACTCACATTTACGTTAAAAAGTGTTACTCTGCTTTACTCAAGACGCATCAAATTGAGCAGTCTTCGATTGAGTGTGCTATGATCAGCTACCAATTATGTGCAGCTCACTTACTGCCCGTTATTGCAAAAAGGACGGCCGGCCATGTGATTGGGATTAACTAATCAGAATCCGTATTCGCAAAAAGGATAGCTTGGAGTTGTAGAATACACACCATAAAGGCTGATTGGTTCTCAAATCTCAATGATATCTGAACTCACAACCAGTCAATCTCTAGTCTAAAGCTCTGCAGACCTAAAAGCTAACCCAATCTTCAATTTACCACAGCTAATCGCAATGTTAATGTTCCATTCAGCCTTCATTTCATGTCCTTCTTTCCAGCCACGAAGCTTCTTCTTCGGCTCTCCATCGAATGTCGATGATGACTGCTATGCGCGAGAACGTTAGAGTTAGTTGAAACAAGCCCGCCTGTGGGCTGTAAGGCTGGCGCGAAAACGGCAGATTCGCCCACAAGCAGTTGCAAGATGCTACCAGCCACAATGCTACCCATACTGTGGTAATCTATTGTATTGACTGACATGAAAACTAGGAGTGAGAAAACAAATCTGTTGGAACGATAAAACTAGGTCAAAATTGGTAATTTCATGGCATAGGTCCCTGGGGCGAAACGAATACGATTTGTACTGTCAGCCAGATTTTTTGAAAATCCGTCCGATCACCAACGATTTGAGGGCTGTAGTTTTGACTGAAGTTCTTCGTGTAGATGAGGTAACATTCGATGGCATTCATTTTCAATATCATTGATGCTTATTTTCTTGACTATTTCAAAGGCTGAATGAGCTGGAACTTGCTAGTATCAGTGGCTTATTAGAGTCCATCACTTAGGGGAGGTGAAGGGTATTCTCTCCTGGATAGGTCCAGATGTTTCCCGATATGTGGGAATGATATTCCCCAACACACAAGCATCAGAACAGATTAGTATATAGCATAGATTACAGATAAAGATGTAAATAGGCACACGTAATGATTGATAGATAGATGGAGGAAGAGGAAGATAGGAGATCGGTATACATCAACATTTTTTTTTGGGCTAAATTAATGTAGCAAGTCTCAACTTTCTTTGTACTTGAGCTGTGCAAGGTCAGTGGTATGTGACCGAAGAGAGTTCCATTTATGGGAACCACAGAAACAAACACTTTGTTTTTGGTTTTTCTCCCTTCTTTCTTTAGTATTTGGTACTGGGGGTTGCTTCACAATCTTAAGGTGATCATGGGTTTGCCCATCCCCATGTCAAAAGTGGTTTCTAAACTCGCTAGTCTCGCCTGTTTGAGACTGAATGTTTTTTATCATGTTATAGTAGAATATTCATATAGCACCAGAATCTAATCAGTTCATGTACCTACTACCCTTAACGTGTATGCCAAACCACATGGCTCCAGTGGTTTGTCCATGATATGGCTAACAAGCCAAAGTAATAAAATCTGCATTAATTATGACAAATGGACTAGGTAAATGTGAATTAGTAACATTTAATTAGACTACTTAATTAGCATATAATATCATTGCCAGGAATCTAATCAGTTTGTCGCTACACTTCTAGTTGTTATATAGTCTGAACTGCATCACCAATGCATCCACCGATCAAAGGAAATCTTGTACACAAGCTCTTGGGCCAATTTTCATTAAATATGCAAATTAGTATGGTCCTTTTTGGAACGACGGGGATGCACATTGCAACTCCACACCCTCCCCACAAAGGTTTCAGCTGACGGCTTTCCTCAGGTTCCGGAGATTTGAACCCGCTCATAATAACGGACTGGACAGACAGAAGACAACACACATCAATTGATCACTATGAATCTCCTTGAACAAAGTTCAGGCGAGACAAAAATGCATAAAAATAGGCTAATGATCCCTACCTAAATAGTTACTTTTATGACCAAAATCTAGCCATGTGGTTTTCCCAACCCGATACCACATACAAAATTCCATCCAAAACGGGTCCTACAGTTTCAAAGGAATCCTGCTGCACAAGAAGGTGTGACATAACACAACATCACAGCATATACATACACACTCACACATCAAGGTGGTCACTTAATCTCTCTTCCTAATTTGGTTCAGTTGAGTTTCCCCAAAAAACTTACCCGGTTTGGGGGTCTACGATCGACGACACTCACACCTTGCCCCCCCTACCCTTTAGCCTACTAGTCTCATTCTGACGAAATTGAACCCTTTCTCAACTGGCAACCCCTCTGTCCCCTCCTTCTTAACTCCAACAACTCTGTTCCACAGTGAAGTGACTATGCTTTTTCACTTACCTCTTATAAGCTTCCTGATAGAAAACAGTCATACACCACGGACTTGCCGCCTGCAGTCATCCCTGGCACGGTTGGTCGTTAGACATGCAATCGGGGATAATTTAGCTTGTCAAAGAGTTCCTGAGACCCCAACCTGTGATACTCAGAAATTCCCACACAAATTAGGGTCTCAGGGATCCCAGTGACTGGCCTACTGGAATTGGTCTGTAGACTCTTCCCTCAGCAGCGGGTCGCCGCCACTCCTTGAGGTTGAATCCTCTCTGCAACTGTCAACATCTGATGCTCCTGAAAAAAGACTCCTGAATGTTCAGGCTACTGTGGGGGGCAGATACTCCATGGACCAAACTCCCTGACCTGCTTCAATACACATTAATTGATCCTCATCATCTCAGGAGCTCGTTCTACTCTTTTCTGATTATTGGGTGCGAATACTGCTATTGACATCACCACAGATAATATTTTATTCACTATCATTATCGTTTTAAGAGTTCGTTTCAGTTTAGTTTTAGTTTCCACATTATCCATATTAGAATTGACCTTGATGACAATCCATAGGAAAGACAACTGATACTGGTTTGAATCTGCATCAAATTTGATAGGGGGGCAACGGTAAACCCAAAAATGTAGCATTTATTTCGGTCTACAACTCTAGGGGAAGAAACTTTTCACGATTATGAGGCCGGATCTTGCTATGGTTCAAACGCCTGGAGGGCATTGAAAGAGTTGTCAATGTTGCAATATTTATCAGTCTTGAACTAAGAGTGCCAAATGGACTACATGGTTGTAGCATTGGTTCATACAAAGCTTCGATTGTTCATTGGCAATGCTGATTTCTTTTAAAATCCAGTTGCCTGTCACGATTGGACACTGGATCTCACCCATCAATAGGAGCTACCTTGCCCCTCCCCCCACTAAAAATTACGTGGTGAAGTCACAGACAGACAGGTCGATTCAATTCTCGTCAGCATGAGCATCCAAAGGGGTGAGCGGCATGGGGGAACGATGTCCTCATCTGGGGGGAAGGGGAGAACGGGAATCGGCCACACCCCTGGAAAGCTAGCAGGTTGTATAGTTATCGCCAGTTGGTGTAATTCTCAACTATATAACCTACTACCTCACCCAGCGAGTGCAGATATCATTTCACGGACTGTGGTGGCGCAGTCTACGGAGCCCTGCAGCAATGTACCAGCACCTCTGAGGGAGAACAGAATTCTGGAGTTGAAAATTGAATCTGATACCATGTTTGTGTTCCAACATGACAGTGGTAAAGCTCGAGTGTCATACATATGAACAGTTTGTTCATTAAATAGGTCATAGTGTGCCAATCAGCTCCCCCCCCCCCCCCCCCCCCTCCTCCTCCTCCCTGTCAATTGGGGCATAATAAATCTGAAACTAGAATCTAAAAGTTGAATCTAACATAGCTCCAGCATCAAGATAAAATCTGCCTCCAGCCCTATCCATTCTACATTAATGCTATCCGACTAAATAATCAGAATAGGTAATACCTTACTGCCTAATTTGAAAGCAAACGCTGATATTGGACTGTCATGTCCATAAATTGCCAGAAAAAAAACAGTTTCACGATCCCGGCGATACAAAAGCACCAGGCTTCCTACGTGGTCATGTGACTAGATAGTCTGGCCAATGAGCAAAGAGTAAAGAACATAAATAAATTCTGGCTCTGCCCAGCGGTCAAGCTAAAATCTTTCAGAGAGACACGATGGTGTGGCCTCCAAGCTCGGGCAATTGAATAACTACGGCCAGGAGTCGAAATCGTCACGAATGCCCATTTGCTTATGCAACCTACAACCTATATTATCTACTAATGTATTTTTCTGGATTAACTATCCAGGCCCTCTGCATTTCCTTTCCTTACAGGAGACCCGACCTCCCCCCCCCCCCATTATGCAGTAGGACTGACCTAGGAAGTGGTCCTAGTCCCCTGGGGATGACTCCTGGACCTCTTGGTTGCTGGCTTGATGATTCAGTCAGTAGCTGACCTGGGAATGAACCCTGGACCAGTAGCCTGATGTTCCAGCCATTAACTGACCTGGGAATGATTTCTGGACCTCTGGGCTGCTGATCCAGTAATTAGCATACCTGGGAATGGATCCCTGGTCCATCAGCTGACCTGGAAATCGAACCCTCCACCTCAAACCACTAAACCGATTCAATCTTTCTTTCTCTTATTCTGGATGCACAAGTGCCGATCACTCTTCATTATGGTTGAAACACTCAGTCACAATGGGAGAGGAACCAACTCATTACTAGTGTAACCCACCCAGTGTGGAATCACCATTCATACCGGAGAGCTACCCAACTTTGTCTGTTTATCATCATTTAAGAATACTGCTTCTCAGGACGTCTTTTTCTTTTCTCTTGCCTTCGAGAAGGTTTCCCGGCATTTGAGTGGTCCACTAGTATATATGACATCGATTGATGATGATGAACGGTGGTCACACAGAGAACGGTTCACACAGAGAACCTGAAAAATGAATGGAGAAAGAAATATGGGAAGGTTCGCATAGTAACTGAGCATGGCTGTGATGTTTTTTTTTTTTCCTGGAGTGTAGGAACTACGCAATTAGCCTATGCTTCGCAATACAAGTTGTGGAGTTGTGAAAGAGTATGAAGTTTACTCGCGGACGTCAAATTTCTGGTCGCTATGCCTGGAGGGAACAAGATATACGGTAATTGCATATATGCCAACTACTGAAATCAGCAACTTGCAATTCCTTGACATACGTGCGAGAAAGTATTGTCTATTGTACATTGAGATAGCCAAGAAAAATGGGATGTAATGCTTGCATCTTATTTTGCACTGTCAAGTCGGCTGATCGTTTATCAGTCCCCCCCTCCACCCCCCTCGCTTTATCACCAGGAAAACCGGAGACATATTCTCCAACCTCCGAATCATATTGGCAGAGCACTGTACCTGATACAATAAAAATACATTCGATATAATGATACATTTATAATTGCTGAATACAACTCACAAAGATCAATGATCTAAAGCGCTTTACAAATGTATGAGGCAGGTAAAAGGCCTGATTGAAGAGTATGGGCATGTAGAGTTGAGAGAAAGTTCAGCAAGCAGGGAGGCCAGATCTGATGAAAGTACAAATACCCATCCTAGCTGATCTATATGAATGTGCTGGTAGTGTCCTCAGCCTTTCTGCAGTAGGCGCTGCGGGACTATTCTTGGCTTAAAATGCTCGTCTGGGTTGGAAAGTTTGTCGGGGGGCATGATACTTGGGGAGTCAGCTTAGAAATCGTTTTTCCTGGGTTTCTTGCCAAAGTCCAGGCCAATGTGCTTCATGCCAAAAAAAAAAAAGGGGAGGCTCGTGCAAAAAACGAACATCTTGCAATATCAGGGGCACCTACTATTCAACGGCCCACTTTATACATTAGGTGCAATTGCCAGGCCAAACCGCCTCTGGTACAAAATACTGATTCTGGCCTATACGGCAGCACTCAATCTCACTTCTCCCAAGTATACCGTGGATAGGCTTGATGAATATCGCCACACGCGTAAGTGCGTAACCTTAGGTCTGCCAACAGCTCACTGCTTCGTGTACCCAGAGGTCGAATAGCAACTTATAGGTTTCAGGGTAGTGGCCCCAAGCTATGGAATTCTATTCCGCTGCATAAACTGCATTCCGTGCTGATCTGCTTCAAGGGTAGAAAACCCCCGAAAGACTTCTTCTTTGCGCCTTCCGCTTCTTAGTCTTCTTCGATTCCTTGTAATTTTCTGGTAAATCGTCAGAGTAGTCCCATGAGTAGGTGTTATGTGAAATACTGTATTGTATTAGCAAATGTTTTGTGCAAGTAATATTCCACATCAAAATAGGAGACTATGCCAATATTCTACAAGGGGGTCAGTTTACTGGGGTCTGCATAAGCCCAGGGCCATAATTTGCCTGCCCTTCTGTGACCTAGCTCGCGAGAAATTGATGCTTTAAACAGAAGCAATACGGTAGTGTATAGATGTGGGAGAATTTCATCATTTTAAACTATCGCTCACCATTCTGACATTTAAACACTTGAAAGGCCCACTACAGATAGAAGATAGGAATAGCTGCAGGCTGTGAATACTAGCCACTTGAAAGGCCACTACAGATAGCAGATAGGAATAGCTGCAGGCTGTGAATACTAGCACTGAAAGGCCCACTACAGATAGCAGATAGGAATAGCTGCAGGCTGTGAATACTAGCACTTGAAAGGCCCACTACAGATAGAAGATAGGAATAGCTGCAGGCTGTGAATACTAGCACTTGAAAGGCCCACTACAGATAGCAGATAGGAATAGCTGCAGGCTGTGAATACTAGCACTTGAAAGGCCCACTACAGATAGAAGATAGGAATAGCTGCAGGCTGTGAATACTAGCACTTGAAAGGCCCACTACAGATAGCAGATAGGAATAGCTGCAGGCTGTGAATACTAGCACTTGAAAGGCCACTACAGATAGCAGATAGGAATAGCCTGCAGGCTGTGAATACTAGCCACTTGAAAGGCCACTACAGATAGCAGATAGGAATAGCTGCAGGCTGTGAATACTAGCACTGAAAGGCCCACTACAGATAGCAGATAGGAATAGCTGCAGGCTGTGAATACTAGCACTTGAAAGGCCCACTACAGATAGAAGATAGGAATAGCTGCAGGCGTGAATACTAGCACTTGAAAGGCCACTACAGATAGCAGATAGGAATAGCTGCAGGCTGGAATACTAGCACTTGAAAGGCCCACTACAGATAGAAGATAGGAATAGCTGCAGGCTGTGAATATAGCACTTGAAAGGCCCACTACAGATAGAAGATAGGAATAGCTGCAGGCTGTCAATACTAGCAATTGAATCTGAAAGTAGGAGCACGGTATGCTGTGAAATGTTGCGGGGACTGGACTCTACTTTCTCAGAGCCTGGCTGACATGGTGATTAAACCGCCTCATGGCAGTTGACATCACTTACTGCAAATCTGCGAGAAACTATGCAGCCGGTGTTTTCCAACTTCATCTTCTGCGCAGACAGGGGATCCTTCTAGTTCACGACAAACCTGCAACGAAAATAGAAACAAATTGCTTGTGTTGTGTACCATGTTCGTACTGTGACATTTAAAAAAAAATCCGTTCATGAGTTGGGCCGTCAGTGTAGCTACCTCACCTTTTACGGGTTATCAACCACACTGCTGCATGGTCATAATGTGTTAGGGTACAACAGATACACTGGGAACGTTTCACCCCCCCTGCGACGGTCAGGATTTAGATAAAGACACATTAGCCTTCAAGTGACCCGATTGGCTGAAAAGTCATGTGACACCATTACATCATCTCTTAAACAGAGTAACACAGTCCCTGGGACCATTAGTCATTTAGTTAGTTAATAGGCCAAAGCCCCACTTGCTAGCACTGATTCTGTTAACAAAATAACAACTTCCTTGACAACAATGATCACATGACCATTTTCCCTCCAATCCGCCGTGCAAAATTATCTATCGCTGACAGTTGACTAACAACGTACCCACTGAATACGGATCACCTACGGGGCATAGACCTCTTCAACCAAAGTTGAGAAGTCGGTAGACGTCTGGCTCATTCTCGCAATCCGCCAGACACAGCAGTGGCCTGTCCGTCGCAATGTCGGACGGCAGACAAAAACACTGCCACTGATGTCTGCATGGTCTCCCCCCCCCCCCCCCCCCCGAGACGCCGATGGCCAACTCGGCCTCCCACATGATTTGGGGTACCATTGTCGAGCTTATGGAGATCTGCACTTGGCCCCTGGTGCAACACAACATGGCAGTGTTGACAACCGGGGTTCGCATCTGACACGTCATCAGTGTTGTGTTATGTCATTAATTCTGTCATGCAAGGGCGAGGGGGTTCAGGGTGAATATCCTTCTTTCTTTTTTAATTGGTGGATGGATAGGTCCCGGACTGTGAATTTTTGGACTGAGTTGATAATGTCCTTCAACATGTAATCAAACAGATGACTTTTGAAGGTGAAGCAGGACTACTGCATAAAAGCCCCATCAGTTAAGGGCATCTATAGAGCGGGCCACAGGCAGGCAGCTTGTGACGAGTAGACACCTGTAATTGCACTGTTGTTATTGCCCACATTCACACATTGCCTTTCTGTCAGAGCCACATTTGTTTCAAATTCCGCATTTGTAATATTTAGACATTTAGAAACATATTTGTACTTCTGCAAACTTCTGTGATCTTTGAGTTCTGTATAGCAGAACAGGGAAAACAGGGGAAAAAAATTTGCCGGAATTTGTGTCATCTAATAAGATTAGATAAGGTCCATGAATATCGACGGATTACATTGAATGAAGTTTCCTCTCGTACAATCTGTACTATGCAGTTCTGCTTAGTTCATCTTGGGGAGGACAATCTTGGTCGTATGTGTGACATAGTGATAAAAAAACCTGTACTGATAACTGTGCATGCTCACTGGCTCCCCTCCACCAGTGCCGTTAGTTATATCAGGCTGAATGCGGTATACTCTCAGTTCTTCCAGAATCCATCAGTACAATTAGGAGCAGTGTAGTCATTCGGTCAAGTCAGACGAGGTGTCCATCAAAATACAATTACCGTTTGCCAGCCAGCTAGACCGACCAGTCTATGCCGGCCCCCTCAAGAGACAACGCACATACACACACGTTACAAAAAGCATACAAATCTGGGGGGCCCCCGGTTTCCCCATCTCATTAGTGGCCATATCATTAACTGTCTAGACAATTCTCTCAGGGAACAGGCAGGCTCCAATGACAAGCCATAGATCATTCAGCAATGTGGCTGGCTGGTTGGTTTACCAGGAACTTCTCCGCAATGTGCCCTTTGCGCTAACTCGCAGCTTATCGGTACTTTGTGACAGAATAAAAATGAAAAGGACAAGGCAGCAGGAACGTTCTGAGAACGTTCTTGAGGACAGATAAAATGGAGGGCAAGCCTGGAGAAATTATGACTCTCTCTCTCACAAATGGTGGGAACATGACATGTTCCATCGAGCAAAGTCAGCAACGTAGGCACAACAAACTGGACATGGACTCAGGTGCTACTAGCCTGGTGCCAGGCCATTTGTTTCATTTCCATTAAGGAGAAAAAGTGAATACGAGCAGCCTAAATTATAGATCTCATGAATGAGGCTCATGCAGACAGTTAAAACCAACAGACAAAGAACAATGGACACAAAAAAAGAAATGTGTCGACATGGGGAATACTGGGAATACTGAAGTTGACGCCAGTGCGAAATATGAGGGAGTTGCATCCCTGAATTTTCCCCCAAGTAGGAATAACGAGCAATCCGGCTCGATCTGCGGTGTAAGAGTATGTGTAGCCCATTAATAAGATTTTTAGTGACTGAACTCCTGATCAGGACGTCCAGAGTACCAGAGTCACACTCACTTCCGCTTACGTCAAAGAGTAACTGCATTGGGTGATTGGGTTCAGGGTTCAGAATTGTGCATGGCTAAGATGACCTTCCTTCCGCCTACTTCTTTGACGAATTTCCTGATGTTAACACTAATGGGGCTATGTCTCAAGCTTTGTGGGAAATGTTGCAGATTAAGACATTCAGAATATTCCTTCTCCCAATGCGCCTCCTTGCATAGTTTACATCCCTGTAGAAATGATATCGAAGGGCATTGAGAAGCAACTCACTCAAGACAGTGACTCCATGCCCGCCCCCCCCTGCCCCCTCCGATGACCTGTCATTGTAATACAAGAGCAGATTTATCTTTTATCAAACTTGACATTCAAATTTTGGACTCAATCTCATCTTTAACTGGACCATTCCCTCATTCGAGTAAGACATCTGGAATTATATAAACCCCCCCCCAGAGATCCCCCTCCTATCACAAATAGACAATACAATTAGCATGCCAGAGTGCTGTGTTGACTATAAATCCTGATAAGAGGGCACAGGTTTCTTTTTCAACTTGCTTTACAACACGTTTTTAAAAAAAAAATTATATAAAATATTTGTTCCACTGCGTTAAAACTATTCGGGCACTGGCTCCAACCATGAGCTAATTTCGTTCCTAAAACCAGAAACTTAGCCAAATGAAAATGACTTCAGAGTGGAAAAAGAAGACCTCTAAATGTTCTTCAATAGATCACATCCAGCCCCACACATATGCCCGTAAAAAGGCCCTTTTTGGACATTTGGATGGTTTGTGATTCTTTACACCAAATTCAGCCGAATGTCGTATTTGTCAGTCAAATTTTTTCCAGCCGCAGGAGTGTGCGTTGGGAATAAAACAAACTTTCAGAACATAGGAACAAAACCCAATTTTTTTTTTCCCCGCAGAAAATCAACATACTGAGCACTTGGATTATACAGTTATCCATGCGTGGAGGTTTAGCCTCGAAGCCTGATTATCCAGGCTGAAAGAGCACTTTGCAACCGGCAGAGGATGGTATGACCATATGATCGGTAGACAGGTGGCTCTGTAGGTAATTTGTTTCATAGTATACCTGTGACTGTCCCGGCCCCCTATGTATATGATCGACCTGTCCTTCTGATAATGCCCCCTCGAACAACAGCCTGTATTGTGATGGGTGAAGCCTAACATGGGAAAACTATTGGCTATATGGTCGTTGAACAGATGTGTCGTGCCTTCTCAGACCACCATGGATTTTTGTAACTATAGTGAAGAACTGACAGACCCCCCCACCTCCCATTTATAATTTTCCCTGTCCACTTGAGTCTCTAGTACGACGGTCCGCAACCTGTGTGTCACGACCACACCCATTATTTGGGTCGCCAAGGAATTTTGGATGGGTCGCGAATTTATCCTGTTGAAGGAAAACGCAAAGCTTTCATCTCTCCCAAGTTTGGTTCTTCTTTGCCTTGCTGCAACCTGTAATTTTCCTTACTTTACTCAAACTCCTTTAACTTTGGAACTTCCTATTTGCTGCTTGCCACTTGGCCCCACAGAATTTCCCTTTACTAACTCCTTTTAGTCAGACAGTCCTACAATATTTTTGTGAGGGTAATAATGGAAAATCACACATTTTGACATATATTTAAATTGGGGATCTGTTCTGTGTCAAAATCTATTTGGGAAGTGCGTTCCTGCATCTAGGGTGGCTTTGAAAAACCAAAATGTTCTAATGCGCTCAACAACCAACCGATGGTGGCGCTCTACTTAGATAGAGACAAGGGTCGTGATAGCAAGCTTTTTACCATTTTGGGTCACCGTAACCTAAGGTTTGCCGCCACTGCTCTATTATAACAACAGTCGACATGCTAACCAGCATTGTACATCAGGCTACACTCCCACTTCGATGATGAGGTCAATTGGCACCATGTCAGTCAGTAACGAACCATCTGTCTCTAGTGAGCCCTGGATACATCTATGGCCCAGAATGCAGCCCCTGAGGAGCCCCAAATGATGGGGCTGAATTACCCCATCAAAGTGTACTATCATGAGCTTGCCTATATCTCCCATGGTGACACAGGAACTACTCTCTCCAAGCCTGAACATCAACATACCTGGGGGAACCAATCGCCAGTCCTACGATAACAACTGTCCCGGGCGTGGCTTAGAGCTGCCCGTCACCTAATCACTCCCACCCCCCTCCCCTCCTTCCAAGGAACCCCAGAATTGAGGTCAAATTTTGAGGTGAAATTTCATACCGGAATGCCTTGAATTAGGTGAACAGACCTGTATAAGGGAAACTTCAGTATTGAAGCAAACTTTAGTAACACCAAGCAGACTTCGATAAAGACTTTCTGCCATGATTAGTAGAGGGACAATGACAATAAGATGAACGCTTGAGGCTCAGTCTGCCCCCCCCTCCCCTTCTCATTTGCAACAGCAGGTAATACCTTCCCTACCACTCCCTAGAAGCAGGGGTAAACTTTCCCCCACTTGACCTCAGATACCACGTCAATTTGACATTTGCCATTGGAACAGGTGCGTAACCGCGCAAAAACATTTTGAGAGCTTCATTTTTCGGATACTTACGTAAATGGACGGAAGGGTTCCCCTCCTATTCAACAACAGAGGAGCAGCTCCAAATAGCACAGTTTAGTGCCCAGGCCATGAATCAATCTCCATAACTACAGATGTTGACGTGCAATGTCCACAGCTGGCATGGCGCAAGTGCTCACTCGTTACCGGCATGGCTCTCTAGCGACTGATTGCAGGGCATAAACCGATCGCTATCATGGGAGGGGTAACGAGCAAGTGAAACGAGATCTAATGATGTGGAGGCATTACAGAAAATGTGTATGTCATGGTTCTTGCAGTATCCAAGGAATCAATTTCCCAGTCCTTCCAAGACCATTCAAAGAATTTTCATGACCCTTCCTCATGACCTCTCGCATAGAATTTCAATGAGTTAGGTCACCGATGAGATTACAGTTCATTAGTATGGGTGAGAGCAAAAGGCTGTAGATCCCATGAGTTTTTATGACTTTGACAAATATATGAATTCCAAAGCTTTTCCGGGACTGGATGTTCCCCATGACCGCAGGAACCGTCCTCTCCATCAGTAGCCTGCTAAAGCAGACGATTTGAGTGAGCAGTTTCCCTAATGATAGGGGGGCTATTGCTCTCTGGCATATACTTCTTTGTATTAACATATCGTCTACAGGAGTTTGTTTGAAAAATCTTTCAAATCAGGAATTAAAAAATAATATCCATCAAACATTATACCAAAACTAGGTTGGAGCTTGTCTAAGTAATTCCCAATCAAATCAATAGAGTGATTTTCCAACAGGCATGGCCATTTCCTGTAATTTAGTTGAAAGAGAACATGGTTTATCCCGCAATTAACGTTGGCGTCCATGATTCAGTTGGACAGCCAGCGAAATGAAGTCTCACAGGCGTTCGTTAGGCAATCATTGATTGATTAATATGTCATCCGGCACATATGAGTGAATGAGGCTGTTTCAACAAGGCTACATGCCCGCAGGAACCCTCCCCGCCATCAGAGACAGTTTACAGTGTCTTTCAAGTTCTGATATATGGTTCTCCACAGGCGGGGAATAACGTGCATGACAACCAGGTCAACACAAAGGTTGTACATGTCTGTAATGAACGTACCTGAACACTAGACAAGGCCATTTCGCTATTTATTCTGAGAAGAAACAGGAAGTATTGGTATTCAATGTCTGAGGCCTTGCATGACCCAACATGACCTTGCCAGGCTAGATCTTAATATACTAACGAGAGCCAACAAGGCTAGGCAACTCCTTTGGCCTTTTGGAAGAGATTACCTACCCAAATAAAAACCCCTTCGGGGAATTATTGATGTGATAACATAGGTCTACCCTCACATAATTGAACTGAGAGCCATCTTGCCCCACTATTATGCCAATTGGAATAAAATCAGACATTTGATTGCTGAATATCGCAATTCCAAAAGAAATGCTTCTACCCTCGCTCTGCTTTCTCATAAATTTTGATGAGAATGGCGCCAGGAAATACGCAATACTACTTCCAATTTGCATGTATCCACCACTATGAGATGTACCAACCTTGAGTAAAAAACACCCAAAGTGCTTTACAATTAATTCTGACAAAAACTAGAAATGTTGTATGAATTTCATACCCTGCGTGTTTCTATAAAATACTAGATTTTCCTGACAAAATCCTAAAGTAGCCATTTTTCATCTCAGTGGATGGCATATCTACCACATCATGGTATAGAGCAGGGGTGGGGAATCCAGTAGGGGAAGGGGCCATCCCCATTAACCTACAACCCCCCTTACTTCATCTCGCACTGTGCATCCACCGGTTACAAATCAAATGTTCATTTCATTTTCCCCCAACTTAACGATCTGCTGCAAAAAGCGAGCTCCCCCATCTGGTTCGCAGTTTCATCCACCGAGGTAATTCTTTCAGAAACTCGGACTGCATCCTCGTCATTTGCATTAACTCCTGGTCCTACCTGATACTGTGTGACTTACCACCCCCACTATTGCATAGGACTATTTAACCATTTACTGGGGTGTGGGGAGGGAGGTGTTATGCACAGGCGATCTCTCCGACTGCCAAAATTTTTGTCTCCGAGCACCTACGATTTGCTCTATATGAGCAGGAAGAAGCTTTGAGTGGCGGTAGATAGAGCAAGATCGCATGCAACTGAAACAATGGCGAAACAAGAGTGGTATATACTGATCAGAATCTTGTGTTCGTAGGCCCCACTCCACTCATGGATGTTGATGGAACCAACACCCGTCACAATGGGAACATCCATCGACTATGGATGATCTACCACACCCAAGAGACAACAAGCGGAACCTTGCGTCTTTCACTTGTTCGATTTAGAATATTATTGAGGTTTGGCTACTAACGAATCCACACTAAACAATGGGCATCATTCACACACTATTGTGGGTGATCCACCACCAAAGTATGGGAGCTAATCAAATCGGACCTTGACTCTTCTGGTTATCATGTTCAAAAGTAGCTTCACACCACACAGATAAACACGTGTACTTACGTATTCCTTTGGCCCGCGGGGCCAGTAATCAAAAATTGAACGAACAAAGAACACAGCTAGTTAACCCTTAAAACTTTCCCCTGCTGCCAGATATAGATCGCCCACTGACACAAGCCTCAGGAATCCATCGTTCTGTGCCTAGAGAAAAGTGAAGACCGAAGGAAGAATACTACAATAATTCTTCACTTCCTGGACTTGTTTTGATGTAATTCGATACTTGCCGGAGAGGACACAAATAAACATGTCCGACAGAGTTGTTCCGGACCGTCCAGACGTTAACTGCAGTTGAGCCAAAGAAATTTTCGATACAATTTCAAATTTCTCCACACTGAACCCACTCCGGCCTCACTGCCCTATCCTCATCAATATCAGTCATGACATTAGCAATGTTACCTTCAGCTTTCCAATGTCAGCTTTCACAAAGCTTGCCACTTATCAAAATTTTATAACAGGCAAGCTGATACATAGGAAAGAAATGTCCTACACATATTGAGCCAAAAATGTTTTTCAAAATCCAAAACATTGAAACAACCCCGCAGATAATTGCATTAGCAATGTATTCTAGTTTGATCTAAAGAAGGGTCTTGTTTGCCAAGTCAAATCCGAAAATATTAATCTCCTTTGTTTGATTCCTAATAAAGCACTGTCTGAGAATATTTAAGGGTGAGGTAATGAAAATTCACTGGGGGAAAATGCAAAATTTGAATGAATTCCATTAATTCACTTTTTGAAGTTGACATGTGTTATTATATAATAGTTCTAAAATAAATGATATTCGGGATAGTAGACCCCCCCAACCTACCGGGGTCCGTACTGACATTACTCAGTGGAAGAAGTATTAACCCAGGGGCCTGTGGGACACAAAGTTTATGAATTACAACCTTATTGCCGAAAGGGAGGAGTCCATAGCCCTCTTCGAATAGCGCACCATTGGCTACAAGAATGCTGCTAGAAAGAGGATTAATCCACAATGTGTAGATGCTATGCTATAAAACGGACTTGGGATTTTCGATACATCTCAGTGATAAAATTGTGGATGTCTTATCCTGCCGTCTCAAGTAATGAGAGTTGTGATGCTCTTGCTGCCACCTCTAGTCCTCATATTGAGAGTCCCGAATCTCTGTACGAAGAGTCGCAGCCATCTCCATGTTGAGAGTCGCGATGCTCTCGCTGCCATCTCCATACCATCGAAGGCGCGATGCTCACAGACCCTGGCCATCTTCAGTAATGAAATTCTGGATCTCTCTCTGCAGCCATCTCGAAATGAGAGTCCGGATGCTCTTGCAGCCATCTCCATGTTGAGAGTTGCAATGCTCTTGCTGCCACCTCTAGTCCTCATATTGAGAGTCCCGATGCTCTCGCTGCCATCTCCATATTGAGAGTCCCGATGCTCTCGCTGCCATCTCCATATTGAGAGTCCCGATGCTCTCGCTGCCATCTCCTGATCGAGAGTCCCGATGCTCTCAACTGCCATCTCAGTAATGGGCGTCCTGATGCTCTTGTTGCAGTTTTCACGTTAAGAGTCGCGATGCTCTCGCTGCCATCTCTGTATTGAGAATTGCGATTCTCTGGCTACCATCTCAGTAATGAGAGTCATCACTGCTGCCATGGACCACAGCCGTTGAAAGAGCTCCCTTGCCATGAAGATGATGATCCAGCTCCAGAGGTGATGATGTGAACCATCGCTACCTGGCACCAGTAGACCTAACCCTGTGGTTTTGTCACGAGGATAATCACAGGTTAGACCTACGGGTACAGGTAACGAGGTATCGGAAGAAGAGTACATGAGGGCGCACTTCCAACGCTGGTGGCTCTGATCTGCCTGGTAGCCCCTTTTGAGGGCATAGGTATGTGATGGAGACTGGTGGAGCACTTCCTAACACACACAGGATACTAACAACTTAATGGCCCAATAATAATAGACCTGATGAGAGTCACGAACCTCACAGTTTGAGAAGGGGGGGTCACAGTGAATACTCAGGGGGCACCTCTGGAGATTTTGTGACAGCCATCCTGGGAGAGGGGACCCTCCAAGAATTTTCTTTGTGGGGTGGGGCAGGGGAATTTCCTCTTCCCACTTATTCCTAATTACAGAGTTTTTCCAATAATACTAAGTTAGTGGAGACACATGATCAACACGTGACTGGACAAGTTAAATTAAGAGATTTTCCCTTCTGACAATGTTCATATTCTCTGTTTTTCCTAATGTTCACTGGTTCGCCCAAAGTCCCAATGTTTACCCTTTCCGGAAGATATAAATGTCATTTATTTACCAGGGTTTCTCTGATCTACAGACCCGCGTGGGTACCCTCCAACAAATAACAGGCTGATATCTATAGTAAACACAGCAGGCCTGTGTATTATCTTCATGTCTCATGCATTGCACGTCACTAACATAGTTACACGCACAGGGCTGAGAACCCCTGCGAGAACAAAAGCGAAACCCTACCCGATACAGAATGAGCGAGATAAGCCAGAAATTGACGTCAATAACCGTATTTACCTTCGTAGACGGTAGGTAAATAAGAACACTACCAACATGGCATAATGTTTCTGACCATGCCATGTCATGCATGGTGAGGAAACAATTTAGTTCTTCCTTGAAATAACCTTCCACAACAAACAGGTAAGGGTTATTTTTGGCTAAGAGGGCTCTTTTCGGCAGATTTTTCCTGTTTTTCATACATGCCTGAAATCACCATTTTGACTCCAATTATGGGCTTATTCTGCAAGGGCAGAACAAACCGAAATGAACAATTTCCTAGTAAATTCTACTGTCCCAAACCTGCGTGATGACTTTAGAAAACATTTCCCCTTTTAAGTTGCCCCTTACAAACAAGTACAGGAGGAGTGGACCTCTTCTAAGAGCTTGAGAAAACAAAAACACTTACCTCTGAAACCACCCAGGCATCCTTCTGGAAGAATTATCCTCATGTCGGGAGGACTGCTCCTGGCACCTGAAAAAAAATATAAAAAACATAAACAGTGCAACATATATCCAGTGCTGCATTGGTTTCCATTTAACTAGCGCTGCATTTTCGCCTCACATCAACCGGCCAATGGACGCACCGTGTATTTATACAACGCCACCACAAAAAAGGATGTCTCAGTGTATATGGGAACTAGTTTAACATTTACGTATTATTGTGATGATATAGTGTATCGCAGTCATGCAAACGTTGTTGTTGCTTCTTTTTTTGCACAATCTATGACTGTCTGACTATTTTATACTATACTCTAGAGATTTGGCGAATGGCAACCCCATGCTTTATTCAGGTGTTCACCCCCAATGGGACTGGCATTGGGTGGTGGGTTCTTTTATGACCATGGTAGAACTAGAATGACAGACAAGACCAACCCCCAAAACGTGTCCTTGTCAGACATTTCAGATACATGTGTAATTTTACAATGAAACATCTACCATTATATGATAATGTCAGCCCTGGTGAACTGGTGAAAATTTGACATTTTGACTGTTGCATAAGCAAGAAAACTGTAATGGGTTGGGTGTAGGGGGGAGGGCACACAAGCATTTTGTCAAAAAAAAAAAACTTGTCAATGAATTTGTTTACTAGGGACATTGCTGCCTTCATCATCATGACCCAGTTTTAATCCGTGTTGCTCCCAAACGCGAGGGTGTCCGAATTCACCCTACAGTGACCGCAGTACTTGTTGCCATCTGATAGGGATTTTTTTTAGCAGTGTTTTTACTACTGGATGCCCTTCCTAACGTCAACCTGTTTTACAGACCAGGAACTGGATACTTTATCGTGGTACCACACTAGACGAGTCGCCGACCAAGGCTGGAGAGCCTCATCCACCCTCCAAGCGGTTGCAATCAGATTTTCCTTCTCCTACGTGGCATGCTTCACTACGGCTAGGGAGCCCCACCTACCCCAAGTGGACGTAACCCTGGCAAGAGGGCAAAGGGGTGCTAGGCTCGCCCAAGGGCCACCCGGGACTATGCAAGGCACAGGAGTCCACCCCTGTGGGGTACCTAATGTACCCGCATGCCCTTCAAACCTAATATATACCCCTACACCAAGAGGAGGAAACCACTAGAGCTAAATTCTTCACTGCATGTCGGCAGCGAATGCATCGCTGCTGCTGCTGCTGCTGCTTCTACTGGTGATCGGCTACCACACAGACCTTGCAAAATTTTAATAACCCTCAACTGGGTGTCCCTGAAGCCAGCCAAGCCAGACTGTCTGAGATCGGGAGTAATAATTAGGAAGTGTCTGAACGGAGATACGAACAGTATAGACTGGCTTTTGCTGCAGTTTTGGATTATTTGACTGGGCACTATGGAAAATCTCACTGTGCAGTAGATGCCTAGCGCAATATAACAGAGACAAAAATTATAGGACAAGGAGGGAGTTGGCCAAAATAGTCACATTTCCAAAAACCTTATACTCCTTTGGTGATAGCCATTGTTAATAATCAGTCCTCATGAATTTGAATTTGGTCACTGATTAGTAAGAGATGCTAATACCAAAATTTGAAGCCACACATGGAATGCCTCAAAATTGTTTGCATGGTGACTGATAGAAGAAACCACTAATCGTGCAACCAGGCGAGACACCAAAGGGGGGGGGGGGGATTGCCTTGTTTTTTTTCTTACCCGTCCTACCAGAAGATGCTACAGCTATGCCCCCTCCTTGATACCCTGGGCACGGCCAGTCAAGTGTTGGTCATTGTCAAATCCAAAGTCACCAAGTGACTAAGGGTGTGTCATTTAGAGGAATTGTGCAACCCACTTTCGGAAATGGCTCACCACGTCGGGTGTATAGGGGGGTACGTCATACATTTGACAAGTACATCACTTTGTTTCCAACTGTGAAACTAACCACACTTTTCCATTCGCTTTTTTTAAATTCATTCAATTTATTGTCAATCCCCGGTATTCGTGAAGTACTACAGCGCTCATCTGCATGAAAACCAGCGATACGTGGGCCGGTAGATCTGGTTGAAAACCGGGAACAAACTGCAACTTGAGTTTCCGCTGTATGTTCATAAATGCTGTTTTTTAATTACTTGATATTCAGTGCAGGGAGGAGGCAAGGATTTGCATGTTACACAGTACCAGTTATCTAATTTCGCACTAGATCTAATCAGAAGGGTATATATACATAACACAGCGCGGCTACCAGGAGTTATCCTATCGCAGTCCCATGCCTATAGACTGTCTGGGTTTTCTTCCCTCAGACAGTATAACGATGACAGTGCTAGAATTCAGGAGTGGATGGCAGTGGATCAATTAACCTTCACATATACAGCAATCTAACTGCATACAAGTGCTTATGAACAGCTGTATTACACTAGTCAATTTGGGTGTGGTGGCCGGTCTGAGCACAATCTGCTTAAATTCCATTCAGCCTTTGGAATATTCGAGAAAATAAGCGGAAAATGAATGCCATTGTTTAATACCTCATCTACAAGAAAAACTTCAGTCAAAAATTACAGCACTTAAATCATTTCTATTATGGAGAAATTCTTTTCACCAGCAGTCTGTGAATTTAAAAAAAGCCTGCTGGCAGTAACTAATGTAATCGTTTCGCCACGGGGACCTATTCCACAAAATTACAAATTTTGGCCTATTACTATCGTTTCAACCGATTTTTATTTTTCAAGTAGTTTTATATCAATACAATAGATCACTACAGTATGGGTAGCTTCGTGGCTGAAAGAGGACATGAAACAAAGGCAATTCTTTGTACAAAATGTAGAAGCTATCAATAGCTATGTGGGAGGAGATGGGGAGGGAGATGGGGGGGCCTCTGGTCCTGACACCTTATCAATTGTTCAGTTCATACCCAATCCTCACGCCCTGTCAGGATCTGTCAGAGAGGGGAAGGGGGTGATGGGTTGTGGGCTGGTTCCAAGGCTGGGCACAGTGGTGTAGCAAAGAATTTGTCCGACAGGGGTTCGATTCTAATTCAATTTGAACTCTAAGGTTCAGCAGCCATGTAAGGCTCATCAAAGAAAATCTGGCCGTATTGATCGTGGACGAGCACTGGCGATAACTCGCCTCCTCTTTCGACAAGTGCTCAGATGATATCAAGGCAGGGGTGGTGTAAGCAATCCAAACCTGCTCCTGGGACCGTCATTATACGTCTTATTGGAAACGACGATCAGTGAACTTCTGGAACTGACCACTTTCTCGGAACCCATCACAACTGCAAGTACAGCCACCAAGGGAAAAACTTCCAGTGACTGCTGGAATTTGAACCCAGAATGTTTCATTGCAAAGCATGACTGATACACCACTCTGCCATTCTTTGGCAATTCCCCATCTTCAAATTGAATATACATTTAGAGTGACTGGACATTTAGAGTTGGAGGCGGATTAGCTTAGTCGGTAGAGTGAGCTATTGGAGGCAGAATCTGCCCCATTGGAGGAAGATTAGCTCAGTCAGTAGAGCTTCAGACTGCGAAACAATTGATGCGAGTTCGGAGCCCAATGGAAGCCTGAGGACTTTTCCACAGTGCTGTTGGACAAGGCATGTCTCCTGGAAGGTCCCATGCCACACACGTGTCAAAGTGGGTACCTTGAGGTGACTTGTGAAGAGTAGCGAGCGCCGCTTGTGGCTGCTTGACATTGGGAAGTCCCCCAGGAGACACAAAGTGACGTACTGAAATGGTGCGTTGGGAGAGAATGAGCAAGAGGTGCCCGCTTCATAGTACGGGTGTGACAAGTCACTAATGACTAGGAGTAATAGCTGTAAAGCGCTCCGAGCACGTTTTTGACCTGGAAAAGCGCTATAAAAGAACAAGATATTACCGTATTCATTCTAATAAACGTGCACTGCGCGAAGGCAAGAAGGCACATTGGAAATAGAGGGCGTTTTTTGTATATTTCAGACGCGTCATCCTTGCGGAAATGGTACACATGTGAAGTGATGCTACATCACTACAGATACCACAAAAGTCTAGCTTGGAGTGCTGAATTTACTATTCAATCATCTATGTATTCTACGGACAACCATGTGTAGCGAAATTAGTCTATTTCCTACCAAAAGTATTTTGTCAGTGTACAATTAGTGTTCGACCAGTTTTGAAAGTGTGCTCCTCCTATCAGGGTTACAAAAATAATGAATCTTGCAAAATCCACGTTGTGCTTTCTATTAGGGCCTGAAGCTTCTAATTAGATGAATACGGTATTAAGAATTGCGGGTTTCCATGAGGTGATTAATAGAACAAACAATTCACAGACCTGCAACCAACAACCTGCATAACAAGCTGTATTTTTTTCTCATTATTTCCCCCCCTCCCCCCCCCCCCCCCCCCTCATTGTGACTTGGGCAGATATATACCATACGACTTGTACTGGACCCAAGATGTTGATAGTGTAAACAGTTAACAAAGCTGGAGTCTCCCATGACAACCGACACATCAATGGTTCAAACTAGACCCACCTATAAACCATACCTTGGAATCACCTATACAGGTAGACAATACCTCTGAATAACAGGCCTATTAGGAACACTGACTCAAGGTTGCACCCACTTGTTGAGAAGTGAGGGGGTTAGTCTTTCGTTAAGACATTGCCCTCAATGCTAAATCTAAACAGTGAACCTCTCGTTTCCTTCCCTATATGTCTGTGGTGAATTGCTGGGCAATAACATCTTTTCAGGTTTTCATAGTGTTTGCCAATTCACCAGGAATCTTATGTGTTAAGACATTCTAGGAATAATCACAGACGTAACTGCCAACTGTTATAACAAAACCCAATTGGACCCGCAAAGATTGAAATATTATTTACTCATGTGCGCTCTGCACACGGTCCATGGTCAAGTAAATCATGTAAATCATATTCATCACCTGACAATTAGAAAACTGACGCAGATCGAGGAATGCTTATAGCTATATGGCACAGTATGAAAGCGACTCGTTGAATTGGAGGGGGGAGGGGGGTGGGATCCGAACTCCAAAGCCAGTTGCAAGCAGTAATGAGCAATAATGTGTTACGGTAAAGAACTATTGATCATCCTGTACCATGCCACCGCCTTTGGGCTTCACAAGATGTCACTATGTAGCCTTTGTAGATTGCGAGAGGGGATGCTGTATTATAAATATTCCTTATGTTTCTTATCTTCGCCCTGAGAAATGGTAAATTGTGCACAACAAAACCCCCCCCCTCCCATCCCTTCCTCTCCTGACTGGAAAAAGGATGCCATAACTCAGATGATGATTCACGATTTATTAGAGATAAAAACTAAAACTTGTAGTATGGTGGTCGAGACCTACGTCTGTTAGCTTAATAGAGTTATCCCAATGTATGGGAATTTTTTTCCAGATCTAGCTGGATGGATGAACTGGCAGACATCCATGCCTTTCATCATAGCTCTTCCTATTAGACCACAGGGCCAGCTTTGCGACTGACGCATTTATGAGTCACATTGGATTTGACGAGTTCATCAGAGAGGGGGGTTCCGGACAAGTACAGTACAGTTGGTCCACAAACTCTCCATATTCATTTCTCAGACATGCTATCGTGATATAACTATGTAGTGGAATGGAAGTGATAGCCAAGCGGTTTCAGGTGACCCAAGGCCCGGGATGCGCAGGTGCATAGCAATTCGCTTAAAGTTCCATTCAGCCTTCAGAATATTCAAGAAAATAAATATCAATGATATTGAAAATGAATGCCATGTTTGAAGAACTTCAGTAAAAAATTACAATACTACATCATTCTATTTTGAAGAAAATGGTGATCATTATAAAAAAAGCCGGCCGGCCCCACAAATGTATAGGTTTTGCCACAGGGACCTATTACCAAATTACAAATTTTGACCTAATACTATCATTTCAACATTTAAAAAAAAAAATCAATTGCAGTTTTCATATCAGTCAATACAATTATCTTATACCGTATGGGTATGAAATAAACGCTGAATGAAATTTACCGAGAATTTTTTTTTTTTTTACTCAGTTCACAAAACAAAAGGCAAGCCTAATCATGAGCAGGTGTGGCAGGGGTGGGAATGGTGTAAACAAATTTTTCGGAAACATGATTGAGAGAACTTGATGGTCAAATACAACTGGCACAGCTCCTCAATATATTTAAATGGCTGAATGGGACCAGTCTTGTTCCCCTCTTACCAAAACATAGAGAACAACAAAATAGAATTGGTTTGTGAAATTATGACTTGCATTGGGGGAATAATAATAATATGAAATGCTTACGCACAGAACCGTCCTTAAATGAAAAATACTTCACAGCCCTCTACAAAGACAATGCTGAATGCATTCAAACACAGATCCCTACCATAGGAATACTAGTATCAGCCTGAAAACTGACTCCATATTGGACTATCGTTCCGGTGATTGTCAGGTTCTTAGTCGTAGCATATTTTGGGGGTGGGTACTGACTGGAGGTTGCCCCCCTCTCCCCCAAAGAACATTCAAACAACTCACCAGAGGGCCGAACACAACGCAGCGCTGGTTGACTAACAACCGTATTCGACAGGAAGGTGAAACGGGAAAGAAGTTGTAACTGTGTCCTGCATTAGGGCTAGATACTATACTATAGACAATGACAGGCGAAAACAGCAGCTTGATGTAGTACATCGCTATGAGCTACTACCCATCCTAAATAACAAACAGCCCAGTCTAGACAGGCGCTGCAAAAAATTTCGCCTACATGGACAGGCAACGCTCAGGGCTCCCCCCATCTATCTATGCCATGCATCAGACAGTGACCAGACACCAAAATCAATAAACCATGACCTCCCTGTCTGACAAAATGGAATTGCCCAGTTGGATGGGCGAGTAATGGCAGAAACCTCTACCATGAAGGAAAACATGGTTGTACCATGTGATTCGGGGGTGAGTGGTTTCCATTTGATAGGTGAAGTGTACCCAAAATGCTGGTAGTTGAATCTAATGCCAAAAAACCTGTTGGATGGCAGTGGCAGCCATTTTGGGTGCCAACTGAAGAAAATAGTCCAAAACAAAATTTGGTATTTCATTCTCTCCCAAGGAGGTCATCTCACCTCTCTCAAGACTTGCAGGAAATTTTCCATATGTACATTGCTGAGGACAATTTCATGTTTGTTCCAGGATATTGACAAAAAAAAAAAAAATAGCAAGAATGTATATAGCAGACTCGATTAGGTTTACCACAGAAAGTCACAGCTGGAACCAGTGGGAGTCAAAATCAAAATGGTTGTGACCCAAAATATTTATTGTATTTCTATCTCAACTGGTTCAACTGCAATTAACAGGTATTAACTGGCCGAAATGAATAGTAGCGCATTTGTTGAAATCAGTTGTTAGCTTTGAACCAAGATTTAGTGGCTATTTTGATTGCTTTAACAGAGATTAACTGTTTGAACTAGAATTATATGAATTAGACATAGTTAGAAACCAGCCAGTTGCTAGTTTGGTACCACAGTTTAGCAACTATTCCTACTGGTTCAACTGGGAATAACTGTTCCCAACTGGAATTAACTGGCAAATATGAATCATCACACTCTAAAATCGCAATTGAAAACCAGTTGTTGGTTGGGACATCATCGGGGTCACTCAGATTGGCGAAATTCAGTCTGGGGAGGGGGGGGGTGGTGGTCAGCCATGATGGAATACGTGGAAAAGACCAACAAAAGTCGTCATAATGGCCTTCAACGATGACAGACACACAGAGATGCTTAACAACTGTCTGAAACCTCAACAAAAGCGTTCTCTGAAGTTTCGAACCAGCGTTTTGTAGAGACACTGAAATGGATACAATAAATGTCTGCGAGTACAAAGGGGAGAGGACACAAGCAATGATGACTTTTGGAACAGACAGGAGACAATGAATGACAGAAGCATATTGAAACTAGAGAGAGAGAGAGGGTGGTGCTGTAGCTCAAATGTACCAAGAGGAATGTACATTTGTGATAAATGTTCAAGATCATGAGGCCAAGAAGGCAGTTTCAAACAATGGCCTATTGTGCCCCTGTAACGACTTATGACCATGATCTTCATATGGCCAAATATATGAGCGCTGAGAAGGAAAATCCTAAGAAGGGAGTTGAACGGAATAAAGATTTCACCCAATAGTTGAAGGAGTCAACAAATGTCTTCGGGGAGAATATTCCATTTGGTGGTTATGACCGGTTTCCCATATCAGAAGGTACTTGGAGCGAACATTTTTCAGTTTTAAGACCTCGTAATATTATATGGTTGTATTGATGTGCTGGAAGACATTCGAGTCTCTGATCTACCTTGGGCGGGTAGGCAGAGAGGAATGATTCACTAACATACCGAATGTCTGGACAGCCAGTTAAAAGTCCTCCCTCCAAATTCAATAATGGAAACATTCCCCTTGAGCAACACTGCCTTCGGCAGCGCAAGATGACTATAGAGAAAAACTTGTACCGCTCCGACAGGAAGACAATACATAAGACATCCTGATGTGTTTACTGAATCGTGATATTTTAGCAATGTTGATTGATGGACAGGTCTTCAGTCGAAAGGTAATGTCATTGTAGGGACAGGCGGAAACCAATCGTGGCACTTGCAAGATCTCGCAGCGAAAAATAACACAGTCGGGGCGACCCTATTAATGCTCTCGGACATTGTTCATCGTAATATGTCATTACAAATCAAATTTTGATGAAACATGAGGTGTTTTTTCCCCCATCAGCACTGTACATCCATTGTTCATTAGACGTTACAAGACGATGATGCCTCTCCGAAATAACGAGACAAGCGCGAAACATCCCCCATCCCCCCCCCCCTCCACCACATACCTGCCGTATTACCCAGTAATCTCAATAATTCAGACAGCTCCGGGCTATATGGTCTGTTTCACATTTCAGATACCGAAAGCACGTACATCGCCTATGGCTAGAAGCCACCTGGATATGGGTTGGGGAGGGCCCGCCACCCAGAACAGCTTCAATAGGGGGGGGGAGTGTAGAACACAAAGCAGTATAGGAGTGCCCCTTGGGGAGTTAGAGAGCCAGGCACAAAGAATTCCTGTCGGATTACCTCTGTCTAAAGTTAACGATGGGAAGAGGGTCCCTGAAAGTCGGCAATCCCCCCCCCCCCCCCCCATGATAACGGATTAAACCCATTGATGCTGGCATTTTCCACCGGTGTGCCTCCCGCCGGGCTACTTTTGAGAAAATTGGGAATGCTGGATTCGAGAAATAAACTTCATTCAAAAAATTTCAATAGCATCCAATATACCATGGAAACGGAATTTTATATTTTTTTCAGAATATGACAATAGCAACAATTGGGGGCGACTATGCTAGAATGCTAAAAGCGATTCTAAGACTATGCAAGAGCGGACTATAGGAAACCTTGGCGGTTGCAGAAGCGACGTTGGATGTTCGGGCATGGAGGATTCCTCCTCTCAGTATGTGAGCAGACACGGTGCCGACGCATGTGATTACGTTATTTGAACGGGGTTGCTACTCTGCTATGGTGGGCACGACTCTCTTCCAGAATGACCATGGCCCGCTTCAGGAGCAGCCTCTCATACGAACAGGTCGGCCCAGCTGATCCACTACGCAATATTAGGGAAAGACTAGTATAAATTCTAGAAATTTGCATTCAGATCGGAATCATATTCTTGTGCTGTGTAGTTTCAAACAAATTCTTTGCGGGGACTTGGTGTTCAACAGGGTTCTTCTTCCCAGACCATCCAAATAGCGGGTTTTCATTAAATTGTACAGTGAATGTGAGAGAGAACAACGTATGACTCCTGGACTGCTCTCTCGTAACTTGAGCCCAGCTTCACACAAATTACAAATTACCCTACGACTAACCTCTTGATATCTTGTATGATTCATGGACCTGTGAATTTGTCACAGTGTTGAGGTCTCAGATAACTATGTAGCAGAATATCCCATGCTGTGGGCTTCAAAACACATTGACACCCTACCAGTCCCAGCCTACAAGATAACGTACGGCGGAAGTTACAAATGGACCCGATGACCAAACACAGAGAGAACCACCGCGCCTGGGTTGACTACCCGACCCAAAGCCAAAATATCCCATGATGCTGACAGGGCCAGGGATACGGCGATAGTTCGATAGTTGATACCCCAAGAAATGCACACTCCTTCAATAGAAACACACGTCCAATAAAACCTATTCATTGAATACACACCTCACCCACCCACTATATCAATGTGGTGCAATCCTATTAGTCACCCCACACAGACAGTGCTGGGAGTCAGTGCGCCCTGTCTAGGATTTTAGGGGTATGACAGACAGCCAGAATTAATTAGCGCAATAAGTGTAATAGACTATAGGGGGCGCACAGCGAACGGTGTTATCAAAGTGCCTCGCTGTGTCAAGAGTGCAGATTCTTCGTCCAAGTAATCACCCGGTCAATCCGTGATCCAGGGGATTGGCGGAATGGGGGGAGGAGTAGGAAAGGGGGGGGGGGGGTGAGGGGTGAGGGGGAGGAAGAGGGGAGTCATGGTCTGGCACTATTTCCAATCAAACGCTACCCGAGGTAGCAGCACTAGATTGCAATTTGCCGAGCGGAAGCAAGACCTAAGAGGGTGGAGGAGCCAACATTCGCATCAGACCGGTCAATCAACGTCTCATCCTCATTATACTGTCTCATCCATGTTGACGTGTTTTAGAGGGACACAGGTGACTCTCCTCCAGACACAGCTGTCTCCACTCAGCAGGGATCGTAATAAAGGAATCAGAGTCCAGGGGTTGTTATTTTTCGGAAGAAACAGTCCCTGGTTCGTGGAATCTGGCATGGGACCAGTGGTTATTTTGGTAGGACAGGGGCCTTCTGAGACTACTGCATTGAGGAGGACCACGGACGGCTTTTCAAACGAGGGAAAATCAACCCCAGGGCATATAAAAACCAAGCTCACATGCATTATTACTACAATGAAGTGTCAGTCTGCCAACAAAACATTGGAATTAGTGCTTGCTGCATTTACTAGTTAGGACTACCTAAAGTGACCAAGTGAAGACCCCAGGGGCATTGCCCCCCCCACGAAGCCCCTGGTTATACGATTTATTAGGGACATGGGGTTATTGAGGTATTATAGGGGGCTATAGCCCCAGCGTTCCCGCTTATCGTGAACCCTGCTACTCAGCCAGCTAAAGCAGATGGTGTGCGAGAGCTATTCCTGAACAACAGGGGGTAATCCTCCCTAATACTTAGTACTGGATACACTTTGTAGATCTCTCTGTACTAACGACCTATTAACAGTATTCTAGGTCTCTTGGAGTTCACATGGGGCATATTCACAACCCCAGCATTAGGGGAACTTGTAGCCAGAGGGGAGTGAGAGGGGCTGAGCACCACTAGTTAGAGCTTCCCCCATTCCACCAAAGGGAAGTACCAAACGAGACACATTGGGACCAAAACCTAAATAGCTTTCCATAGTCTTTCTGGCCGAATGGGAGGCAAGGCCAAGTTGCGGGAGGGGGCAGATGAGACTCAGATTTGCTCCGCAATTGCGACATCATCGCTCGCCGATTGCTGCAGTCCCTACCATCTAATCCACTGTTGATCCTCTCACCTACTCGAGCTGCAAACAGACTTGTTGATTTTCGTTTTCGCGAGGGGTGCACACCTCCTCAACCCCGTCCCCTGATGGCACAACGGTGTACCAACACAGCCCAACGGGCGACAACCTGGGGTGGAGTAAAGTAAAACCAGCGTACAGCATACCCATGCGGAGCTATAAAGCGCTTTGAGCAAGTCTTCAACCTGAAAAAGCGCTATATACGAAACGAGATATACTAAATTGTAGTGGTGGCGCCAGAGCAGGTATTGATATTTTGATTGGCCTGATGTCGGGGGGGAAGGGAGAGAAGGGGGGGGGGAGGGGAGGGTACAACATTGGCACTAGTTTGTTCTTGAATGGGTCTACCCCACACTAACTGACCCTATTCATTCTCGTAAGAGCCCACTGTGTGAAATGCACGTTCATCAGAACACTGGTTTGAGGAACTAGCACCATCTATGAAATATTGCTCATGTCCAATGTACAGTGTACCAACAAATATGAATCTAGCAGTGGGGAATCCATGTTGCACAAATTGTTGCCAAACCATCAGAATTATAATACACGAACAGTTCAATGAGCGGAAAAAAATAACGGAATTCCAGGACCTTCGAATGACTTTTCTCAGGATGAGGCCTCCCTATGACTTTGGAGGCCTTGAAAGTGACAAGTTGAATCCCAGGACTTTGGAAGTTCAAAAACTGATTTTCATCATTACTAGGTGGAATGGGCTTCCTAACCTTCATTGAAATGTCCCGAAAAGGGGGGGGGGGGTATAATTTATTAGAAGCGGGGGGGGGGGGGGGGGGGGCACTTATTACATAATATACGGTACGCGAATGGGTGGAAACGTTGAACAGCTCTCATTTATTGTGATACCAGGACCTTTCTATGACTTTCAAGGGCAGAATGAGCCTTTCCAGGTCTTTTGAGGCCATGAGAGTGACAGACTTGGATTCCGCGACTCTCTGGATTATCAATCGCGTGGACCATCACTCCATCAGAATGATATAGAATATGGAAACTTGAGAAAACGCACTATCACCAACAGTATCTAATGCGCTGTACAAACAGACCTGAAACCTGAAACACCACATCTTAAAGTTGTGACTGAACATGACTGTCCTTAGCTTGATGGGATATGCCATGCAGTTAATTCAGAGATGGGCCACCACCTCCAGTCGTCTGTTGCGATTTGCTTAGCACCGAGAGCTATGGGGAGGAACACAAAATATTGTACTATTCCACCTGACTTAGTTCCATTCTTTGGTTCTTCTAATGCTTTTAAAATGGATACCTAGGTAAATGGGGAGCCAATACAACTATTTAAGACACTGAGAGAGCTTTCATAGACCAATGCTACCCGAAATCATTTGGGAAACACCCGCAATATTTTTTGACAACGCTTATAATTACGTAATATCACAGTCGGGGAGCCCATAATACAGTGCATTGCAGTATCTATCTAATATTATATGGCCATGACCACTTGCTCACACGCCTTAGTCATTATCAAGTACAAACACCATGCCGTGGCTACACCCCAGAGCCCCGCCTGAATTCCTGCCAGACTTCACAATAAAATTGGAGCAGCAAACCTTACCTGTAGCATCTGCAGTTGCTCTGATGGCGACGACCTCAACATCGATTCTTCAGAATGCTTGGATACGGGCCGATTGGACCCTACGAAGAAGAAGAAAAAATTAACCAATTATATCGACTGTATACATCACTAATGAATGCCTTAAAGGAAAAGGTGTTTCATTTGTCTATTAAAAAAAATGTCGGCAAAAAGGAATGTTTAGCGGTAGGGGCAATCCGAATTTCATGTGCTCCGCAGCCCTTTCTCTGTTATCCATGTTGTGTACACTGTTGGGGGCCTATATTTCTTGAGGAGGAGCTACTGAAAGTATGCTTCTGACCTCCATTAAAACATGCCAAAGCAGGGTGGGGGAAGAAAGTGTCGTTTATCAGAGATCACACGGTTCATGCCAGTCGCTCAACTGACCTGAGGGACAACATATATCAGCACAAATTCTATACGAGCCCTTCCTAAAAATTCTTCCATTTTCAAAAACTTGGGCAGAGTTGATCGAGCCAGAGAGGACTAATTACTACAAGGTGCCTGATTCTTTTAGTATTATCATTAATTGTCCCTTCATGTAGCTTTCTACTAGTGAATATCCTCTCCCCGCCCCTGCAGATCAAGGTAAGAGTCCCCTACACAAGGTCAAGTTCAAACTTAGAGATTGGGTGGTACTAGGCTGGAGCCTTATCACCATAGCAATATAGGGGGCGAAAGTTAATTCACTCAAACAGCCTTCTTTGTGCTACCCCACAAACACAAGGAAATAGTCCAGACAGTGGCTCTGAAGAGGTTGTCATTCACTGAACAAAATTGGTTGTTGCGCCAAGAAATCTTGCAAGGAAGCTGATAATCTCCACACTACTCCCACATCATAACTTCACCAATGTTCGACCCTGGACTTATCACAAAATAGCAGTAGCACTTCAACACTATTCACCACAAACAAGCCAGGATGAAATTGGACTCAAACCGATGAACTTGACATGCGTCATTTTATTAGATCCATTTCGAACAGAGCCAACGGGGTGGGGTGGTCATCGCTTATTATAACTGTGATGGAAAAGCACTTGACATTTTTGGTACTTGATAGACATGCATTAGTATTGAAGCCCCATTCAGCTTCAGAATATTCGAGAAAATAAGCATCAATGATATTGAAAATGAATGCCATCATTCGATACCTCATTTACAAGTCAAACTTCCGTCAACTTTACAGCACTCAAATCATTTCTTTTCCTGGAAAAAATGATCAGTCCGCGAATTGAGAAAAAGCCAGTCGCCAACAGATGCATATGTTCCGCCACAAGGAGCTTTCCAACTACCATAACAATTTTGACCTAATAGATTTTTGCAGTTGAAGTTTTTTTAGTCAGTTTGAAATAATTAGGCATGGTATCACTTACCAATCATAAATAATTTCAATTTCATACCAGTACAGTATACGCTTGATATTTCAATGGATATCAAAAATGTTGAAATGCCTCTCAAAATTTACCCGAATCAGTTGGATAAAGAGATGAGACTGAAACCTACCTCATACAAATGGCAAAAATAACCTTCTCAGGTGCTTGAAGTAGATGACCATTATTCACCTCGCAATAAAAATTCCACTTTGAAAAATCATTGTCCTCTATAAATAATAAGAACACATCCAACAGCAAATCTGATTTATCACTGAAAGATGCTTCTTGCAGATATTTAATGACAGTTTTGTGAATGAGTCCGTCAACCAGAATTTTTTAAATTTAATCGAAAGACATCATCAAGTGTAAGTGTCCCGCTAAAATTCTATGATCACGAAATTAACAGTCATTCCCTATTACCAGAATCCATCTGCAGTGGATGAGACTGGAGCGTACGGGACTGTCGGCACGGAAACAGAGGGACGTGTAATTCCCACATCACAATATATAATAATGTATGTAACTTCTTCAGTGTAGAGATACCACCATTACCCTTAGGCAATATAGGCAGATAAAGACAGTCTCAAAAAAAAAATGAAAAATAGGAAACGTGCAGCACTACCAACTGAACAGCATTTCTGAATGAGGAAAGACAGCAGTTTGGAAGCCACCACTGCCCTTGGGAGGTGGACAAGATACATGCTGCACACTGGCAGGTGGCTGCTGGATAGAGTTTCAGACAGGCTGTTCACCTGTCTACAAAATGGAACGGTCCATGGTCAGCCATAAGTTACGGGTTCAACGGTGCATGCTGTGAGGCAGCATTAACATGAACTGGAGGGGCCTCGGTTGAGGGGACTGTTTTATATCTCCTCTCTCGATTCTTGCAGGCACTCACGTGCGAGGGTAAAAGCACTCTCGTTAGCTGGAGCTCGTTAGCTGGAGCTTGCTGCCAGCTCCGCCAATTTAATAGGACCGCAATACATTCTGGGTGCAGGAATTCTCCGTCCTGCACAAGTGGTTCAATATTCATGCATCAGGATTCATTTCCTATCTCCTCAACCCCCTCTCCCCACCAAAAAAAGAAACCAAGAGGAATGCCCCCCTCCAAAAAAAAAAAAAATAATAACAGAAGGAACCTCCGCTATAAAAACAACAACTGAAGGAACCCCCCAAGAAAACAAAAGAAACCTAAAAAATAAATTTATTTGATATCACAGGCATACCATGACGAGCAGTTTGTATAATTTCAAAGCCAAATGCCCCCCCCCCCAAAAAAAAAAAAAACAAGTAATGTAGTGCAACCCTGCTTGTCAAGAAACAAAGTTCCATGAGAATGAAGAGAACTTCAGCCACGTATTCATAGGGGCACTCAGGATTTCTGTGCCTTTCGTTATTAGTTGTAGGGTCCTCCATTCATCCACTCACTAATGGGGGAACATGCCTGGAAGGCCCCTAGCTGTATCTACCCGGCGCTGCACACACGCCACATGCTTCTCACACTGCCATGAGGCATGAGCACCCTAGGCCCGGGGGCCAATCGGGTCCGAAAGACCGGTTCCACTGGACCACAGAGATTGCTCGACTTGGATAAATGTTTCATTGATGGTCACAATCTAGTCTGCCTCAAATTGGCCCACGATGAGGTCATATAGCACACATGGACTGAGAAAGAATTGCCCATACAAGACATAGAGAATACATGCAAGTGCAGTCCTAATAGGTTTGTATCCGAGCGTGCAACCAATTTTTCGAGTTTGGGGGTCCAGAGCGGGGGGGAAGAGCGGATTGACCTAAACAGTCATAGCATTTATGGGAGTGATGAGTCGTTAGGTATGGAGACCCTATGAAAGTTAGGAATCATGACCTCTCACCGCCCACCACTCCCCCTCATGCTTCACCAGTGACTGCACCCTCGGTTGTATCATATTTGATATCAAGCGACACTCCCTGCTAGCTGGACCAATACTGACCAGAAAGATCCTCCCTGTCTGGAGCATCGACTGCTAGAGTTAAAGCTCTATTCAGCCTTTGAAATATTCGAGAAAATAAGCATCAGTGATATTGAAAATGAATGCCATCATTCCATTCCTCATCTACAAGAAGAACTTAATCAAAGCTATAGCACTCAAATCATTTCTAATAGTATCAGTCCACAAAGTTCTGAAAAAGCCAGCCAACCGCAACAAATGTTTGTTTCGCCACAGGGACCTATTCCACGAAATTAATGAATTTTCATATCAATTGTAGTTTTCATATCATTCGATACC
Organism: Sclerodactyla briareus; assembly: GCA_026419785.1. Classification (NCBI taxonomy): domain Eukaryota; kingdom Metazoa; phylum Echinodermata; class Holothuroidea; order Dendrochirotida; family Sclerodactylidae; genus Sclerodactyla; species Sclerodactyla briareus. The sequence continues at coordinate 215,027 of JAODTK010001110.1, forward strand.
ATGGTTTACTCCAGTATGGCTTCAAGGCTAGAGAAGAGGACATGAAATAAAGGTCTGAAGAGGGCTTTAAGCTCAATGGATAAAATTCCCTTATTAAAATCAAACGGGATGCAGAGGTATATTTTCAATTGTATTCCAGCGAACCGAGGGATTTTCCCCAGATATTTCACCAGACCCGGTGAGAACAAAGGGCAGACCGAAGGGAGCAGGCCGAGTTCCAGGCATCATTATTGTAAAACTACCGCCTGGCAATATAATTAAAATAATATGGCAAAGCTTAACGATTTCTATTTATGAGGGTACTGCTATAACTGTATTGGTTTACAAACAATCGGTTCCAGTATTCATCAAGGAATGAGAGGGAGGAGGGAAGGAGGGGGGGGGGGGGGAGGGATATGTGACTCTTCATCTAGTCTCCAAACCTTAAGGACTTAGGGCAAGAATTGGGCACCAAAGAATGGACAAACAATTTGGTCTGAACCTCTTCATATGGAATTCTGTTGCAGTATGGATCTTCAAAAATTGAAGAATGGTGTTCTCTATCTCCATCCAGTTTTGATTTGAGTATGTCTCTGGAAAGAGGGGTGGTCAGATAGATTCACCTCATTCTTGTAACACAGCCATCGTGTATATTGAACGTCATGACATTCCGCAACGACCAGTGACATTTCAGTAGTACAACTTTTTCTTTGTTCCCGAATGTATTTTCTCTTTGAAGAATCAATCGGTTTTGGGGACGGTGCCTTTTACAGTGATTAGGCACAGTTTGGAATAATGATTCTCCGAGGTGTCCACACCAGATGCAGCGACTCACCTCAATTCCATGTGTTGGTGGTTTTTAAATCATTTGGAGAGGTTTTTTGTTGAGTACTTTTTATTTCACATTTTTATTCTTCATAGTGTACTTATATCCATGATCCTACACAACCAAATGTAGAAAAAGGTTCACTCTCATATCAGAGAGGCTGTCACAGCAGTGATCAGCATTTTCTGTGAGGAGAATGTTCAAAACCCCGTTAGGGCAACGGGAGGGGGGCGGGAGGGGGGGCGTGGAACAAATTGGAGAGGCAGTCAAAGCATTGATCAGCATTTTCGTTAACTGCGATGTAAGCGATGTACTTGCCTTTCACCGATAACATTGGCAGTATGCCCACCCACCAGCTACATGAATCTGGTAGAACCTTCCAGCACAGGTGGGTGAAAAATTAAAAAGTAAAAAGAACAATTTTTGGCAGTTGCTGGTAATCAACAGAAAAACCTTTCCAAATGATTGAAAAACCACCAACACCTGAAATTGAGGTGAGTCGTTGCATCTGGTGTGGACACTTCGCAGAATCGTTAATGACTTTAAGACCTGACTTTTTACCTTTTTGCAGGCCAGGGTGTCGTGTCCATCGGGGTTTTCCCACCGATTCAACAATGTGACCAAGGGTTAGCATCCAACCTGCCCCCCCTCCCTTAAGTGCTGACAGGCGATTGCAAGGTGTAAATCACTTGGATATGTCAATTATTCTTGCGATGTGCCCCCCGACATTTCACAGCCAGTTCACGTATAGTCGGTAACTGTCAGAGTTGGCACCGGGTACCATGACCCATCCCCCCCCCCCCCTCTTCATAGAAGTTTAATTTGTTTATTTAGGATGACTGGGGAGATTTGCACATGGACAAGATTTTATCTCAGTACCAATTTGCTTACTTCATATTTTTTAGCCATTTTCTGAAGCTTGAAACACACACACCCATGAGCCTCCACTCTCAATCATCCCCGACCCTTCTCCAAACACTCACTGAATCTATTATTCTATTTTACGACTGTTTTCTCTGATACAACAGTAGCTCTTCAAGCCTTCGTATGGTGCTACATGAATCATACTACCACTCTGGGGCCAGCTGCACTAGATAAACCAAAACCCCTCAAATCAGCAGTTGGTGAATGCACTATTCAAATTTTGTGCCACGGGACTTGCGAGAGATAGCACGGACCAGGAATCGCAGCGTTGGGATACCTGCATGTCTAGTGACTATCTCTCCGACCGGCAATTTACCACGGCTGTCAGAAACTGCTGGTAGAGGCCGACACTGGATCCATCCCCGCGATTGATAACTGAATGGCCCACCTGCGGGGGTACGATACTTTTTGTGTGTATCGTACACCGTGATAAACTCAGTTTGGTGGTAGTGTTACTATATTTATTTCTCACCAGGTTTCATTCAGTTCTATTGCTTTTAAACTGCACTTTTTCACTCCTGCAAAATCATGGACAGAGGGGGCATACAATATAACATCGACATCAGTTTTGTAGTCAGAGATGTCACAGGGGAACTAGCCACAGAAACAAGTACAAGATTGCATTATTGGTGCAGTGGTTTCACGACCAAATGTTCTTCACAAAATTAGTTCCCCGGATTATTTGGTAACTCTGGGCTACTTGCCAGGTCCCCACTAAGCCGAGGGCAGCTGTATGGCTGCCCATGAAGCCATTCGCTATGCCCCTCAAAGCGCCTTCACTCACAGTAGTGTTATAGTGACATGTGATTTGGGCCACATGATTCGCATTTCGTCAGAATATTAGAATGGGTTCCGTTTGACAGCCCCTCTGGTTTGAGCACCTCTTTAATTAGCCCCAGTATGCTTTGTGATGTTATACCTTCTGTCAGACACAACCGATTTATATTTCCAAATTAATTATGTTACGCTTTTGTAACGAATCAGCCAAGTTCCAAATATATATTATCAGTGTACTCTGAAACAGGGTAACACTCACTGAAGGCGTTTCAGAATCTTGCACAATGATATTCTATCATTACTATGAAGCAACAGAGGTATGCGTAGGGACATACTGCTGATGAAATTCACAGAAAGAGGGATAAACAATGAATGAATTCCAGGAGGTGGTCTCTGACAGAGCGTGGAACATGGCATGCAGAGTACAGTCTTATGTCCTCTCAAGTTCATAGAATAGCTCCATGGTCTTTACACAGAACTGCTGCTCCTATTCTAATAATTGGAAACCGCACATCTACCAAAAAGTCTTAAAACACAGGCCAACCTGCATTGTTCTCGGTTCAGAGTATGCAGACACCCTAATCGTCCTTCAAACCTTCGATGTAGATAGTGCCCACGAATGTCAAGATCATCTGTGCAATCGTTCACATTCAATTTCCTAACGTCAGTCAGACAGTATGCTGGCCTGGGCGGGAAGGGGAGGAGGGAGGGGGGGAATACACGGACACAACAATGTGTTCACGTAGATAATGTAGGATTTGTTGAACCCAGGTGGAAGACAAACAAGGCCTGTGTATAGGAGCCATTTTCCTGCTTCTATTGTTCTATGAGTATATAGGATGGCATGTCTCTTTATGGATTCTCTACCAATTATCGTCAATCATCACTGGTTTGCGCACTTGTCCCATACAGTAACACTAAATCTACAGGGAATCCGCAAAATACTTCAAGCCTCTGGACTGTTTTATTGCATCTACCCAAACAAATGCAAGGATGGCCAATTTATTAAAATAAATAAACAGTGCCGTTTGTCCATGTCATTCTGACCTCACATGCGAGATGTGAAAGTTACACACAGAGTTCCAACCCATCTCGTTCACTGTATCATTCACATCTGTGTTGTAACACCCGGCAAATAATGAACGGCTCCGTTTGCATGACGGTGCAGCTAAAAAATGTCCCGGGATATACCGGAACTCCTGTGTTGACATATTACGTTCAGATGTTGTATTGCATCGAGACCGTTGTCCGTTGAAACCTCAAAAAACTAGGGCGCAAGCTTCTGACAGAACAACTACGGTATATATCAGATAAATTATTTTACTTGTATTTATATATTTTTTTTATCATTATTATTATTATTTATATATATTTATTTATGTATAAAAATGAATATTTATATCTATAATTATATCTGTTCATATTTTAATTCCCATGATATGAAGGGGGGGAGGTTCAGAAACCAAAGGAAGCCCAAAAACCTGCCTGCCTGCATATTAGTTTACGAGCTATCTGAAGGAGAGAACAGTCTATTTTGGCGTCTCTCACGTGAATGCACCACAAAGCATAGAAAAGTTGTAATACCTACCTGCATATAGAGTGCAAATTCTTCTATTACAAACAGGCAATTTACCCACTCTATGATGAACCCGGCTGGTACAGCATATCAGATAGGATCAAATTCTGTTTTTTCTTTTTTTTTTTCGCCTAACTGTACATTTCTACATCTGCTGTAATTTTTTTTTAAAAATCGCAATAATGGCACTTTGACATCTGGGTCTGTTTGAAGTCAAGGCTCCAGTTGGGGGAACACAAGCATCGCTGGGATAGAGACGCGTTCGTAACCGAAATTTCAGAACTAACAGCTGTAACCCCCATGTCAGCTATATAGCTAGGTGCCTCAACAGAATTCTATTACATTGTCAGAGCATAGCTCATAGGTTTCTACTGCTGACAGCTATCTCCCAGGGATTACAGGCAGTAGCAAGGGTGACCAAACGGCAAGGACCGAATTAGGCTCAGGTTTTATCCCAGGGCGGGGGGAGAAGGGGGAGGGGGGCGGGGGGAGAAGGGGGGCGGGGAACCATGTGAGCTGGCACGGGTAGTACAGGCCGAGGTTATGCCAACATGGTTCTGCTTCTGAATTCCCTCTCAGTTTCCCTCCTCAAACCTGACCACAGACTAAGATCTTTGTTTGATCCTCGTCGCCTCGATCAACCACAAATCAGAACTACTCTTGGTGGGAAGTCGCTCAATGTGTGTGTTTTCTCGATATGGGATGGTCTCCCAAGTGCAATCAAACAGTCGGACAGTGAGTAGATTTGAACAACTGGCAAGAAGTCTTATCATCTTTACCAAGCTTGTTGTTTTTTTAAAACTGAGATATTTTGTGCATGTAGGGGGAAGCGGAAAAAAAAATTGGCATCACAACGAGAAAAATATTTCCTCAAATTCAAACTAATAATTAATCTCCCTTCAGTGGATTCTGGAGACAAGCAGGTTCACTACTGTTAGCCTTTTATACTACTGTCACAGCCCTACTACGGTTTGGTAAGGTCGACAAATGGGGAGAAACTAAGAGCATGGCACGAAGAAACTTTCCTTTATGGGAAATTTGATGATGTCTGCATTATTCATACTACAAACAGCTTGCAAATGTGTTCCAGACCGCTACATGCAGCCACCAGATCTGTTCTCAGACGCCCATCGTAAGAACACAAAGACACAGAGTGGGGAAGATGCATTGAACAAATTGAATGAAACTTACCAGCACCAAAACATCCCCCCAAGGACACACATAACTATGAATATACATACGGCAGCAAAGATCAATATTATACCAACAAAGGCACCGATCAACCCATCACAGGAATTTGTTAATCAGAACCCTCTCGCGGAGGTACCGCAGAATGGCAGAATCGGCCAGGGTTCATTAATCAGGACGGAAGGGGGAGAAGAGACCTTGGAAAGATCTGAACCCTGGGAACGCGACCCGCATTCCGCGAACCAAGGTCAGCCATGCACGGTCTGGATCAGCGCTGAACCACTGAACGAGACGGGTTTTCAATGGCACAGTAAAGCTCTCCAGACCTTGTACGGCTACCAGCGTTTCTTCCAAGGGTGTGGTGAGAGTGGGGAGATGCTGAGTGGGAGGCAAGGACAGGAGAAGGAGGAAGGAAAATCTCCTCTTTGATTTAGGGTATGATTTAGAAAATAATTTGGAGCACAAAAGCCAGTGATGTCTTAAAAATACAAATTCACAGGCTCCCATGCACTTGAATGGGGTAAACAATTCCCAGGAGGGGAGGGGGGGGGGCAAGTGGGCTTGTGTTTCTCTGAGGGCTGCATTCAACTCCCCCCCCCAAAAAAAATTAAAGTTGCTACCTCCAAATGAGATGCTCCAGACCTTGTACAGTGACCAGTGTTTCTTCAGAGGGTGTGGTGAGAGTGGGGAGACGGTGAGGGGTGGGGAAATTCTGCTCTTTGTATGGGATATGATTTGGGGGCACAAAAGCCAGTGATATCTTAGAGATACAAATTCACAGGCTCCCATGCACTTGAATGGGGTAAACAATTCCCAGGAGGGCAGGGGGGGTGCAAGTGGGCTTGTGTTTCTCTGAGGGCTGCATTCAACTCCCCCCCAAATAAAGTTGCTACCTCCAAATGAGATGCGGGACATGCCAAAAATATTCTCCATAAAACATTTTTGGGGATTAATGCATTTTCCTGGAACTAAGCTGACTTTATTACAAGGTCAACCATGGTCTGGATCAGCAATGAACCACTGAACCAGACAGGTTTTCAATGGCACAGTAAAGCTCTCCACACCTTGTATGGCTAACAGTGTTTCTTCCAGGGGTGTGGTGAGAGTGGGGAGACGGTGAGTGGTGGGGAGACGGTGAGGGGTGGGGAAATTCTGCTCTTTGTATGGGATATGATTTGGGAGCACAAAAGCCAGTGATGTCTTAAAAATACAAATTCACAGGCTCCCACGCAGGCATGCACAACTCAAATGGGGTACACAATTCCCAGGAAGGACGGGGAGGGGGGGTGCAAGTGGGCTTTTGTCTCTCTGAGAGCTGCATTCAACTCCCCCCCAAAAATAAAGTTATTACCCCAAAATGTGATGCAGGGTATGCCAAAAATATTCTCCATAATATTTTTTGGGTATCAATGCATATTTCTGGACCCTGGTACTAATCTGAGGTCAGCCATGCATGGTCTGGATAAGTGATGAACCACTGAACGAGATGGGTTTTCGATAGCACAGTAGAGCTCTCCAGACCTTGTACAGTGACCAGTGTTTCTTCCAAGGGTGTGGTGAGAGTGGGGAGACTGTGAGTGGAGGGGAAATTCTCTCTGTATGTTAAAAATAAATTTGGGAGCACAAAAGCTAGTAAGGTCTTAGATAAACATATTCACAGGCTCCCATGCACAGCATAGACATCTGGTGGTTACTTAGATCGCAAATGGGATGACACAATTCCCACTGAAGGGGGGAGAGGAGGAAGTGGACTTGTGACTCTCTGAGGCTGCATTCAACTCCCCCCCCCCAAATAAAGTTGGTACCCCCAACTGAGATGCGGGGTATGAAAAAATATTCACCATAATCTTTTTGTTGGGGTATCAATGCATATTCCTTGTACTAATTTGACTTTTATTACAAAAGATGACAAATGTAGCACCACAAAGGTTCCCTGCAGTGCCACCCCCCCCCCCATCCCTGCGCCCCTCTAACTTGAAAGCATGGCAATGCCACTGACCATAGTAAAACTTCAGAGGACGCTGTTCAAATATGTGCTGCAGAAAAATGGCGGGTGTATATAAATCAAGGATCCATCACAAAAATTTGAGCATGGCAAGAGTGATATACCCCCCCCTCCATAAAGCAAAATGGGTTCTGTCCCCCGTCGGGTTCAGTTGGGTACAAGTTGCACTACCCGACATTGCACTGATGTGGCTACAGGCCTCAGGTACTCAAACTGACCATGAACAAAAAATGCTAGGCGTCATAAATATCGTCAAAAAAATTCATATTCACTTGACCATGAGCTAAGTTCACAGGCAACTCCTGCTCATCAGGTCCAATACCTCGAGTAATTCAACATATGCGACTCAACCTCCAACTAAAATGTTCAGGGATTTCTAGCAGGATCTGGGCTTAAAAGCGCTCTCGTTACTGTTCTGATGCTAACCCTGATCTTCTTAACTTACCTACATGAGGGGACCACACCACTGCAGCCATATGATCGTACATTGAGAGAGGGATCATCGCAGCAGAAATGTAGAATGGAATGATCTCTTCATTCTACAACATCCCAACATCACACATAAAAAGCCTGATCGTGAGTGTTACGGCACAATAATATCCATCAACAGACAGCAGACAGATGGATGGACGTGCATATGACAATAACGAGGTTTAAATCAGCTCCACAACACTGACTTTATTGCTCCATCCCTGTCGGCCATGTGCCCAGAAATCACATTTTTGCCCCCAGGAATGTGAAATTGGAGTGCACCGCAGACACTTTTATTGGAAAGTGATAAGTGCAGATGTGGCTCATTTCACAAATTTCGCTGTTCGCTGTTAGGTGAACAGACAATACATACCCAGTGATATGTGGTAGTCGACCTAGCCATTACCATCCTTCGCTGCCTTCAAACACAACTCACACTAATTCCAGTCAATTCATGTTCTTTCGTATTTTTTTCAGTTGAAATCCTGCAGACAGAGTTTAGAACACTATGAGAATTTTGCGATAGTACGTTGTGGGGTCCTACCTAACCAACCAACCAACCATAGATAGATAGATAGTTAGATAGATAGATAGAATAGAATAGAATAGAATAGAATAGAATAGAATAGAATAGAAATAGAATGAATACGAATGAAGAGAAGAGAATAGAATAGAATAGATAAGGATGGATGGATGGATGGATGGATGGAAGGGAGGGGATGGAATGGCATGGATGGCTGGATGGATGATAGATAGATAGATAGATAGATAGATAGATAGATAGAGAGATAGATAGATAGATAGATAGATAAGATAGATAATTATTCAGCCATTGAATACAAATTATACAATGGAAAATTGGTGAAAAACAGGAGCTCAAAGTAAACAATAGAATGAGTAAGACATAAAAACATACATAAAATGTCAACAATTCCTATGACCAGGTTAAGGAGTAAAAGTGTATAAAAGGGTAGAACTGAAAGGTGTAGCAAATATAGCAATATTCACAATGAGAAGCAGTAGCTAAACGGAAGGCAAAGACTAGCACCAATCAGGGGGCATTATATGTATTGTACATCTCAACGAGATCAGGATTATGACTATTTATGAGCCTCTTTGATCCCTTGAATGTACGCAGCCTTTTACCAGAGGGCAAGAACTGGGAGTACTGATGAGCAGGCATGTGATTATCGTTCAGTGACATGGTCAACGTTCTTGAGGGCACGCTCCTGGTACAGAGAGTGGAGAGATGGAAGGCCTGTACCAATAATACGCTCAGCATTCATAATTACTGCTTGCAATTTCCGGAGGTCACACTGAGTACCGACCAACACCAGACTCAAATGCTTAGAAGTTAAAATACTTCAATAATTGCACAATAAAAATTTGTCAAAACATTGGCACTGACCCCATATGATTTAGGAACACGTAAAAAGAACAGTCGCTGACGTCTTTTTTCAGTATTTCTTCAGATATTGATGTTCAATGTATAATGTCCGTAAAAATGTACCCAAAAACTGAAGTGTTCACGTGCTCCACCACCATTTCATCGATAATGAGAGGACCCATTGTGCTTTTATTACGTCTGAAGTCCACGATTAATTCCTTTGTTTTACTAATGTTCAGAATCAGATTGTTTTCCTTACACCAGCTCACTAATCAGCTCACTTCGTTGCGGTACCCGTTTCCATCACCATTAGTAATTAATCCAGTAACAGTGGTATCGTCCGCAAACTTGATGACCCTCGAGTTCAAATTGGTGGCAGCACAATTATATGTAAACAAAGAGTACAACATCGGGGAGAAAGCACGCATCCTGGGGAGTACCCGTATCAGTACCATCGAATCCTGACATGGTAATGCCAATTTTGACACATTGTTTGCGACCAAGAAGAAAGTCTAGGATTCAGTCACAAATAGCAGCGGGAAGATTAAGGTGATCCCGTAATTTCAAATGTAACCGTGATGGCACGATGGTGTTGAAGGCGGAACTGTAATCGATGAATAGAACCCTGGCATAAGAACATATCCTTTCGAGGGCAATAAGAGTTTCGTGCATCCAAATTGAAATGGCATCTTCAACAGACCTTTTGACTCCAATTGGGATTACTTTTCATAATTCATAATAACACAGAGATGTGTCATAGATTGCCATGTCGCATTGTACACTACTTACAAGCCGCCCACTATCGATGCCAACATTACCGGGCTGCCTGAATTACTCGGTTAGGCTCATTCTTACCCAGCATGAAAGAGCCCTTTCAGAGGAACCTATTTTAAAGTTCAGCAAGAATGGATACATTGTGAGCGTATAAAGTCAATGGGCCTGGCTTATAACAAAAATGCAGAGAATTTGTTTGACAGACTGATCCTACCTTGGCACGCAAGGCAAATCAATCGCACATGTACGCTTTGTCATGATCAATGCTATTTTCGTGGGGGGGGGCTCTAGAATATTCCTTGCAGCATAAAAAAACACTTGCCTTAACACGTGCCTTAATACTCACCAAAATGGGGAGAAATTTCGAGTGGCCATCCAGAAGAATACTCAAATCATTCACAGTCAGCACATAACTGTGAAGATAAGAATGGAGAAATATATCATTAGCAGCCAGCGAGAATTGAGCAAGGGCTTGTGGCTATTAGCCCTCGATAATAAACAGCAAATAATTAGTGTTTTTGCTCATAATAGTGTGGGAAATACCAATTTTATGTGGAAAACCCCTGCTAATTTGCCTCTAAAGAGCCCCCATTACCCAAATATTGCACATTTCTGCTGATTTGCTCCGAAATAGCCCCATCACTTGGGTATCAACTCCTGCCCCGGTGATTAGCACCAGATCAAAGTAATATAATTTATTCAGACTGCAGAGGCACGGGACATCCAACACAGAGAACCTAACAAAAATGAATTCATTTATTTATTAATTGCAGTGAATGCGAGGTAGGTAAATTCGAATACATAGCATTTTCATACGGAGATGTCTTGGAATGAGGGCCGTATACGGGATATACCACGTAATACAACGCAAGGCTGCTCAGCTCTGTTATGCTTCTAGTCCTTCTCCATTCTAGTAAGGCATGAACATTAATGCTCACTGTGGGGCTAAGACAAATACCAGCTTTGTTTAGGACTACCTCACTCAGCTGCATTCTTGGTTACCACTAGTGGAACGAGTACCAGTGTCGGGGTGGGATGGATGAGGGGCAGATGCTAGATTGGTCACTGCTACCTAGGCATCCTCGAGCAAATGGTATGGTTTCCTGCAGACGGTCCGTCGACCATGGGTATTGGCTGGTCGTCAGGACAGCCGCAAATCCAATGGTCGATATAGGATACCTAGTAGTTGGGGGGGGGGGGGGGGGGAGGATCAGGCATAGGGATGGCCACTTGCCTGAAGGAGGCTCTAATGACTGAAAGTGGTGGGTGGCTGGGCCAACCTCCTATGAAGTAAACGATTGAGTGCTATAGTACGTTCCCTTTTCTCAACATGATCCTTCACACACCATTATTCAGTTTCCTGCCTGCCGGAATTAATCTGGCCTGATACTCACCACTATGCCCAACTTGAACTGGCCGTCTCAGGTATTTGGCAAAATGTTAGGTTTCCCAAAAATATATATATCTTTCCAACTCACTTGAAAGGATGTCTTTGCGATCAGGTCCTGAAGCTCTAAGTATTCAGCTAAGTCCATACAAATCTCCTCCATCACCAGTACAATTACATCTGTCGAAAAAAGAAAAGATGGGAATATACTTAGAAGTCTATTCTTAGCCACAGGAATTTATTCTGGTTCCAAAATAGACAACAAGTACAAAATAAGCCTGTTCGCGGTTACACTTAATAAGAATATAACGCTAGTGTGTCAAAGGTCACAGGGGTACGCCGGCTGCTTGACGTTGCCCCACAGGGTGTGCAAAACGATAGCCCTAGCGGTGAGCATGCGCACACATAACTGTGAACAGGCTTATAGCTGAAGGACCAACCACTGAAAGAATTCAGGTGGGTCGAGAGCCTCTTTTCCCCCCCCCCCCCTCCAAACTTTATGGAACCTCCATACGTATCATATTTTCTAAGTTACTCATTACTGCTTTGTAGGCCCTTCCTTGATTTGTACCCCTACCCCAACTTTCAACTGAGGTCACCACCCCCTCTCCATTGGTAGTGTGATGCCATAGGGTAAGGCCTTACATGTAGGTACTTTTTTTGTTTTTTTACAAATGCAAGTCCATCTTACTCACTATATCGTTCTGTTGGAAAACTTTCCTGAAGTTGTTGACAGCCCAAGAGTTCCTTTGTGAGCCGTGGGGGATGGGGGGGGGGGGGGAAACGTGAGTTGTAGGGGGAGGAGGGGGGGGGGGGGGGGAAACGTGAGTTGTAGGGGGAGGAGGGGGGGGGGGTAATGGGGGGGGTAATCAGAAAGTTAGTCTTGATATACTACAAGGGCTATTTTGATCAGGGATTTTGCTGACGTGCTCATTGTTCAATATAATGCAGCGCTTTGACTACTAGGGGAAAGTTCAAAATGAGAAGACAAAGTTGATGAGGCTGTGGGTTATTCTTCACATTGTCCTCGTCTTGACTAGTTTAACTGCCATTTTTCTGTCTGCACACGTATAAACCTTGATATATTCTCCTGTGGATGCTCACCATAGATGTTTATACCATTTTGGACATGCCATGTGCAAGACATTCATTTCTTACTTGGAGCAATGAAGTCCTTTAATTCCAGGTCAGGGTAGTGTTTGCATGGCTATTCCCTTAATGACTCACCAGGGAAATCAAACCTGTCAATTAGCCATACCAGTTCGCATAACCCCATCTAATCAAAACCTGCAATCTTCCTTAAATCCCCCATTTCAGAAAAAAAGGAAAGGTTCAAGCAGACGGGAAATGGAGGAAATCCAGTCTCAATTCAGTGGCTCCTTTCCTAGAAGGGAGGAGGTTAGTCCATATCAGACTATCATGAAATAAGGAAGAAATCCATCAGTGACATCACTTCACACCATGTGTGAAGTGATTCAGAAACAGCTAGCTTGATGTGGCTTAGGCAGGGTCATATAAATTGGGATTAGACAAATACATGAATGTAGTTGTGCTTGGCTGCAAACCCCAAATTGTGTTGCGTAGAAGTACTCCAAATGGAGGAATGTTCATATGATTGTGCACGCACAGTTCGTAGCATAACTCTATGGAATCCAGACTGCAAAACAATCCTAGGGTACAAACTATAAATGGGGGGACCAGATATAGAAAATATTATCATTCAATATGCAAGTTTTTTTTTCTTCTATCTGGTAATAAAAATGATACACTTCAATTTATGCCCTCCTGGTTTGATTAGCAGCACCCACTCTGTTTTCTGACTTGTTGTAAGACGCTCGATCATTCCTGCTTCAATCGCGTACTTATAGCACTGCCTAGTGCCTATAGGACGACAATCATCCCTGCTCCCTACATGTTCAACCAGGGAGAATGAGAGGGTAAAGCCAAGTACAAGGACTCTTATTACAATAATAACCCATATTCAAAATTTGTGTACAATGATAGCATGATCATGGCAGCCGAGGAGTTTTCCAGTATTTCGATATAAATACCACATCTTTGTGAACTCAAAATCGTTGCCAACCCAGTCAGCTGGGACCACTAGCCGTGGTCAGTTTTGAACAAGGAGGAGCTCAACCAATCGAGTGTCACTGTCACCTCGACAATGAATCATGGAATAGTATGGCAAGATGTAGTGGCATGGCGGATTCTATTTGATGCCATAGAGATTACTCAGAAAATTTCACTCAGAAATATAGTGAAAACACCAATTTTGGTTACAATCAGCTGTCACAAAAGCTTTCTAGCTGCCAACAGCCAGATCGTGTACCCCGAACTACTGTGTGGGTTGACCTGTTCATTTTCAACTCGCACAGCGCGAGCAGTGAACGAATGTTACATTTCATTACACGCGATATTGGGCATCGATGCAGTGTATAGGGCAAGGCACTATGTAACATACGTACATGTCGCATATAGGTGACATGCCGTTTGTATTTCCTTTGACAATCGCACTAGTTTAGAAGCTATGTACGGTGGGTCATGATGAGTCCTGACTACCTAGGCCTAGGTGATTCAGGCTAATTTATCACGTAAGAAACATGGGCGGACTGGGAATATTGCTCAGAATTTTTTTATTGGAGTAGATTTCAGACGACTAAAATGCTGTATGAATAAATTTTGACAATGCGGGGCAGATCGTAAAATGTGTGATTTTTGCGCGTTTTGCACTCCACTACAGTGCCTAATATGTAGTTATAGCAGGGTTGTCAAAATGGCCATGTTGAAGACTAGGAAAATAGGCAATCCAAGAATTTACTCATTATCCAACACTGTTTAGCCTTTTTTTTTTAATGAGTCTTTTGCCTTGTGCTCTCTCTACTTTTGCAAAAAAAACACACAACCCAGTGATTTGGTTTGTCTTGGATGATGCAGAGTTGGTCTCTGTGAAGGGAGTTTGACCCAGAAATTCAACAGAAACAGCTTCTTTCCAAAGTCACAATTGATACATGTATACACCCCCCTCCCATACAATCAATGCATTATTCCAACTAAATTGTCATGCATAATATTACCAGAGGCAAATAATCATAATGTGAAAAGGAAGAGTTACACACTTGTTTACTCTGTTATGCAAACGGCAAAGCTCCCTGGAGACCCATGAGCCAAACTGGACAGACCAATTGCCAGAGGATCAACGAGGATGTGAATTTCATGAAATTGAAGAATTAGCACCTGACTTTGGACTAAAATAGTTTCCCAGTGTATTTTCAAAGATATGGGAACACAAACTTTTTTCTTTTCGGGGGCTGAATCATAGGGCTAACTATTAGGATGAAGTCAAATCTTTTGAACTAATGGCATCAAAATTCAGAAGGAGAGGGGGGATTTGGGGATTAAAGGTGACTTTATCTCTCCACTGTCAAATCCACAAAAGATATAGCAACTAAGCTCAGAAAACTAACATTGACAGATATATGTCTTGGGAACAGGCCGGCCTTGCTGAGTCCACACAATTTTTTCCCCCGTTAACACAGGAGCAAATATTGACACTGCTAAGTGGAGTACACACCTGGTGACAAAGCGGCCGAATCAATAACTCACGCACGTAGTAAATACAGTACATTGACTCTATGACGTAATGGGATGAAGTCCGTGCAGCCGGATGAGGCACTTAGCGGGACTCGGACCCACCCTGTGTGGGGAATGCCACATGCGCAGGATTTTTTTGAATAATCATGGGAGTATTAAAAGCACAGAATGTCACTGTCCCAAACCAGAGTTAGGTATATGCCCAAAATATTTCAAGATATCCTCTGTTGAAATGCAGTTTGGCTACAGAATTCAGGGAAAGTTTTTTTTTTCAGGCATCTCAAGTTTCATCATAAAACTTCCACTTAGGGACGACGCTGTATAAACCAATTGGCATTCCACTGCATCCTATCTATATACATCCAGATTGAAACACTGTAAGTCTACTGAAATGCTGTCACTACTGAACAATGAACTATTGTCAGAGCACCTTTGGGATGAATTGTAATCTGGGCCCATGGAGATGCCCAAAGCATTGTGATGAGTACTATTGTGTTGGCATTTGGATGCATCTGAAATGCAATGCAACCCTAGAATAGGTTTGTATGACATTCCTTAGCAGTCATTAGAGATTGACTAGGGGTCCTCACAGAAATTTTTCCCCTGTGATAGACTGAATCGTTGTTGCTTTCTCAGTATCCAAGAACTCTGCACAAAGGGCACGCCGATCTAATTTTTTTTAGTTCCTCTTAACTAAAATAGTGGTCCTAAAGTTGAAATATTTCAGGGTAGTAATTTTTCAAAAAAGCGAGTACAACAAACTAGAGCATTTAGAGTAATTTTGTGACTGTGCCCACTGAGGAGCAGTGCATTTTGGCTGCATACAGTCTCATGTTCTGGTGTCAGCGGCCAGTGATTCCAATACTGGGGGGAAATGAGTAACTGAGTTGCCATTGGTGACCGGGAAACGAGAGAGAGAGAGAGAGAGAGAGAGAAGGAGGTAACAGCTTGGTCCATCTCCTTCAGTTGTCCCCCCCCTTTCCCACAGAACCCTACAGCCTTCCCAGCGTTTGGTGTTACAAGGGGCCTCCTGGGGATTGCTCGATTATTTGTACTGTGATTTTAGGATACCAATTGCGGTAAATCTTATGGCCAGCACCAAACCGAGCCCTCGGCAAAACTAGTAGGGGAATGCCTCATACTAACCACCAGAGGCTGAACTGCCATCCACTGGTAATCCCCTGGAGACCCCCCAGTTGAGTCCCTCATGAATCGCAGAAGAAATACCAATCTATCAAAAGAAGAAAATAGACTATTTATAATTATTTTGAGCACCAGAAAATGATCCATTTTTCTGGCCTACAGTGGGAGGATGGTGCCCAACTTTTTCCACTTCACACTCCTGCTCCTAGGCTTGGGGGGAAGAAGAAGAAGATGGACGTATAGACAAGCAAGCCAGATCTGGGCCACAGGACCGATTATTGTGGCCTACGCATTGCTCAGTGAAATATGGAGGCATCTGGCTTGTCATCCAGGATGCTTCCTCGGCTGGGACTTGTCCTTCGTTTTATACCTAATATGGGAGATCGGATTATGCTCGTTGGTAGAGCTTAGGACCAGTGATCGAAGGTTGCGAGTTAGAATCCCAATGACCGATCTACTTTTCCGGCAAGGTACTTTGTCTCCATTGCCCCACCCACCCGGGCGATATTGGGAACCCTGTGAGGAATTTGTGTACATCTGCGCCTACACTGGCAGCAACTCATACTCTCCAGGATTGTCGGAGAGCGTACCGGTTCCTATGACGGAGAGCGTACCGGTTCCTATGATCGGGGTCATATCTGTAAAGCGCTTTGAGAACGTCTACGATATTGGATAGTGCTATATAAACATGCAAATTATAATTATTACTAATATGCAGAGGCTCGTGAGGAACTCACCCGACAACAAGCCCCAACAATAAATAGAAACTCCTGCTGATTGTGGCAAGAAAGAGAGTCTCCGTCAGAGAAAAGTTAATTATTCTCTGCCCTAAACCGTCCCATCCATCTGTCCACCTAGGTTGTTAATGCCTGTCCCAAACTGTCCAATTCATCCATAACCTAAAATATCAATCCCCGCTCTGAACTGTTCAATTCATCTGTAATCTAGCATATCAACCCCTGCCCCAACTGTCCAATTAATCTGTTACCTGAAATATCAATGCCTGCCCTGAACTGTCGCCAATTCATCTGTACTAACCTAGAATGGTAATCCTGCCCTAAATGTTCAATTCATCCATAACCTTATATATTAATCTCTGCCCTTAACTGTTCAATTCATCTGTAATCTAGCATATCAACCCCTGCCCCAAACTGTCCAATTCATCCATAACCTAAAATATCAATCTCTGCCCTGAACTGTTCTATTCATCTATAACCTAAATAATCTCTGCCCTGAACTGTTTCAAATTCATCTGTAACCTAGCATAATAACCACTACCCCAAACTGTTCAATTCATTCGTAACCTAGAATGGTAATCCTGCCCTAAACTGCCCAATTCATCCGTAACCTAAAATATCAATCCCCGCTCTGAACTGTTCAATTCATCCGTAACTTAATCAACCCTATCCCAAACTGTCCAAACCATCAATTCATACATGGAGTACAGATCTATGGGCCAATTACCTCTCTCTTATATCATAGCTCACACATCCTTCTGTCCTTTTCTACTTTTTCCAAGTTACACCAGAAGACAGCCCTGTCGTTGCTGGTAGTCAACAGTCAGAATCTGGAATCTGCAAGTCTACAGTGGAAAAAACAAACAAAAGACAATCATGGACAGCTGGTATAGAGAAATGCTCTACAAAACATACCACCACCAGGTAGACCACAACATTGTAATGTTGCTTTAGGGAATATAAAGTGCTATTGAAAGCATCTTATATCACTTTTTGATAGCCCATAAAACACACTGTATACAAATTTATGAGAAGGTACTGAATCCCACCCCCCCTCTTTTTCCTTCGGCTCCCACTATAGGCTAAGAGCATGCCGTGCCACCCCATCCCACCCCACCCTCTCACCAGGGGACCCACATCTTCGTGGTTTATGACATTTGTGAAGAGCACCTGTTTTATGGTTTTACGATGGTTGTGTTATAGCTGTTAACATGGTTGGGAAAGGGGGAAATTAAAACCCCCCCACCAAATACAGTGAAGTTGGGAATAAAATGGATTATCTTGGAAATAGCCGGGCCTAATTGAATTGAAGGTAAAATGGGGGAAAAGTGAGGTACGAGGAAGCCTTTTTTCATGCCTCATAGAGTCAAGAGGGTAACCCATCCTCCCCCCCCAATCAGTTCCGTGAGCAGAGGGACCCCCCTGGGGTTATTGAGCATTTTAGGCGGTAATAGCCCCTGGGCCCCCACTTATTGTGAACCCTGAATCCCAGGAGCTAATGTATCAGCAAGCAGCGGCCTAAGTCATGCTCTTGCTGTAACGACCTTGCCCTGACAAGGTTCCTCAGAGTTCCCCCGTTTCTGAATAATACCACTGCACTCACAGATTCTCATTATAAGCTCATGCCCCTACTGTGTGCACTTCCATATCCAAACTAGCGTGGATTTAGACTTGTCTCCATTCCCTTACCAGTGACCTCGTCTGGGAAACTATCTTGATTCTTTTCCGGATACACCCAATGAGATTCACAGCGTTCACTTGCACCACCTAAATCTGTGGATCTTGCCTCCTCTCAATGGGCATTGCCTACGATGAACAATGCAGCGTTTTGAGCCAATGCCCATTGGGACAACAGTAACGACACGAGTCAAGGTGCAGTTTCTTTCGACGCTTTCCCAGGGTCTTATAAGCGATGGACCTGCCGTCTCTCGGATTACAGGACGATGTGGGCCTACTGAAGGACAACGCCCTTGAGTGACTCCAGCAGGAAGGCACCCATGGGGCTTCTAATGAGGCAGGGGTTCAAAACTGCCACGTGCCACAAGGAGTGAGGAGCGAATGTGAACCCTTCTCCATTGAACACGGGGATTCTCTGCATTCTATGCATGTTTCATACCCCCATTTTCCCCATAGCGGGGGGGGGGGGCGGGGGGGGGGGTAGTAAATTCTGGGGAGTATTTGACCAGTCACGCTCACTTTTAGTAATGACTTGTCAAGAGTGTGTGTGGCCCTTTAAAAAAAAAAAAAGATTGAACCCGTGTTAAACAGTTCACAGCGGACAAAACTGGTACCTGTGAACCTATCCGCCCAACCCTCTCCAATGCCTATTCCCTCCAAAACCCTAGGGGTATTTGACGGGGGAGTAATTGTTTAGACGCCTCAATTTTAGAATGATGTGTCAAGAGTTGTTGTGGGCCCTCTGAAGATGGATCTGTGTTTTACAGTTCACATCGGACAAATGGTACTCTTGAACCTATCCCCAAACCCTTCTCAATGCCCACCCTTCCCCTCGAAAACCCGGGGGTGGCCTGACTGGAGGGTAATTCTTTCAGTTCACTTAGGTGAATTGACAATGGGTTGTGCACTATATGATGTAATTTACACACCCCCTCCTCTGGGGATTGAACCTTGGCTGTCAGTGGATCTCCGGCCACTTCATCGCGGCCCACCGTGGCCTCGAGATTACAAGGAATATGGAGAGGCTAACGGTGGTTGGAACTTGGAAGTGAAATCTATTTGACAGTGCACTCTTAATCTAGCTCGAAATGGGGAACTTGAGGACATATCTACGGCGCTGAAGTACATAGCGCATATTCATGAGTACTGTCTAGATAGCTCTAATCCCCAAAAGGGAGGCGATCCGTAGGGTGTGTATGTATATACAGGGACACCCAGAAACGGCAAACCTGAAAAAGGAACGAGGCTCAACATGAAAGAGAGAGGGTAGTATCAATTATCATCATGCGGGCAAATGCCATTGCCATGTCTTCATCAGTATTGGGACATGTGAAAATAAGCTAACAGCCCAGGTCAAGAAGCCTTGATTATCGAAGATTGGCAAGGTTATCGTATGAAGGCTGTTCCCTCAAATTTTCCTTATTTGAATTGGCTGAAGGATATATTACCAGTAACAATCTGTAAAGATGTCAGCACAAGTCCAAACGGAGTTACATTGAATAGCACATAGCATTGCACCTACAAAAACTGACAAATTAAAACGGAACTGAGATTTTTGCAAGAAGTCTGTAGTCCTTACTGGATGTAGATTGTTGGTAAATTCTAAGAGCTGACGATGAGGTAAACCAGAAGTCAGACGAATTTCATCCCATTCTGTTGTTCCGGCCAAAACAAATACTTACATTCAGGTGTAGCCAAGTTTCTCCAGCATCTATGTACGAGACACTAGAGAATTGTACAATAACCGACCACGCGATGCTTTTTGTCGCACTATCCAGGGTCCTGGCATGATGAATATTCATGAGAAATGATCCGTCCCTCTCAACTTATGAATGAGGATTCTAAATGCAGGAGACAATCAACCATGCTCTGGAGGAGGACTCTAATAAGAGGATAAGAGAGGCCTAGACACAGGGGATGGAGACCGATTTGAAAAGGCATGATCATGAGAGCTAGTGAGTGAGTGGCTACTAAATTAGTCTAACAGGATTCACAATGGTTGAGTTGAGAAGCCCTCCAAGAAATATATACTGCAAAATTTCCCAGAGAAATACTCCCAAAGTCTACATTTCAGGGTACTACTTTGGGTTCTTGAAAGATTCAAAGCTACTGCACCAAAGGTCAGCTGTGTACTCCATTGGTGCAAGATGTCCATCAATTCAGTGTGGGAGGGAGGGGAGGGGGGGGCAGGTTGCTCTCATCAACACCCCTGCCTCCCTGTGGGGCAGGTGCCAACGGTAGCCTAAATGCAGTGGAGCGTTGTGGGAATGCAGTAATCATCCACATTCTGAGTACAGCAGGAGCAGAGGAACCAACCAAAACGCAAGCCGCTCAGTTAACGCCAGTATCATGGTTCTCTTTGGAGCCTGGATATGGTATCTTCAGCACCACACCCAGGATGCATGGAAGTATTGCGTAGCTGCCCTCTCGCTTCCCACTACATTGCTGGGTGGGATGCTCCCCTCCAGCGACACTTTTCATGGCAAATTGGGAATTCAGCTGGCAATGTTCCAGGGATTCCACGGGCTGAATCACTCCACGCAGCCAAAGAAGCCTACCGTGGAATGCCGGAGAGTGTGCGGGGTCTGTTTCTGCAGGTAAAGGCTCTACTCCAGCCTGTGCTAGTGTGCCCGGTGTCGTCAGTGAATGTGAGCGCAGTTTTCAACGCTGAGAAGGCTGAAGACATGGTTGAGGAAGTACCATGTCACAGAGGCGCTTAAACGCAGTTGCTATGTGTGACATGCACCACAAACTACTAGACGGTGTGCAGAAACTGGCCGAAAATTAATATTGGGCTCGGAGACGAGATGAAATGTGTTTGGACGATTTTAAAACTGGAGCTCCATCACACGCCATTTGGCATGAACTGATTGTCATATCACTTAATTGGATGTTTTGCCTGTGATACTGTCAGTGAGGTTTGCCCTCATTAACATAACATGTTATGTTGTCTTACATATTTAGTTCTGCGTCATTTAACTGATCAATTGCTATATAGCTTTCAGAGATGCAACGATTCTCTTTAACAATCCACAAATCGTCGATAATATATATTCTTGAAGGCTGAGTAAACACAGCTGAAAAAACCCCTCGAGTGCCATGTCGGGGGTCTGGGGGGTTGTGAAAAGCAAAAATTTTCGTGTACGCTCCGCGCCAACCTATGGTGGCGCTCTGCTCAGATAGTCATCCTAGCAAATCATCCCCCCACTTCAAAACAAAAATCTACGCCCCTGCTATCCAGTAGCACCTTCTCCAGCTCTGGTTGGACTAGTCACATGACCTGACAGGTGGTAGGTCATGTGACAAGAGACTTGTATGCAGGGAGAAAGTTGGTGGATACAGTATCTCCGTTCATTCCAGGAAAACAGGAGCAAATGTGTATGGCCTCCTGTGTTCCTCTCTCAAACCATCAAGAGTCGATAGTTGGTGATGTTTTTGTGAAAAATGCTCTGGAAGCTTGATTTGATTGATTTCTACAGGTTCAAGAAGCTGAGTAAGGCTCATCAAGGCACCATGGCCAAATTGAACATGGATGAGCACAGTGGTGCAAATACACGGGGGCGGCGGGCGGTTTCGCCCGCGAAACGGCCAAAAGAGCCCCCGAAAATCATGAAAAATGTGATTTCAGGGGCGGCGGAAAACACCCAAATCGCCCCTGAAATGAGTCCTTAATCGACCGCAAAGTCTGAGTTTGTAGCACTTTATATCACATTGGAAGACCACGCATATTATGAAATTCAAATCAAATACAAACTTACGGCTCGCTCCAAATTCCTGGGAAATTCCCCAGTTACGGATCTCATGTTACGTCTCAATTCCGCTCAAACATAAACACAACAACAGTGCAGACCGATTCCTTGTACATCGATACATACAGAAGATACAATGTACATAGAGCCTACATAGCATACACGCAAGCTTCGTATAGTACGTAGGCCTATAGTCTGACACACGAAGTTAGACAGCACCTGAAACTAGAGCCGTGGCTTGGCTGCATCTAAGCTACTGGACCAATGATTCGACCGAGATTTGGTTCTCATACGGATACTGCCAACGCCCACGTACTGTGACCAATGATCGTCCGCGATTAGCCCCTCGCTGCCAGCGCCCACATACTGACCAATGAATCGATCGCGCTTGTGAGGGATCCCTTGGTTGTGATTGCCTCTTCCGCGGGGGGCTTCGCGAGAGTTAGTTAGGCGGTGGGGGCGGAGAGGGAACGTAGCCGGAGATGCACAAGCCAGCGGTTCGGCTACATAGCCTACAAAGGAACGTTAACAGTGTAATCTAGCGGAAATTTGCAATATCATTGCGCGCGGCGCTGTTCATGTCATGAACAAGCGGTTCGTATGAGAGGAATTAATCAGATCGCGCGTGGTTGCTGTTTCCATGAACGACGCGGTCTACATTGCAGTTTGTTTACTTTGCAAGTTGAGTCATTGGAAATATAGAAATATATGTTAATTGTAGGTATATTATTCGTTAACCCCTAGCCTATTCCCCCCCCCCTCCCCAACAAAAATGAAAATGTTGAACATTTACAGAAAAAAGTTTTTGCTAGATACTGAGGTCTCACTGAATAAACCTAAAAATGTCATTTTCAATCAAATTTGACCTCTGAAGTGGTCAATGATTCTGCAAGAATGTCATTGACGTAACAGTTAAATGTCTTAAAAATTGGCTCATATCTTGAGATAGAGACTACTTTATACATCATGTCTATTCATTGGGTAATACTGTCCCTCCGGGGAATAAAATTAAATAACATATCAAACCTATGTCTGGAGGTCTTGAGTCTTTCAAACTATCCAGCAACCCCTCCCCACCCTAAAGAATGTTAACTTGTTGAAAATTTACAGAATTTTTTTTGTTGTTGCAGGAACTAATGTTCGATTCTAACCTGATCGTGAACCTCAGAATGAATTTCCTATAACATTGACCTCTGTGAGGTTCAATGATCTGTCTGCAAAAATGCCATTGAGATAACAGTAGGCGTCTTATAAAGTGGCTCATATCTTGAGATATAGACAACTTTACACATCATGTCTATTCATTGGGTAATACTGTCTCTTCAAACGGTAGCCCCCGAAATTGAAAAAGTAGCACCTGAAATAGGCTTAAGGAGCCCCGAAATTTTTCAAAAGTAGCCCCCGAAAAAAAAACCGAAATTGCAGCCCTGGATGAGCACCAGCGTTAATTTGCCTCTTCTTCTCAACTAGTGCTCAGATGATGTCGAGGCAGGTATATAACCATTCCAAAGCTGCTTCCGGAACCCCATGACTTATACTGCACAAATGTACTGAAACAAACCCCAGAAACTCATGCATGAATCCCCCACCCTCCCTACCACAGCTCGCATCTGATATGTACTCAATTTACCTTGCAAGCCGCCAACCAAGTGGTTGTTATACTTTCATCATCACATTGGCTCTCCATCAGAGTAGTCCGTGGGTTGCCCACTCGCTTCTTTGTGGAGGATATCATGGGAATGACTCACACACTCAGTGCCTCTCACGGAGGGGTGCAAAGGCTGAACACTCACAACGGAGCCACGAGTTGGAAATGCCTGAAGAAGAAATGGAAATGAAAGCTGTGTGTGTTAGATCGCAATTTACATTATATAAGTGCACATTACTACTTAGTAGACAGCACTACATTGGAAATTGGAAGATACATCCAAATATGTGATCTATATGTAGTAATTGATATGGAGGAGTGGTCACTGACAGTGACAAACATTCGGACATGCTAGGAGATGAGTGATGGCAAATTGCTTTGGTAGCGCAATAAATTGGAGGATCGAGGTTGGCAGGAAACATGACTATACAGTATTTTTCTTGTACTGTGTTGACTGGGGAGCAGCCCATTCTGCATGTATAGCCTACCTCGTGTAGAGATTGCCTCATAATCTGTCGAGTAATTGGTAGTCTTGGCTCGGTCAGGATGCTAGGCTCTGTTCGCATTGTACGCTCTCGACTGTCGTTACCGACAAGACACAAAATGAAAGTGCCACTTAGACCAACTGGAAACGAGGCGACCTGGTCACATGACAACGATATTCTTATCAGTCTATGATCCCTTTTGTAACGTATTGTGCTGAATAACACCAGGTCTCTTTATATCATTATGACTGGAACAATCTGGCAAGCTGATAACAGACCTAAATCGGTGTTTGTGGGACCAGGGAGCAAGAATTAAATTGGGGCTTATGGCTACTAGCCCTTAGTACCTGCAGAAAATCCCCCTGAAGGTACAAGCCGTGGGGAGGGGGGGGGGAGGGGAGGGGTAAATTTGCCCATACAGTAGCTAGTGTAGGAGAGAACCATTAGAGGGGGGAGGGGCACATTCCTATCCAATTTGTCCCAGGAGATCCTGATCAGCCCAATATGCAAATATGAATTCCCGCCCTATGTGACAGCAGCATTACGTGAAAACCGCCCTATCCGGAATTCTGATATATTCACCGAGTTGTCTTTTATCCGAGAGATACATATTCTGTGTGAAGTCACTCCAAAGTGTCGCTCCTTCCAGACCCTCCACAGGTTCAAAAGTGGCACGGTATAGTGGAATTTACCAACTACTCCATTATTTGTGGTAGTAGTCGGCAAATAAATCTTGTTTGGGATAGTGGGACTGGCCCTTTACAGCAGTTAGGGCACAGACAGCTGACAGAAATCAATTTGCTAATGCCAGAGCCTGGCACTCTCCTCTGCTTCCCCCCCCCCCCCCCCCCCCCCCCCCCTCAAGGGCATCGCTAAGAATGAATGTTGTTTGCTGTAGGTCTAGGACTAACAAGCATGGTAGCTACAAACAATTTAATGACCACACTCTGAACTTAGTGTGAACCGGCCCCCTGGTACCAGGGACCTGGGGACACGAGACAAACAGCTCACACACGCAGACACTGCACGAGGCACTCATTATCAATTCCTTTCGAGTCATTGCGACTGTGAGTTTTAACTGAGGACCTTACTCATGATATCAGTCAGAATTTCCAGGAAGAGAATAAAGTTACCTGATATTTTACATGATGAAAATTTAAGAATTCCATGATGAAACGCTCACTCATTTCCAGTCCAGAGAGCTCTGGGAAGCCACCATTAGCCAATCAATTCTCCTTTGTCTGTCTTTAGTCAATCAAATGCCATGATTTTTGTCAGGACTATAAGCATCATTTTCAAATTCCATGACTTTTCCATGTTTTCCCGGTGAGCTGACACCCGTTTTTATGCAGTCTCTAATGGGCCTGGTTCACGGTCGTGAATGCACACGCACAGCACTGAACAGTTTGGGGTGTACAGATGAGATCTTCCCCATTGGATACAATATCGTCAGGGCTTATTTTTCAAACAGTAACTTACGCTCTCTGAAAATGAGATCGAATCAGCCCATGTTATTGTTGGTGAGTATGGACTATGGGAGGGAATCTGCTGAGTTTTGTGTTGGTAGACATGTATTTTCCTATCAAGGAGTTTTGAAGATCGTTCTTAACTCTTCGTGACAGTGCCAAAGGCCCATATGACATCATATAATAATTATGATTCTTAACCGTGAAGAGGCTTATTGGCTTCCAATAGCCAGGTGTAAAAGGAGTTCCTAGTGACACGTGGAACTTACAATCGAATCTTTATTGATGGAAGGGAAGGAGGGGGCAGACGTTAAATTGTTTACAAGGATGTTTAATCGAGGGTCATTTTGTGAGGCACGAGAATTGGAATTTAGCAGTGCCACTTCTGAAATTTCCTGTGTTGGCTACTCCATTCAATACATTGGATACAATGTTCACGGGCGTAATTTTTATGGTTAATAGGTAGGTGTACAGCACAGTACCAAGGACAAGTGAACAGTGGCAGACAATGACGCACACAATTCACAAGTGTGCATCAGGAACACTGCCAATCTGGAATTCTGGGGGTCCAGACATTTATCTATCTACAAAGGGTATTCATGACCCCATAGCCCCATTGCAACACACAATTGGTGTTACTCTGCCAGAAGATTCCTATGGATCGCTGAAGACGGAATGCCCAATTTGCGAACAGTGCATGCCTATTAGATCTAGGTAATTTGCAGAAATTATATGCCTGAACATTGCTTCGGATTTGCCCGAGATTTGGTAAACACAGAAAAGGTAAACATATCAAAATATGTTGCAAAGCATCAAGGTCAGGGTGGGCGGTCATTATCAGGTAAATTGCATAATTTTTCATTGGATTAACAGTTGCCAGAGTCTATTTTCATAATTACCAGACTTTGCTTCATATACTGTCAGTATTTCACTGCCAAAGTCACTTTAACTAAGTTTCCTATTCGGTGTGGAGGTCTACTTTATTCCACCGTCAAAGTCTCTTTCTTGTTGTCAGAGTTCACTTTCTTGCCAAGAGTCCACTTTCCATCATCATTTTATGACAAGTGAACCTTTGGACAAGTGAGCCATGGGACTTGTCACATCTGACAATAGCACACCAAGTCCATCAGATCTATGGACACACTTCACGAGTGTGCATCAGGAACACTGGCCGATCCGAATTTCTGGGCCCAGACATCTATCTACAAAGGGTATTCATGACCCCATAGCCCCATTGCAACACACAATTGGTGTTACTCTGCCAGAAGCATTTCCCGTGGTTGACTGTCAGAATGTCAGGCCAGTCAGTATTAATAGCAAAGCAATTCAGACTGGGTGTGCAGACTTGTCAAATTTTGGGCACCTGGGTCTGTTTTTGCCAGACAACTATTGCCAGACATGCCTGGTACTTAGCCTCCTCCAAGGCCACCAAAGACCCTAGGGGATTTGACTAGTAAACACTAAACAGACAGGTTGTTCACTTCTCTTTTTGAGAGGGGGGGGGGACCTGGTCTCTTGGGCCAATACAGATTATTTGGGAACCTGAGTATCATTTGTTGGAGGGGGGGGGGGGGGTGTACAAGTCCAGTTAACTACTATTGAACTGGAAACCCACTCCACAACGATAATTAGGCCTGGATGCATGCAGTTTGGGGCACATTAACTTGACTTCGACCCTTCCTCGGTACTTCAGCTCAGACCTCACACTCCCTCACTCTCCTCCCTAACCCCCCCCCAACCTCAACTGTCACAAATCTACCTGCCAAATTACTACAAGAATCATTGTAACTTCCATGTGTGATCACATTTTGATGGTCCACATGATGGCATATGATAGTCGAAAATCACAGCAGCAAGATTGACCCCAACCCTCCCCACCCCCCCCCCCTCTATCGCTAATCGATTGTTGTAGTGTTGTCTTTTGAAATCCTCTCTTCCAGCACACTTTAGCTCTCTTTTCCCAGTGACCATACTGTCCCCCCTCCACATCAATTTTGTACTTCGATAATGCCTTCCCGAGCATCTTTTCCCATCACCGATAAATTGGATAATTCCCAACATGTCCACTACACTCTAGTACTGCAAGAAGTGGAATATCACACGCCTGGTATGGCTAAAAATCTAGTCTTCAAAAAAGATATGTAACAACTGCTGGATGAACAATGACAAGGATTCACTAATTAGTCATTCTGATGGACTAAAGGCGCGGTTACACTGTAACGATAACAAATTTGCGCACACCAAACCCAGTAGCGCCGGACATACATGAACTATACCGATAAAATAAGGATGGATCCATGGAACTATCCGATAAACTAACATTAAAACTGTGATAGTATAGTTATCGTTACGGTGAGACGGGGCTTCACAATCGAGGTGAGGTGATGCCCTCTCGGTCATTTCATTCGACCGAGGATCCACTGATGACTGATGATATCACAGGCAAGCGGTATGAC
This sequence comes from Sclerodactyla briareus, assembly GCA_026419785.1. Taxonomy (NCBI): domain Eukaryota; kingdom Metazoa; phylum Echinodermata; class Holothuroidea; order Dendrochirotida; family Sclerodactylidae; genus Sclerodactyla; species Sclerodactyla briareus. The sequence continues at coordinate 243,273 of JAODTK010001110.1, forward strand.
TTGGGTGGGAGACTTCCCAATGAGGGGGCATGAGCCCGACCCGCTGATGGTCCCCCCCCCAGGCCTCGATTTTTAGATTTTTTTCTGGTTGGACGTCGGACAACCAGTGTTGCATTTTTGGTTGTCCGAAGAGAGATAATGGTTGTCCGGCAAGTTACCAGGTTCATGATTGAGCGCTCTCTCTGTTTATGCCGCTGTAGTGTTGCCACGGCTTACCACGTTGTTCCTGGAGGCTCTCAACGCGATGGGACCTCACCCTACCACAAACACCTGATCAGATGCCCCATGACTTTCACAGACTTTACAGAACATTAATTTGCTCTCCTTGTCATATCATAGCAATGGTTTATAGGCAGGGTTTGACAGCCACGCTCTTGAAATTTTCGTTGCCGAGTCTCTTCAAACTTGGCCTGGCTTTCCTTACTGCTTTTTTCTTCTTCTGGCTCCTTAATTGAGGAGCATGCAGTAACGCACATTGTTCAAAAGATTAAAAGACTAAGTCTTATTTACGCTTGGTTTCAAAATGTGGGGGGAGGGGATTCTCAGGAAATGAAATAAGCTTCTTAGATATGCATACCACCGAACAATGCCACATTGCCAGTTTTTAACAATAGGATGTATTGCTGAAGAAGTTACAGCCTCCCTCTTGGTCCAAGTTTGTCTCCCTGACCCCCCTCGCTCCAAATCATAAAACTGACATTGCAAAACTATTGCTTACACAATTACACGTATTTAGGGAATAATCACCATGGCCATACCATTCCTGCTTCCATCCCATAGGTATATTTATTGCTGTCGCCGAAAGGGCAAAACAAATCCTCCAACGGCAACTTTTTCGGACCATAGTTCGTTCTTCCCAGGCAAAATCGTATTTTGTGTGAATAAAGAGAAAAACCCAAAAAATGAGGATTTCTTCACTATTCCCCAGGTAGCCAAGCAGGGCCTAAGCTATGAAATTGCGATGATTTGTACAGGGACCACATATAGCCTAGATCAGAAAAGTGACTTTCTGAATACACCTTGCAAATAACATGAATAATTCTTTTGTGAATGTGTTCGTTCAACTCATCTCTATTGACTGTTTCATTATTTGATGATTTTAAATGTTTTCAGATTGCAGATTTGAACGTTATTTTACAGTGAATTTGGTCTCCTTCCACATGGTTAACATAGAGTGTACATCAGTGTTGGATGTCTCGAGGCCGGCCTCGGCCCCGAGGCCAGCCTCGCGGCCAGTTTTTGGCGGCCTCGGCCTCGAGGGCTGCGGCACTCGGCCTCGGAGCTTCCGGCCTCGGATTTGGGCCGAGGCCGGGTCGAGGTCCGGACAATATTTTCGTGTATTAAAGTAGCATACTCGGTATTACCCACAAGACTACCGATAAAATGTACTCGCTGGCAATAGACATCTAACCGTACTGAAATGCAATTGCACTTCTACTTGCACGCCCTACGCATAGTCACTAGTTTTGTACAAAGCAGCGATCCTGCACTGCGCTGGCCACGTGTGAACACCTCACTCACATGATCGCCCCGCTTATGTCGTAGTAGGAGTTGCGAGTGAAAATTCTAGTCTCCAGTGCATTAAATTGTGCATAAGCCTGGACCATTAAAATACGAAGAATGTGGTCCGCTTTACTGCAGATAGTGAATGTATTTTATTATTCATATAAATTTATATTTATATAACTGACACTAGTTTTGGTAGTCTGTGTACATGAGGATATCCCACCCAAAATATTTTTTTTGAGTTCCTTTCATGGGGATACTATGGTTCGTCTTCGCCATCGCGGCCGCCGCCGACGGAGAATTTCATGTTAGCGCGATAACTCTCCAACGCATTGTCGGGTTGACTTGAAACTTTGCACACATGTTATCGAATTAATTTCTCGGATGAGTTAAAAAATGGGCGTCGGCCCCACTATCCTGGATTTTTGACGTTACTTTTTATCGGGATTTGCGTGTGTTGTTTTGGAACATGGCGATCGTTATTAAAGATAACTTTCGTGATTATCCTCATGGGATCCAACAATCTCAGTCGTTATCGAATGAGATCGACATTGTCTCTCCTGACCCACTGATGTACGTTGCTGGTTTACCGCCAGGCGATGTGTTGTTTATGATTGACTTTAGTCAAAGGAATTTATGCAGTCGTGGCAGTGTGTGTGTGTGTGTGTGTGTGCGTGTGTGTGTGTGTGTGTGTGTGTGACGCCTGGATTGTTAACAAGATAGCTCGACTCCACTTTGGTGGATGAAGCTCATACTTGGTATGTGGGTTCCCCATAATGAGTACAAGATCCCTATTGTGTTCCGTCAGGCCAAAGGTCTCTGAGGTCAACAAACTTCAGGGCCGTCAAGGTATCACTAAGCCTCTTGGCTCTCTGGTTTTGTTTGTTGTTAGGTTTGAGTCACTGTATGTTTTGGATTGATATTGAGTGAATGTATTGCCTAGCCAAGATCGATTTTAAAATGTAACTTTTATAGAATAAAAAAAAAATTATGTGTCGTACACACACTGATGGGATGGGCAGGTCATCTGCTGATTGAAATCCACAGCCCTTTAGAAGCCAGATGGTGCAGCCAGAATCAAGCACTCTGCTTTCTCCACAGATGCTGGAATACTTGATGTTTTCAAAATGCAGTGCAGTGTCCTTAGCTTCTTAGGCTAGTACCTGTCTGCTGTGCACTTATGAAGAGTCATATTGAATAGTGTATTTAATGTGATGGTATAACCTTCAGCAAATCTCACAAGCATTACAATTTTCACAACTGCATTCATATTTTTTCCATTCTGAGCACTGACTTCAAGAATGAAGTTTGTTGCATATCAAATAGTTGCTGTGCAATCCCATTTGCGGGGCTTCAAACATTCTTGTCTCCATATAATAATCATAATGACTAGCTGTAGCCATGGGGAAGACAAAACAAAATTACTTAGTATTTAAACACTGGTACTTTAAATGTTATGCTGTTATATTATTGCCCGGCCTCAGGCCTCGAGGTGTGGCCTCGGCCTCGAGGGTGCGGCCTCGGCCTCGAGGGTGCGGCCTCGGCCTTGGCCTCGATGCAGCGGCCTCGACTACAACCAACTGGGTGTACAATTACACTAGTACTACAAAGTCATGTCAATCGAACGTTATCGATGTGTGGGCTGCGAAAATAGTGTTTTCTCTCATGTCCTACAGTGATACGATGTCTGACACACAATGCTATGAGGATGCATACATTGTGCCTGAAGTACAGAGATCGTGACTGGTTTAAAATTGTAACTAAAAATGTGATAGTCCAGCGGACAACCATCATGTCAAAAACTGGTTGTCCGTTCAGAATTTCAGTCGTCTCGGACGATCGGACGACTGTAAAAATCGAGCCCTGTTCCCCCTGTTATAGGGGGGCTTCCACTGACCGACAGAGCCGGGAATTACGGAAGTTGTGACTTTGGTAGTTGAAACATGTTATCTGGATTAGTGTTTTGAGAGAGTAGCGATTACTCATAGTCCATCATAGAGTACTGGCAACAAAGTTTAGTCAATTGCTACTCGCAAGTTTGTAACTAAAAACATGTATGGCGAATAAACCCAAGTTCCCTGAATGAGTTAAGTTCCACAGATTTTGCAGCTTTCCACAAATTGTCTCTTTTGATATTGCATGTCTTCATTGGTTCGTTGTGAGTGTATTTTGGCTGACCTGAGTGTAATTGGAGCCCTGTGTGAAACAGTCAGCGAGTTGTGGGGTATTTCGGGTTTTTAAGTAACTATTGGTGTAGAGTACTCGCAAATTTCCTCAGAGTAGAGTGTAGCTCCTTACACTCTTTTCTAAAACACTAAATAGTCTAAATTCTAGATACCTACTCTGATGCCTCTTTCATCTGATAGAATAATTTGCATGTTACCAACTTCAAATCTAATATATTGAAGCCTCATTTATGCTCGACTATACATTGCCCAAAGTGTTACATCTTACTCTACTTGTTATATATATTACAAATCTAGTGTCGAAAAACTGGAAAGACCATCGAAGATGAAAACAATCAATGTCAATCACTCCTGCGACCTGGAGAAAATATTTTGCATTCAAGTGACAGTCCAGTTCAAATACACTGGTACATATTACTTGCTATTAAGAGACCTTGTGGAACAGCACACAATTGTCCAGAATTTATGGCATCTTACAATTGTCACGTATATATTCATAACGTGGCCAACTATTTCCTTGTCCCCTCCAACGAATGGAAAGTGTTTCCAGTCTGAACCCGATGGCGTAACTGATCCTGGCCACTGGTGTAATAAATCACACTTCATTATTTTAATGCAGCAATAGCGTTAGAAGAAAAAAAGAGAAAAATTGCAACCCTAATAACACTCAAGTCTTGGATTGAAACTGCAAGTCCTTCAGTCCCAATGTCTCTCAAGAATACCAGGTTCTGATCTTAGAATACAAATACAAATATGTCAGGGAAATGAAGCTAGGGCATGGAAGCACGTAGTTAATGCCTGATTACTCAGTGATTAGCTTTAGCCGATTTGCTTTGAACTCCTGAAGCTATCTTCCATGTATACAGTACTTTCAAATCTATGCAAAATTTGTGTTGGGGATGAACTAATTCTGGAGCAAGGAGGCGGCGCCAGGCTATTAAGTTTTCGCTTGGAAATTAGGAATATAGTTTTTGCTCTGATAGAGGTGCGCTGTGCAGATGCGAACACTGGAGCATAAACGCATTTATTGGGACATTGATTGACCCGCAGAAAACCCAGCACTTAAAATCATACGTACCGCCCGAGGCACATTATGCTTACGAAACAAATTAGGCGCAGAAGTGCACCTACAAAAAATTATACAGAAGAACACATTCAATTAAATCAGGGCTTAGTTTCGGATGTCAACTTATATGGTGTGAAAGATGACCAAATTAAATTTCACTGAAAAATTAGCTTTGATTTTCAGTCCAATTTTTTTACTGTGCTTTGATTAGGACACAAAAATCACAAAGCAATGTGCCTAATATACCCAAATATCCAGGCTTAAAGCAACACATTGAATGAGAACTGAATTTTGAGATAAGTTCATACACAGACATCAACATAACATTTATATACAAAGAAAAGCATCTTAGAAGTTTTTGTTTTGCCACCTTCAACTCTGATATAATACAAAAATATTAAAATAATATATCTGAATATCATTTCAAAGGTTAATAACGTCGAGTGACTATATATGAATGTAAACATGTTTGTAAGAAACTATATGAAGCAAAATTCTTCCAGGAAGCAAATCCAAGGCGCCACCCCCTCAGTTTTTACGAAGTTTGAAATGCTTCGTCTTTGATGGTGTTGATTCAATAATTGAAGTTCCATTCAGCCTTCATTTCATGTCCTTCATTTCATGTCCTTCATTTCATGTCCTCCTTTCCAGCCACAAAGTCACGCATAATGTATTAATCTATTTATTGTATTGACTGATACCAAAACCGTGATTAAAAAAAAAATCTGTTGAAACAAAAGTATTAGGCAAAATTCATAATTTTGTGGAATAGGTCCCTATGGTGGAACATATACATTGTTACAGCTGGCAGTCTTCCTAAAAAATTTGTGGACTGATCACCCATTTACCCTGGATAAAAATGATTTGAGTGCTGTAATTCTGACTGAAGTTCTTCTCGTAGATGAGGTATGGAACAATTCATTTTCAAAATCATTGATGCTCGTTTTCTCTTTCTCGATAATTTCAAAGGCTGAACGGAACTTCAACAGAGTGGTGGCTTGCAGTCTAGGAGAAAGTGAGGGGAGGGGGGGGTGCATTTTGGGTGATCAATGAAAATCTCATGCTAGATAATAAATTTAATTAAATCAGCTTCAAATTGAGCCACTGAACCTATCAATTCCACCCAATTGCTGACCAAAAAATTGGTGGGGAGGCGGTGGGGGAGAGGCTGAACCCCAGACCCTCATGCAACCGACCTGGACTGAACATTCAATAGGCCTCAAATTCATGTGATAGACAATCACTAGTCAGTTAGAGGAAAAGCAAGACTGAGAGAAAAATTGGAAGATGATAATAAAAAACAAAAATATTAAAACAAAAGAACAATGTACTACTTGTTGGTACTCGAAAATTTCCATGGAAAGCCACCATGGATGCTTCAAACTGGAAAAGACCAGTGCTGAAAAGTTTCAGCTAATCGCGCAAGTCCACAGGTAAAGACGCAGGGAAAAATCGCGCCCATACCAGCGCGATTATGTGTACAGTTCGGCATCCACGAGGCATAAGGCCGACCCAACCCTAGACAGACAGACAGTGATTAAATATGAGCGCCTGCGCACTACGCCGCCAAGGACAGGAAGAAGCCTAACCTCTATACTGACTGTGGGGCTATGTCCTTTCCTTCTGCACATAAACCACATTTATGTAAAAATGTCCCCCCAGAATGTCTTTGACAATTGTCCAATGTCACCCATGTGACCCCTAGAGAGCGAGAAGAGCGAAATTGACTAATTTTCCTTCCTCTACGAACAAACATTCAACATGATCCACATCCCCACCCACATTCCCCTTCGCAAGTCGCATGAATGGCTGCAGGCCGTTGGTCGGCCATCTTGGACTGGACCTGTGGACCCTTTGTGAACACGCTAAAACACCACACTGACTGACATGATATGACTACCAAACCATGCTTGACTCTCACAATTTCTCTATCTTCTTGGGGGCAAAATATCCAGAAAAGCAGCATGGTATTCATCGAAAAATAGGGCTAAAATGCCATGCAGCTAAAGTAACCTATCCGGTAGAATCACTGAAATATTAACACAGCAAAGAAGAAGTACAACTAGAATCAGAAAATACAGAGCATAAGGACATATGAAAATATCTAGATCAAGAAAATAAAGATCAGAATAGCCTAGATGCCCAATGTTCAAGGTAAATAGAAGATGAAACGGTGGACGATCAAAAGATTGGCCAAGCTGGTCAAATATAATGCGATACAAGTCACACAGGATAGCACGCATGACATGTGGAGCCAACGCCTACAGTTACTGTATACGGCGGGTACTGCCAACCATAGGATCCTACTATTGTATGACGGCGATACTATGCATGTATTTTCTAGAATAATCTCTGAACGGGGCGTCAGCCTGGAACTCTCCCCTCTGCAAAACCAACTCAGTGAAGAATTGTTCCAGGACCAGCACCAAGGTCCAAAAGATTCCAATAAGTCAAGAGGTTTCGGACACCCTCCTTCAAACTCACCCGGAGAAGTTTGCCATGGCGATATGATATATAAACGCCCACATATAGCTCCATAGAGTCCCGCACCTGCACACACGCTGTGTTCACGACCATACTGCCATCGTCGCCTTGGAGTTTCTGGAATTACATGTAGCGCACTGACCTTTGCCCTAGGGCTGAAACACTGTGACTGGCTATGCCAGCCAGCGATACAGCAGCCACCACTCAAATACAATACCAAAAACAAACAGCATGTCCTTCTACCCGCCTTTGCAACACTGCCAGTTGTTCAAAATCCACTCCAGTCATCCAGAGAGAGCAGCAGACAGACATGCTGTAATACCCCTGCATATAGATTGGCTTGCACTACTAGGCAGCAGCCTATACCGTGTGTGTGTTGTGTCATATATCCAGCAGTGACCCATAGGTCACCAGACAGAAGGAAACCCAGACAGGTTAGCAAAGTGCACGGGGTAACTGTTCCTGCTGCCGGCTGGTAGATCTCTGCACGGACAAGACCAGGGAATCTCCGGTGCTGTTAACTGTTACCGCGGCGATGTGCTTTGCCTTCGTAATAACAAACAATGCACACCATGAACTACGACAGGGTGTCTCATTCTTTAATTTCTTGATAATTAACGGAAGGAGTAATTAAACACTGAATATAGACTGTAGTACTGGTTGTTAATATATCCAATGGACTAATAATAGCAGCATTTTTTGTGAAGGCCACAGTACTAGGCATCTCATCGCTTAGTGTAAACACACATGGAGTAAGCAGGGCAACGCCCCTAATAAAGTGGTGGCGCCCTAAATAATTATCCAAATAAACTGTGCAACGTAGCGTGGGGGAGAGTTCCATGGATAGGCAGAATAGGCCGGAATGATACATGAAAGAGAAAAACAGCCAGGAAGGGCCTATGGGCTCAAATGTGTGGTGGGGAGCCGAAGGGTTTTCAAAGGCTATTCCAAATGGTAGAGGCCACGATCATTGTTCAAACGATGGGGGACTACTTGTCACTGGGAAGAATATGGAGGTGTCTAATAATATACATTCAAAACTGTTAAAAGTACCAGTTGCCAAGATCATCAAGTTCTGTACTTTTTGTTTTTTAGGCTTTTTTATCAATAATTTCATTCTTCTGGCCGATACAATTGTGTGCTTTAGCCACTAGATGGGCTTGGCTACACCTTTAGCGTATGAGAACGTGCCTTCCCATGCATCATGGAGGATGGAATGGGGCTTGTCAGATGTGGCAAGGAATCACTACTCATACATGCATTTTCTAAAAAATACCCTTCTGGTATGAGCACGAATGAATGAATTTAACATTAGGCTTGAAATTAGCCTATCCCATGTTAGTGTGGTGTTAGATCATCAACCATAGGCTAAATTTGTGTCTGGTACATTATGCCCCTTAGTAAGTTCCTTTTGCAAGTGCCCGCCTGCACGGGCAAGTATTTAGAAGGAGTAGGCCTACAGCATACAAAACAGAGCATGGAACATGCAACTTAGAAGAAAATTATAGGCTGAAATGTAACCATTAGCTTTGCCCAAAAAATTCCGGAGGACAAAAAAAAAAAGCATGGAATGAAACATTGCAACTGAACAAACTTTTAATGTTTGGGGGACGAATGTTCGAGAAAACGACGCTTTAGTGTCGTCTTAAACCTAAAACTGCATGATACGAAATATGTAAAAAAACCCAGTGTAGGAAGATTGGAGGAGATGTTGAGTTGATAACTAGGCAACTTATTATTTTTACATAAGGCAAGTACAATAAAAACATGTTTACGTCCCCGCTTTTCGAAAATGAGGAGGCGGGGCCCCCCTTTTTTTTTTTGGGGGGGGGCGGCGAACATTGCTCTATCAAGATTTTTATATCCCAGATGGTTTCCCCACACTTTAGCTCGATCTAATATTATCCCTTTCATACCAGAAATTGCATAATAACCATTTCTAAGTAAAATGCAACGTGAGAAATACCAGACCAGAGATTGTAGTACAGCAATTGCTTTCTGTCTCTTAGTATAATCCATGGGTCTTTTTTAGTCCAAAAGCCTCCTGGCCATGGAAACTTAACATCATTCATCACCACACCTACCAACCGACCACACACTCGCCTCCTGTTTTCTTGTTTTGGGCAATCACTAAAGTAGGTATACTCCCCACCTGGCTTACATTCCTATCTCCAAGACCCATCTCGCCAGGGTTACACTGACCATTATACTTTACTGTTCCCCCATTCACTTGCCCAGTAGAAATTATGGTACTTGACTGGGGGAGAGTCCCTGGTCAATTTGACCAGCCTACATTTAATATTGGCTGGCCACCAGTGTCTGCTGCTCAGGCATCAGCTGAGGTGACTGGCAAGCCTATTGATTGTAGACTGCTGCCCCTGGCCAATGGGGGTAATTAAAATCTTCAATTGTGAGTAAAAATAGTCAGCAGTGTCAGAGACTGGCGTCACGTATGATTACGCATGCGTCATCAGATATGCAAGTGGATCAACTCTCATCAAAATGTGAACAGACGCGTCATCAAGATGCGCTTCTGTGATCTTGATCAACGGGCCCTCGAATCATCAAGATCCACCTCGCGTCATCAACCCGTCATCAAAAAGGCATGTGAACGCAACGCGTGACCAAGATCACTAATTTACAAGGCTAATGTGACCTCGTATGGCGTTTGTTACAATACCAGAAGGAAATGCTCAAGTGGCGGTCGTTTCGCCTGGTACTAGTACACATAATTTGTGTAGTTGAAGTACAGTACATATGCGACGGCTAGCTGGAATGCCGATGGGTTGGGCAGTTTTTTTTTTTCACAGAATTTCAGTTACCTTTCCCATTCTATTTTGCCCTCATAATCATTGAAGAAGCGGATCGTCTTCACTTTTCTGTTCTTTCGTGTGCAGACCGCCGCGTAATCTGGATTTAGGCTTGTAAATCTCTGAGATTTTGTGCTCTTTTGTAAGCAATTATGGTGCTATTAGGAAACAATGCGGAAAGTTCTGGGTGACTGTTCGTTAAGTGTAAATGCTCAGTTGAGGACTTTTCAGGTCCCTGGTTTCAATATGGGGTGTGTAAGTCAGTTTAAGCACCAATGGTGGTTCTTACTTCCGTGCCGTTTGTGCAGGCTTCGCATATTCGCAATCCTAAGCTTGATAGAATTGGACACGGGTAGTTACGGAGCAGTTTTTCTGTGGATGGAAATTTGTTTTTTCTGATTGTAGTCCATCCCATGTGCTGGGGTGCATACCCTAGGACGTCCCTTAAATTAAGCCATTGAAGGTGGCTTGGGGATAAGCCGAGTTTCGATCTAAGCAGTGGTGTTGTTCCCTAGTCTGGTAAAGATTTTGGTATCTAGAAGGCCCTTATATGAGGATATGTCTCCCTAAAACTCGTTTATATCGGGAATGTACACTTCAGTATCAAAAATTTCTGCACTGAACTTGAGGGGGGGTGTAATGCGTTGATACGTTCCACTATTGAGTTGAGTTCATCTTTACTTCCACTGTGCAACAGAGGTATGTCTCTTGAAGCCTGATAAACGGGGGCGTCATCACCCCGATCACCGCACTGGTTAAGCACATTGTGAACAGGAATCCGCCGTCGTAACCACAGGGGACATCGTAAGTGGCATGTGTTGATGACTGGTTCTTGTAATCATTTGTGAACTGGGAGAGTAGGCCTGGTCAGCAATCTTGACCCCTGGGGATTTGTTTATTGGAGGGGAAACATTTACCTGCAGCTAATATGGCTTTCCTGGAGAGGCTGGTGGAGAGATTGTATTTATTTCATTGGCTCCATTTCCAGGATCTGTCTAGTAGGGGTGACCACTGATGTATGGCTCAAAACCTCAAAGCACCAGACTGACCAATGGTCAATCCAACTCACTGTAGCCTGGAGTTTAGGGTTTGGATTAAGAGGCGGGTGAGAGCCTGCCATTGAGTGAGGAGATTCTGGTTAAGATTGGGAATCTTGTGCTAGTCTCTCATGGGAGCAATAACTGATGTGTTACTGACTTACAGGTAAATTCCAGTAGAGCCACAAGTGGTGGGGGACTCTCATTTCAATAATTATGGAAGGAGTACAGTTGTGTTACTGTTTTGCCATGGGTTGGAAGGACATATAATCTATGCATGACATTTAGGTGGGATAAATGCTATTAGGATAATAAATGCTTCACATGACCAAGGTCAATTAACTGTACCTAATGATAAGGATTGCAGAGATGAGATTAAGATTATAATTCAGTGGTAATGAATAAATAGTTTGGAGGATATTTTACCGAAATGTGGGGTTAGGGCTTTTACGCTACTACCGCTCGATATCTAGTGGGTAGAGAGCAATTGAAAGCACAGTCACGCTGTAACGATAACGACAATATTCATCGGTCACACACAAACCTAATAGCGCCAATCAAACATTTAATTAAATGCGAACTGATCCTTAAGCAATAAACTATCTGAAAAACTGAACGATGAGTTGTTGACCAATCTGGAAAATGTTCGCACTACGTCACAGTTGATTCAGCTCCCAGCAGCTGTTAACCTTCTATGGCTTATAGTGTTAGCCACACCAATTTTGTCGTTGTCATTGGAGCAGTGTGACCATGGCTTAAAATTCCAATGAACTTGATCTATATAATATTGGTCATGTATGGCCATTCAGGTTGGTCAATAGTTAGTCTATGGTCAATCAACTGCCAATTAATTGGCCAGAACCACTTTCCTGATAATCAAAGGTGGAGACCACAATATCTCTTCCATTGAGGGAATTGTCAATACAGGGGGGAAATCACTAACATCACCAATTTTCATATAGCCCCCGATCATGCAGAAGACACAGAACCTACCATGACAAATGATCTTCATCAAGTTTCATGGATGGCCATTTTGTGAAATTCAGGATAGCCACCATGTCAGACACAGACCTATGCAAATGGAAACTCCTTTTTTCTGATTGGTTATAGAATTCCAAAATGTGTGATTTCCGACTCTCCAAAGACCCCAGCGAGCCTGGATAGAGATGACACAGCCGATCAGATGATAGTGAGAGAGAGATCCTGAACCTGCTGCACAGAATGAGTCAGTCTGAAAATGTTTCACCCCAAAACTGTGTGGAAGAAGTGGATTCCGACTTGTCTGTGACGCAAAGCATTTCAAGGTTCTCCCTCATTTCTGCTGAGGGAAGAGGCAGCCACTTTTGAATCTAGGAGAGAGGGGGTGCCGCGACCCTCCCCCCCTTATGTTTACTTAATTACGATGTCCAGCTCTGGTCAGCTTGACAGTTCTATAACTGCCTATACCTTCACAACCAATATTGCTCCATTCCAGCATAAAGATTGTGTTTCAGCACTGCTCTCCTTCACTCAGTTTATTCAGCTAGGGTATTAGAAACATTTTTCAATCCCCGCAAAAGCACATATGGCGAGGTATCAGTTTTTGGAAGTAGCTGATTCTGGCACAGTTCCAACACTTGCAATTCTAGGATTCCAGTTGGGAGGCAGTAGTCCAACCGGGAGAGGGGAGGATATGCCATGAGGTGAGAAATGTCTGTTCCTCAATCTCAAGTATTCCCTTGAGTATGACTAACCAATTCCCTAGAGACTGAGAGCTCGTCGAAGCCCCACCCCCCCTCCCACACCTCATCCTCAGTGGACTCTGTGCTGACAGGATTACAGTGCATGGGCAGGATTCTCTACAATTGAGAGCACACACCCATCCCAGTCTCCAGAAGAAGTGCAGTGCAGTCAATGTGTGTATGCAAAGTACAGGCCCGCGGGCCCCATAGTAATCAGCCTGGCGCTCTGAACAGAGCCATCATTGCCATAGAATAAATAGCCAGGTGAAGAGACCTGCAGGGATTGATTGATAAGCTTCTTTATCTCTCGCTCCCTCAAGAGGCCCTACATAGGCCCCACTGTCTCAATAATACCCAGCCTGCCATAACAGCAATAAATTATGTAACCTGAGCAGGGGGTTAATGATGCCAACTGGGCAGGCTTCAAGATCTGCACGTTAAAGGGGTCTGATAGGAATAGCACACCACTACAAAAGCCAATTCAATACTCAAACAAAGGAATGAGGATCCTGAGAAAGAAAGATGCTTGGTTTGCAGGAGGCCGTCGACCAATGCAAAGCACATGGAGTGCGATGGTATGGGCACGTGCTAAGAAGAGATGAAGACAATGTCCTGAGGAAAGCACTTGAATTTTTCAAGTGGCGAAAGCAAGAAAAAGGGGATGACCAAGGATGGACATGGAGACGAAGAAGGAGGAGGAGGAGACACGGAAGTTGGTTGAGGAGGGAAGACGCAGGAATCGAGCGAGGGAGGAGATGGTGTGAGGGGCGGGTTTGCTGCAGTTGTCAAGGTGAATCCAGCCACCCTCGCATTAGGGGACAACACCGGATTGAAACTGGATTCGAAAGAAACAAATAGGAAAACATCTTGCCTAGACTGAGAACAACCATTATGGTGGCCAAAGCGTGAGGAGGCCCAGACCATCTGTTACTGAGGCAAAGATTAGGGGAGGGAATCTTGAGGGGGGGGGGGGGATTTCTTCCTTTGGAATTTATTCGCGGAGGGCTGTGCTCAACTGAAAATGAATTGATTATTAGTAATCTCAAAGTCCGATTAATGGGAGCTCCCTTTTTTTCCTGGTGACCAGTGTTAGCCCACACGATTAATTTAACAGGAGAAAGTTTAGCCAGTCAGCCTTATTTATTTGATTGATACATGTAATATACAGGAGAATTAACGACACATGCAATCACCCACCAGAACAAATACAGGATTGAAAATCAATGATTATCTTTTTTAATCATTCTTTAAATTGATAATTGATTGATGGATTGATAATGAGGGCCACAGCTGCAGCATAATTTGTAGTGAGAAGGTGAACTGAAAAGGAAAAACTTGTATTTGGGGTTTTAAGAAGTTGGCATTTGTTACTACCCAGATACTGACACTTGAGGGGACAGGTTCCCCAGTCACGCCCGACAAAACTCATACCTATTGACACTGTCAATTCATACACTATTAAATTGTCAATTGAAATTGTGCGCGTCATGTGCTGCTCGACCTACCCTCCCATTTTTGATCAACTAGGGCATGTTGAGGGTGATGTGGATTGTACAAATGGGACTAAAAGAGAAGACGAGTGATCGAGCCCTCTCCCTCACACCACATAGGCTTGTTCTGCCTGCACTTATGTCGGTATTGACATACACATTAGTAGTTCAAATTGGGGCCCACTTCCCTACGTTGCCCTGCCCTAGTACAACAGAATGGTCCGATCCTAGCTGGTAAAACCCCGACCAGCCTCCCAAACATCTGACCCCCCCCCCCCCTCCCTCCCTGCCCCCTCACTAACCCCCAATGATTCATGAGATTGCACCGTTACCACTTGAAGAACCACAAAAGAAACTAGATTCAAAATAACTCCCAATACTGCAGCATAGAAACCAGACTCAAAAGGACATAGATTCTCAACATCTCTTGGGGAATTTTGGACAAATCCATGGAAGAACCTTTATAATTGCAAATTACGAACTTCTACTGACTTCCAAATATTTCAATACTCACTGAAGTTTACACATTGCGAGCTCAGCACAAACAGCTCATCAGCCCCTTTAAACTCTGTGGTTTTGTCCAGTAGTATCTTTGGTCAGCCCAATCTGTCAGAGGGCTATATTTATCAAGTGGTCAGTCTCAAGGGGGGGACAATAGCACTGACCGTGCCCAAGGAAACTGTCACTGATAGTAGAAACAGACGGCTTGGACTGACAAGACCAACACAAACCTCACAACCAGCACAGGGCAGCAGGGCAAGCAGCAGACCTGCTCAGCTCAGGCACAGGTGAGACAGTGAAATTCTGTTGAATCAGGTGTGGGCTGAGAGATCACTATTTTGGGAGGGGAGGGGAGGGGAGGGGAGGGGAGGGGAGAGGGGAGGGGAGGGGAGAGGGGAGGGGAGGGGAGGGGAGGGGAGGGGAGGGGGAGGGGTAGTTGCGGGGGAGGGTAGGAGGCGGGGGAGGGGGGGGGCAGGTTGTGGAGAAAAAGCATTTTTAGAAGGTGTGGGTTGCAGCTAATACAAAGGGGAAAGGAACAAAACGTGCTCCCTTGTTTCCCCCCTGAGCGAAAACAAGAAGTTTTCACTGTGTTGTTGTATGCAGAGGATCCAAGTTCGCCACAGTATATATTAGGCTCATCCCTACTACTTATTTCCATACACCTAATATTAAATACGGCGCAATGGATGCTGTGATGTTAGATATCAAGCAAGCCAGGACTGACTCACCGAATCCTTCTGCCTTTGGCAATAAAGCAATAAAGAAGCCACCTCTACTGATAAAAACCAGTTTAGCCACTACTAGTACAAGGTCAGAGGATGGTGCATAAAGCTGAAAAATTTAATAGGCAACATAAAGAAAAAAGTCCCTCAGACTTCTTACAGAAGTTTTGCAAATGTGACTCACATAGTCCTATGTGCTTGTATAGGGAGGAGGAAAATTCGAAATTTGTGCCCCCTTTTCCTGGAGACCACGTCAAGAGTCACTTGTTGGAAGTTGGTTGCGATTTTCTCCCAGTGTCCCTACGCTGACAAAACAAAGGTATGCCAGGGGCAAAATCTTGAAAACAGGGTTCTCATGTGATCAGTATGTCCATCGCAAATGTAGCAGTGGGAGTAGTAAGCGTAGCTACATTAAGGTGTTGAACATGCATCTACACACTAGATTCTGGTATAGTACATTCTGAACTACTAGTACCTAAATCATCCATTTTCCCCCAGCTGGAGAAAGGGGTCAAACACGGAAAGGAAAGTGATAAAGGCCACACCACAGTCTGTCCGCACAGGGAGCATTGAACGTGTACATGTATGAATGACAATGCAGACAAGGCGCGAACACAGTCGAGGGAAATCCCCTCCCGACAAGCAGGCACAAAAGCATACCTAACAAATCACATGCACCATTACACTGAGAATTGGGTACAGAGTTCTGCCAGATGATCAGAAATGGAGGGTGCCACATTACTGAAAGCAAATTGCCTTAAAGGTGTATATTAGTCACTATGGGGTATTATCATGGGCTCAACCACGGAGAGGAGGGGGTGGGGAGGGAGGGGGGCGATCCACGACAATTTCAAAAGTACCTACATATATACACATCGTTATTGTCTTTGTGCACACAAAAACATTGTTCTTCAATATTGCTTTGGACCTTTCAAAATTGCTTTGAACCTTCCAACTTCTGACATGTGGCTCCACATGTGACCATGGCAGGCTAGGCTGTTTAGGCATATATTACCATCAGGTTGTCGGG
Source organism: Sclerodactyla briareus (assembly GCA_026419785.1). Taxonomy (NCBI): domain Eukaryota; kingdom Metazoa; phylum Echinodermata; class Holothuroidea; order Dendrochirotida; family Sclerodactylidae; genus Sclerodactyla; species Sclerodactyla briareus. The sequence goes on from JAODTK010001110.1 coordinate 259,826, forward strand.
TCAGATTCGGGGTCCAGATCCTCAAATACCAGACTCAACAAGTTAGAACACTAAGAACAGGAGACCTGCTTCTCAGTGTTTGTGTCTACCACATTTGTGTTTACACATTGAACCACAATTTCCCACCTGAAAACAGATTTTGATTTCTAGAGGGGGGGGGGGGGCATGAGAAGTGTTTTGTGGGTTCTCCAGGGGAGGGGCTCCGGCTCTGGAGTTGCTTGCCGTCTTTGATAGACAGGGGTCAGGAAATTGTCAGGAATGCAAGCATTTCTCAAATTTTGGACGATTGCTTTAGATACATGGGCACGTTATTATAGAAGCAAAGACCACTGATATAAAATTGCTCACTGTGCTGCTAACATGAAATTTAACAGATACTTACCCCCTCCCCACAGAATTGTTTGGTTTCTGCAGAATTTGGGGTTTCTTCAACATGAAACAAAGAAGATCCACACAGGCAGAGAAACCATAATACCAGTGAGATGAGACAGGCCGGACCATTAGTCTGGACATGTGGTATGACTAGCATGGAAACAATAGAATCCACATCAAGAGGGCCAAGCTATGATTCAAATCATTTCCCTACAGGCTAGACAATTGGAATAGTATCCACTATCCAGAGACAAGACAAAACCATGCGGATTATTAAAGCTGCGATACATTACGCACATTGCCAAGGAGCTCTCGGCATTCAACAAAAAAGAATTCGGCCAAAGCCTAATACAGTTGCCTCAAGCTCTCTGTCTCCTCTCGCTCTATGTCAATTGCATTTTGCCATGTCTTGTGAACATTCATGAATACTTAAAACTCTGCTGCCCTGCCTTTGTCCGATTCAATCCACTTAGCAGGAACAACAGCCACTAAAAGTCTCACAGCTAATTTCGGGGGAGCCTATCGGATTTCTCATCAGTGGCAAAGCAGGGGATGTGGAACCTGGGCACACAACGAGATTGGAGTGACTAGCCCCATCGCAGACATCTGATCTGCTGGGGCCGGATGCCTCCCCTCGAGCGAAAGCAAGGCGAAATGCGCACCAGGACAAAGATCTTAATGCATGCATGCGCAATAGTTTGATTAGCGGGGCGACCGCCCGGCCCACAGTAATTATGGAAATCTGCCGCACGGCCACTCACGGGGACAAGATAGGCCAGCTCCCACTTCCCGAGGAGATATCCAGCCTACTACTACATTCATCTGATTTTGAATCCTGGCCAACCTTGCCGCCGCGCTCGCGAGGGTTTGTTGTTTTGGTCGGGTCCCAGGATTACCCCATTGACTATCTGGGGAATGCAAGCTATTGCCCATGAGGCAGCCAGTCAGCGTAAACATTTCCCCTGGTCGCAGGACGCTGCAGCGGCCGACTAGCTCGCTACGCTGGGTATGCGCTCAGCTGTTTGTTGAATGACTGATGCACTAGGCGGAATGACAGCGGAGGAGGAGGCTTGGAGTCGATCAAGATCTGCTGAGCCGGGAGTAAGCAGTGAGGAGGAGGAGCAGCAGACAGGGCCGAGCGAGAGGAGAGGAGAGACAGAGGCAGGTTATTAATCCTGGGAAGGGGATTCTTTGTGTTGCGGGTGGTCCAGCTGTTACGTGCATGCAAGCACACCGGTGCTCATTGACTGAATCAGGAACAACAAGCCCCGGGGAATGAAGCTCAAAGATAGAGAATGTAAAAAACGGAATGAGCAACATTTGACAGATTAGTTTGGAGTGAGAACATTGTACTAGGTGGAGAGGAGTTGTGGGTATTGTGGACTATATCCCACATCATTACACATCATGTACATCTATATCGAGTGAGATTTGCAACTGTTCGTCTGGTAATGCCCCTTTGTACCTTTGATATGATTACCCCCTATAATATATGTAATAGGCACACACAATCCCTCCTTTGGCACAGTCATGGAAAATGAACATATGGGCCCTGTATACTATTCCATTGGATCATATGCATGCATTCCTTGTTTTCAAAGGCCACCAACATGGGCGTCAATGCGGGGGGGACGGGGGACGTTTTCCCCCCCCCCCCCACATTTTGAGGATGCTCCAATGACTTTCATTTTTCAAACAGAATTTTTTTGGAGGCCCCCCCACTTTGGTTCATTGTCCCCCCCCCCACTTTAAGATGTGTTGACGCCTTGGCCACCAAGACAATAGTATGTTCCTGATGAGAATCAGGTTGAGATGCTTCTGGGACTCATCTTTATTTTCGGAAACTGGTTGCTGTGGGTGTCATCCTTAGTGCTATATAAAAAAAAACCCAACTTCCATTCTGCAGAAGTAACTGTTGTCTTTCTCTCACCAGAGTAACCAACAACACCTATCAACCCACCAACTAGAGCAATCCTCTCTCATAGGACTATTGAATTATTTCTCAAAGAGGAACCATGTTTCACATTTCAAGAATTATTGACGGCGTTGGGCAAATATGACAACATCATTAGTGCATGGTGGATGCTTCATACTGCGCATACATTACACATGCACAAACTTCAACGACTCTTGAACTGGTAACCGGAGTCTATGAAAGATGGGTTGGGACTGAACATGTTCAGGTTTCTTCTCCAGCTGTATTATATATATTAGCCTCTTGAAGGCTGTCTGTCATGGATCATTCATGTTTCAAATTTCGTTATCCCGGTTTTTCTATCAGTGGCTTGCCTTAGTTGTTATTTTAGTTGTCACGTGAGGGGAAATTGAAGATAATCCAAAGGGCCCCAAATTACTGGATTATTCTGATGATTGATTCTAATAATATTGGGAAAAACTTTACTGTCTTATAATTGTTTCATAAAATTTTCAGGGCAACTAATAAATACAAATGTTTTTTTTTCAAGAATGGTAGCTAAACGCCACAGAATTTAGCAGATGCAAAGTTCTAAAAAAATTTGCGGGATAAAATTTGAAATGAAGATACAAGAAGCATTCAAATCGTTTATTATTGGCTCGAAGTTCACTAATTAGCTTGTGAACATATCCGTAAATGATTTTCTGGAATTGGCCCTATTTCCGGGAAAGAACTGTTCGATGTGCAATAATTTCAATGTTCGTATTTGGCAGGAAAAAATCGAAACCTTTGTGGTGTTCAAACTCACAAGTAAATATAGCATTTCAGTGGCGTTGGCTAGTACGAGTGTTCTATATGACCATGGACTCTGGCTTAAAGGTCGGTCAAATAAGTTCACTTTATCGGTACCTGCATTACATCAGAAGAGTCCAGGCCAAACCTCAAATTCATCCTGCAGTTGTCCTCAAAACAATTTGAATCATAACAAAATGACTCTCCGGGGGAGGGTCAATATGGTAATATGATCAGTATATCCCACATGGGTAGGATGGTTCACTTGTAAGAAAGTTGCAAAGACAAAGATATAGTGGTCAGTAGGTCAGACGGAAATTAGAATATTTGCACAGGTTGGTCAAGCCACAGATCAGTATTGGAAGAACCAAAGGCTGCACTTACTCCCCCTGTTGGGTCTGTGTGGTATTTATGCTGTATATACCTGAGGAAAGAAAAAGAACAAATCAAGTTAGTGTTTCACACCTAATCCGGTGCATAGATCGTTGTAGGCTAGCTTCTCAATGCAGACCTCTCCTACCGGTTATTAAGGCTATTAGGGATTTCACGACAGGGACGTCATGCAATCGCCACCATTCCTTTTGCCGGTTTGTACCGGACAATACTATTGCTAGGTGCGGCTCAATGGTGGGACAAGATTTCCATGAGCCACCCAAAAATTGTCCATGGAACAGGCATATGAGCGTGGGAGTAATGAATGCTCCATATAGGCTCTAGATATGCTGCCGCCTTGCCAGTGGGAATTTTGAGCACCTAATTTCTGACGAAAAAAAAAGAAAAAACAAAAAAATTGTACACTTGTGCTAGTAAAGTTGGTGACGCTCTGCTTTGATGGTCGAAGCATAACCTGCCACAGAGCAATGCCATAGGACATAGGTGGCAAACTCTCTATACAAGGGCAGTAGGGAGCAAAACTTCCACTAAAAAAATAAAAGTTTGCTGTTGAGTTGCTCTAATTATAGGGATAGGTTGCAAGGACACTGCAGAATCAAGATGGAAATAATAGCTAGCTAAACAAATATGTATCAGTCAGAAAACCCCAACAGTCTAACTTTTTCTCTACATAGTCAGTGCTCATGTGTATTGGGCGAGAATGAAAAGCTTCCAATCATGATGTTTTAAATGTTGTCATATACTCACACAACCACTGCAAATACTTTTTCTATTGGTAGATACTGCGCGAGATTTACCCTTGTGAGGAAGAAGCAGTAGAGTATGGGTTTTTAGAGGACACATAAGCCGTTCACCCAATCAGCAGCTTTTGTTCACAATCCCCATACATTAGGCTGAACGTAAACTAATTAATTCGGGTCCACCATCCTACGACATGGTGAAATGCAATAGGCATGAGGCATTCCCTGTGCTGTCCATATGCTACGTCATACAATGATGCATAACAGGGAATCTCTCTGTCTCTGCAGAATGGACCAAACTTGAGAAGGTTGAAACTTTGGCATGAGAACATCGTATTGAAGTTGGGTTCAGTTCTCCACTCCCCAAAATATTATCAGTTGTAGTGGATCCCGCAGTTGTCCTTTCAACCAATCAGGGTTCGAGATAGCTGGTGTCCCGTGGCGAAATGCTCCTCAAATGAGCAAGATTGCATGCTACACACTATCGGAAGTGTATAGCAGTCAGTTTGTACACAAAACTATAGACAGTATACAGGTCCCCAAATTTCTACACTGGTGTCCGGCACTTTTTCAGTGGCTGCAACCAACATAACTCTTCACTGTTTTCTACTTTGGTGCTGAGCAGTGCTGCATCAGGCCATCATGGGTCACTCCTCAGCACAATGAAGCCACCTGTGTCCAATCCAATTAGCCAGATTTCAAGTTAACCAATTGACAGTTGTCCACTCTGTTTCAAGGAGCATTTATCAGCATTGATTACAAACTGGAGGATTATCAACCAGCATGAGATAGGGAAATCAATAATAGCCCTCACCATGAGAGGTGTCGTGACAGCAGCACACAATAGAGGACTATAAACACGACTGGAGTGTCATAATCGACCACGAGGCACTGTCATAAGCAGCGAAATATCCAACTCATGCAGTCAGCTAGAGATCCATGGTCAAGGTGATGGTGCCAGGAAAGGAAGGCTCAACTGGCGGCGTGCGCGCCACTTGTGGCGCTTTGAGGCATTCCAAATGGCGCACGGCAGACTGGCATGAACAAATTTGAAAGTATAGACAAAATACAGAAAACGTGTCAGACAGTGAAAATATTATTTTTCAAATACTCCCATTCGAAGCGACTAAACCACCAAGCTGTAGAATATGCCTCACTGCCCAACTGGACTATAAATAGACTCTCAAAATACTGTATGCAGCGGGCGGTGGTACAAGTCCCCAACCCCCTGGCTTGAACACTGATTACAGGAGAGTTATTCCCACAGTATATCAAACTGTTGCATATATCATCAGTCCGGAGATTCTATTCAGGAGAATGAAATTGTCTCCCATTCAGGAGAATTCAAATTATTCATGAGACTACAATTTTGTAATCTCCCCACAGTGCAACGTTTCACCCATATGGAAATATACCTTTTTTTTCTTGTGGGTGAACATTCATTTTTCCTTTCCACCCTTCTTGAAAATTTGTCCAATCCGAGTCTTCAGTTTTTATCGCATCATCAGATCCTTCTTGTCCCAACAAAGAAAAAATAATGCTTGATATTGGATTGGTAGTTGTCATGTATATTCCAAGTATTTGAGTAGGAATAGATACTTCTCAGAGTAGCTTTTTGGAACTTAAAATTTGTCACAGTCGCTCCGAACAGCAGTTCGTTGTTTATATCAAGGTATAACTGCCTGAACTTGCACTAGGCTAACAAATTCAATACAGGGTAAAGTACACAGCGATGGAGACATGTACTGTAATCATTGACCATAATAAATATAATGTTTATGTACTCAAACAGCGCAGGGTGTCATTAACTGCAGACAATATTCATTAATCTGTATTAACATACACTTCTCCGAACAGAGACCTTCCCCCGGACCGATCATAGCAACCATAACCATAACACCGTAAATCATCACCAGCACTGAGACTTGTCCTGACCCCCCAATGCGAACATGCTGTACTACCAGATGACAATCCCCTGTATTAAATGCACGTTAGGCAATTACAACAACACCTACTATCATATTTTTCCTTCCCCGATTTTGTTGTTCCACCGACTTTTTTAGGTAAAGTTTTGGTTGTAAACCATGCCTAAAATTCAAACAAATAATTTGGCAGTTTTCATATCACGAGTCTGGCATCACACATGCATTTCATTTCAGTACTTTCCACTAATTTAGATTACTATCATATTGATTCGAGCTAGATAAATATTCCGTGTGGGTCATTTCACGACCCAGTTCCATGTGGGGTAAATAGCAAAACAATAGGATAAGCACTAAATTGAGTCAAGACATGTTCCCGCTAAGAACATGGGACTGCAGGAATCCTACATACTTTTCAGTGGTAATAAACATCTCTGCATTGAATCCTCTAGCAAAGGTACATTGCCTCAAATTGGCGATTTTGTTGATTTTGCTACCGTGTCTTTTTTGTTCTTCTCCGAGACTTGGTTAAATTAATCTTGAAAAACTCAATCAACCTCTAGGAAGTCTTCCCTATCAACCGGGTTCCTGCAGATTCTGTGCCAATCCCATTTCCATGGCCAAATAAAGGATTCCATGACCTTCCTCTTCATCAACTAGACATCAAGTTCTTCACAGCCTCGGTAATTCCCATGAAATGACAATAATTTCCTTGGACAAATATCATTGTATAGTGGATTGCCCGGAGCCCTGGTGCTGCTTGCACTTGGGAGCATTGAAAGTAATGTAGCAACAAACTGCTGATTCGAAATTGATCCAACTGGCGTGGGTTATGTTTGGGTCATCAGCAGACCAAGTATAGAACTTCCAACTTGTTCCTTCCTCTTCCAATTGTTCCGGCATCTCATGGACATAACAAATAAATAGGACATAGTAGGTCCAAGGACACTCCTCAGGAATGCCACTAATCACAAAAGAATACCTTTTTGGAAATTATTGCTCATTGGGTACAAACTATTTGTCTATACGGTTGCTAAGGAATCCGTCATCCAGTTCAGGACATTAGCAGTATAACCCCATAGATGTGTAACTGTCGATCGCCTTCAAGCTGTTCCCAGTCAAAATCAAGGTAATCGCATCAACTGGCGCACCAGGCATCAAGATATTTGAGCAAATTATCAGTGTCCAGCAACTGCAGCCTCGTTACAGGAACACCCCTAATTAATCCATGTTGGTATCATGGTATGAGGGTGAGAGGATTGATTGCAATTTAATGAACGACTCTTTTCTAATGAGCTTGGGTCAACGATTCCTCAGTCAGCATTGCAAAGTGCATTTTGAGTGCATTGGGCATACTAGCCCCGCCAATTGCCTTTGACTCCACCAAAACTGGCGTCTTCTTTCGGTCTCGATCCGCGCGGTGTGCCGTGCGAGTCTACATTTTCCGCCTAAACACTTCCTTGTTTATATACATTGTAGTCCATGGTCCAAGTTCAGCTTGAGCAGTCCAGAGCTTCTCCATTGCTCATGGGTGCGTCCATCTGGTCCTGGTCACTGAATTTTTAAGTTGTTCACAACTGCTTCAAAAATCCTCCTCGCTAACTATAACTGAAAAAAAGCCAGTAACTGTACATTGGTAATACTGATAGCCTCTCAGGTACACTTCATGACATACCTTGGAAATAAACTGTCCCACGCGCTACAAACTTACAGCCTTACAGCCAGCGGCAGGATATGGTACCTCCAGTAACTCATTGAATCAGTTTCCTCTTGACAAAGGAACAATTTTGAAGCATGTTTAGGTTAGTAGACGCCTGTCGAACCTAAAATAAAAAGGGATAAAAAAGGCTGCCTCCTCTGAGAGAGCTCAGCCTCAAGCAGCAAACACTGCTTTCGACCCGCTTCTTCTCCTCTTTTCAACCTGTCTAAGTGGTATTTCTCATGTTGCATTTTATTTAGAAATGGTTATTATGCAATTTCTTTCTGTTATGAATGGCTATTAATTAGTATTACTATTAGTTTACAGCTCCATAAAAAGAGGGGGTTTGCCTCCTCCTCTCATTTTCTGAAAATGGGGGACGCTAAACATGTTTTTATTTTTACTTGTCCTAAGGCTGAATGGCACTTTAGCAGAATTCTATATAGGCGTAATCAATACTTCAAAACACTTCCACATCCAGTAAGACTGCACTTTGACTAACTTACTCAGGCTAAGCTAGGTCTGACTCTGAGTAAAGCAAAGTAGCCTATCCTAGGCCTGGTTGCTTTAGGCTAGGCTAACTCTAGACATGGTTTCACTCTTAGTCTTACTCAGTCATGGTAGTTATTGGTACCGCTGTAGGCCTAGCAGTAGCACGGTTCCAAATTTCCAATAAACGAAGTCAACGCCTGCATACTTTTCCAATCATAGGATCAAGGATCGGAAAAGCCTACGGTTAAAAAAAGTAAGCAATTCACGAACCGATTCTCTCGACTGACAATCAAATCAATCATTAGTAAACGGGCCGGATAGACCATTATGACTCCAAATCGCACGGCGGGCGCGCTGCTTAACTTCATTCTTGCATTGCAACGTACGTACGTACATAGCGCGTGCTAGCTGGGCGCTAGCCTAGATTATGTGGCCGACCGGCCGGCCGGCTAGATGATCGTATCGATCACGTACACCTCGTACACACAGGCATAGGGCAAGTTCCGCGCCGGTAAACTTTTTCTGAGGCACTACCACTACAGTACACATCGTGTGCGAGACATTGCAGACGACAAAACGCTAATTTGATCTTCGCTCCAAACCTAAGGTTATATCACAGTGTATACACTACCATGTACATGTACAGCACGTTAAGTTCCACAATATTACCAGACAGCATAATAAGGTGGCTATAGAGAATAGTTTTCGGTTAGTGAATGCAGCTTCTTATTCTTCCAAAATGAATCGATGGCAGGTTTACTTCGATGCAAATGAATAATTTGAAGTAACGAGGTATTCTCGTTCTCACTACAAATACCGCTCTTCATCGGCGATGAAACAGTAATGAACTGTTATCGCAGTGTGGTACAAACCAGACAACGAAAATTCTCCCAACCTCCTCCTGGCCAAACTCGTCATTGGTCCGTTCCTAGGAAACTGTCAATCAAAGATCCTATTTTTGGAGACACGAAATTCAAACTTCGTTGAAAGATAGGCAATCGGTATGGTATAGATATTTTTCACTAACATAAATTCATTGCTTTTGCGCAGAATTCAGTTTTGTGGTCTTGTGGAATACACGCATTTTAGTTCGAGAACAACATGATTACTTACTTCGCGCTTGGAGGAACGCTGCTTGGCCGATTGGATAGGCTATCGAACTGGCACGGTGTTGGTGGAGAGAGAGAGAGGGGGGAGGGGGGGGGGGGTGGTATAGGAAGGGTTTTTTTAGTTACAGGAAAGGGGGTGAACCTAACTTTACGGTTGGGGGGGTTGGCTTATGGGAGGGTATGAACAAATGTGTCGTGAACAAAAGGAGTCCAATTTTCCTTCTTTGAGGGTTGGGTCATTGAGGTAGGGGTATAAGGGGAGTCCCTCCCCGAATGCTCTATAACTATAAATGCAATTCGGTGCAATATAGCACACCTACACACCCGTTCTGTTTTGGGAGCAATTCCCTGTTCCGACCGGGCTTTGGATGAACTTTGATGTTCCAATATTTTTTTCTGCTGAAATGTGTCGTGAACAAAAGGCAATTAGTTCTTCGGGGGTTAGGCAAATGGGGGAGGGGTACAAAGGGAGGGGTTTCCCCTCCCCACTGAAATAGCATACGAAATCGAATACTCTAAAATAGGCCTAGGTCTACTTTTTCGCGGTAGATCAACTCACACCTCTCCAAATCATTGTTGCTCAATTTTGTTGGAGCAGCCTCGTTTCGTCCAAAAAGTTAACAACCACCATTTCTGGTCAACTGGCGATTAGCGAGGTAAACGTCTGTGTGACGTCAGTCACGTCACGGAAGGTGGGCCGTTTCATAACATAGTGACCTCGAGTTGCCCTGGGAAGAATTTTCATTGTACTTCATGGAAACGTCCGCCGGCCGCTTATTTTTTTTCCGCCGGTTTGACCTTAACCAGAACGACAATGCTTTTAAAGGCCAATTGTCATGAAAATATTTGCTGATTCAAACTAACAGGAATGAGAATTGGGCATGACAGTACCCCATGCACACCACAAATTTGGAGGCTCTATAGCATGTGCTTTGTTGAGATATTTCAATTTATTTTGAGAAATTAGTGGATCTTATGACATCATGGAGGGGAACGATGCAGAGGCTGCATGCCAATTGACCCTACACAGTAGGTGCTGCAATTTGCGCCATGATAACCAGAAGACAAAAAAGGTCTTCACTTAGGATGAATGAGAATTTCTTCACTCCTCGGCCTATCTTGTGAAGGATTTTGAAAGTTTCTGTTCGAAACCCTATCTATATAGTTTGTTTGGTACAAGATTTTCAAAAGTAGCCTACATGTTTTTACTTGACTTTGGCTATTATAGGGGAATCTGCCGCTTCCCCCCCCCCCCCCCATTCCCCCCGTCGTGCCCGTGATGCCACAAGGCGAATTTTGCATTAGCGACTGTGCCTTAATCGTACACGCGAAGCGGCTAATATGGTCCTGTGGTTTCGTCGGCTGTCATAAACTCATAATGTCATAGAAAGTACCCGAAGTCACGTCAATTTGCATGACTATTGGCCTTCAAATGGGTCATGAGAGTTTTCGAAAACTTTAAAACGTCTTTTGAATGTAACCAGTGCGAAACGTTTCCATGGCTTTTGTATTTATATTGGAAATAATCATTCGAGAGTCTAGAAGGTTGGATGTGCATTTAACAAGAACGCAAGTATGCCCAGTGATTCCTTGCCAATCACCAAACTTTCGTAACCTGGTAACAGAAAATGCTTTCAAGATCACCTAAAATTTCGGGTTTGATTGATCATGAAACCGTCTTGATAACTTCACGAGAACTATGAGGCAAGCCACTAGTGTCCGAATCTAGCAGAACCCGAGAACGAACAGTCCCCGCGGTGTCACACCCTCCATTCGGGGGAAAATATATGTTTAATGCTCCATAATCCATTATTCCATCGATTATGAGGACAATAGTGAACGCACGCGAGTGTTACATGATAGTAAAAAGGTGAATGCCAGTGAACGCCTGATAATACCTTTCCTCAATTTTTCATTCATTGTAGGGAGAATGATCAGCGCAGCATCGGCTCAGTAGGACCAAGCTCTATATTCTCAAGGTGTATATGCCTCTAATATCAAAGATCGGTACATTTTTTTTTTACAAAATACCTGTGTCACCCAACTATGTGTAAATGTTACACGAAGCTGGTGGAAAAGAAAGGTTCGGAACGCACCGTCGCTGGTAACAGCGCCTAGCTGGTGGGGGGGGGGGGGGGGGGGGGGGGGCGCTGATGATCCCGACACTCTCGGGCCGGGCCCACCTGCTGTGAATGTCAGAGGACGGGGCCAGGTATGACGGGACCGGGATCAGAAGTATAGAAGGCCATCGCTCTACCAGTTCTGCCAGCCATAGTTTCGATGACGGCGGTGTGTACTACAGTGATAATAACACGTCAGTAGTGTTATTCCTAGGTGTAACCAGTTCTTGCCATCTTGTCACCTATATGCCGCATGTCCGGCCCCGCTGCTGCCTGTCCCGTTTACCGGTAATACACAAAAACCCAAAAAACCCAAGCAATTACGGTCTATCAACTACCGAGTTTTACGAGGACTGGCCTGGCGGAAAACACGTTTCTAGCAAACCTCCTATCTGAATGAGAAATGATTTAACTCGGAGTATTTTATGTTATTTTACCTTCATGTTCTTCTCAAATTATTTATTCACCCATAGTGTACGATTTATTTCGTGCTGAACTGAAGACACCATGATTTTGCATAGTGGTCCACCGATCCACCAGGTGCCGGATTTGGTGGCGCCATCGAAATACTGAGGTCGTGGAAACTAAACTAAAATACTGTCCATAATCACTACATCAGCAGATCAGTGTCGTTCGTAAGCATAGACCTTTTCGCAAATATCATTTGCGGCGCACTGTGGGATAGTTTTTGACGCATGCTGGGAAACTTCAGGGGGGAGTTTTGTGTTAGGCATGTACTGGAAAAAATAAAAATTAAAAAACGTAATTTAAAAACGTAAATTTCAATTATCTTTCGCATTCTCGGTGCATATTCTGTCAAAGTTCAATAGTTGTCTCCAATAATTTTTTACATCTTCATTGTGACAAATCTGACTGAAAAGTGCTATTTTTCGCCAGAAAACGAAACAATTTTATATGCTGAAATTCCATTGGCCCTCCATAGGTTGCCTACTTTGCCCCCTGAGCTAGACCACAATTCATTGCGAGGGGCTATTTGCGCAACGGGCTGATGGTACTATTATAGGTGCATTGACAGGCGAATTAATGTAATTATTCGAAGAGAAAAATGTCCCGTGCGCGTGCGAGCTACACCGAACGACAATCAATTGAATTTGTATGTGCAACATCAGCAACATTTCTGCATAGAGTTTTTGTTACTACTAACTTTGAACTGCGGGAAAGCTGCGGAGAGATTCCAGGTATCGAAACATGATGTGAAACGCGTTGATAATTGCATAGTAATCAACGTGAAGAGTGCAACCGCCTCACAGCACGGGTTGGGGGCATTCATTTCTTCTGACCTATAGTTAGGGCGACTAATGCGCTAAGTCGGTTGTACGTGCCTCTATATTCCACACAACAGCGTCAAACCAGTATGGGAGCGTTATCGTTAGATTGCCGGGACTACTTTGTGAGTGAGCACCAAGTTGGGAGAGAATAATCCGTTCTGTGTACACTCCTATAGCAGATTGTTTCCTTTTCCCTACATATAATAACGCCACGTCCGCGTCGTGAATTCCGATTCCTCCTTCATCGCCCGCGCACAGCTCGTAACTTGCACTAAGCCAATAAATCCATAAATCGCGCAGTTATCTGCGTTACACTCGGTTCAGTAGGGGCGCTCGACGGGTTCTTTCGCCCCATAAAGTCATCATATAAACTTGAGCTAGGGGGCATAACACCGCGTATTGTGTGCTCTGTTGGAAGTTTACTTACCTACTTACTTACACGCCTCGTGTATGCTTCCACCGGAAGGTGCTTCAGTTGACTAAGGAAATCTCAGTCGGAAATTGTAGAGGTTCAAGTTTTGGGTGTGGAAGGCCACCAGCGAATTTCGCGTACTCTTTTCCGAAGAGTGCCCCGAGTAACGAGGCAGGGGTGAGAATTCCTGCTCCCGGGATCGAACTGGGATCTGTTGGAATTCCTGCTCCGTGATCGAACCGGAGTCTGTTTGAAGTGCTGTCGAGACCACAGATGATGAGGTGCGCTATTGTGTGTAAATATCGTGAAACTCATCCAGTTTTTTCCCGTTTTTGCTCTCTATCTGTGAATTTTGTCATCGATATGCTTCGGCGCACACCCTCTTTGTTCCATAGTATATTAACCTGTTGTCACTGTGTACGATTCTGGAATTCATCTTCAGTGAGTGTTACCCTATTTCAGAATTCCCTCTGATGACATAGCCTACCAGCAGATTCATAACGGAAGCAAAAACAAAAACAAAAACAAAAACAAAAACAAAAACAACAACAACATAAAGATCGAAGATACAAATAAATTGTGTTCGACAGAATCACCTTCTACTTCTCTAACAGTCTAAGCTTCCAACAGCCACGGAACGACTATAACATATTATTGTGAAGCTCGAAATAGAGGGGGGCTGTCAAATGGAACTTATCTATTATTCTGACGAAACTATAACATTACTATTAGTGAGGGCGCTGTTAGGGGCATGAAAAACTCCACACTGATTTCACTTCTGCATAGGCGCTTTAGTACAGTATGCCCGAGGCTTATTTCGCCCTCGTTGTATGCCCCATCTTTCATCAGGAGCGCTCAAATGTTTCATCCTACTGATATAACGAGTAACGGGTAGGTTGATTGATGCTACCTTTGACAAAGGGTTCTGTCAGAATGTCTGGGAGGGGGGGGGGGGGCTAGATGTGGCAGGGGAACCGTCTGCGTCTGCAAAGGTCCAAGGGCAGAGCATGCGGCTGGCACCATGTATAAGTTCTGCAAAAAACAATTACCCTCCATAATCGATCATATTATAATAGACATTTAGGTGACGCTTGTGAAGCTATCGGCGACTTTTAACCCCGCGATAAGAAAGAGATGAGGTCAAATCATGTTCCATATAATCGATTTGTGTTTCATAACAATCAATAACAACAATGATGCGGGCAATTTTCAAGTGGAAAATTCGAGAGAACATCCTTACTCCATAAGAAAACTAACTCAGCAGTATCCCGTACTCCATTTTATTGGAGTTAAGCCTGCCCTCTATAGTAGGGGTATATTCGCGGTAGTAGTAGTAGTAGTTAGTAGTAGTGTAGTAGTAGTAGTAGTAGTAGTATAGTAGTAGTCGTAGTAGTAGCAGTAGTAGTAGTAGTAGCTGTACGGTATAGTAGGCGGTGGTTGAATAGTTACCTCAATCGCGCAATTTCCCAATATCTACAACATACTACAAAACAATAAAAAATAAGCTTAAGTTGTTGACCTAACTATGATCGCCAGATAACCTATATTCCTGGACTGTTTCTGTTGTTCGTCAACAAGCTAAAAAGCTAAAATTGTCGTAAAACATTTCTTATTAGAAAGATGCTTAAATCAACAGCCAACCACCTCTACCACCCACCTTGTTTAATACTTTACGCTTAACATTATTTTTTATTATTATTTCTAATAGATTCTATCAATGACGTGGCCCCCGACTTCTATGAGAGCTCCATACATGCCACACACAAACCCCTCAACTTGCCTCTTTAGACCCCCCCCCCCCCCCTCCCCTCCACTTTCAATGGGTGGCTGCGCTCTTCATGTTATGAACAGAATGACAATCGTCGTGGCAGAATAGTTCACGAAATGCGGGTTCTCTGCACTTTTTGCTCAATGCGCCATGCTGCCTTGAATCCGCCCTCAGCGGAACATTGGTACACGCAGATATTGGGGCAAAACGGAAGGGAAAGATACTGAGAGATTTACACCACATGCATATATAAGCTATAAATAAATATCTGCTTATTCATTCGGCGCGTCGCCGAGGTCGTCATGTGCCTACTTGAACTGCCCCAGTTAGGAAATAGCTGGTAATAGACCGCAAGTAGTTGGATTCTCGTGTTTAGGCCCTTTACTATATTGTGAGGCGTAGGTGGCTTTTAACCGTTTTAAAGCGCTCCAACGCCGAGAATTATTCGTAAAAATTGCACTTTCCAGTTCTGAGGCGTTTTAACCGCCTACGAGTGGCCCCTTCACACGTCAGCGGTGTGCACATTGGCAGGGGTGTAATTAACGTAATCAGGGCCCCCCAAAGAATAAATCTCATGGTCACCGTAACAAGGAAGATACCCCACCCCCCCGGGCCCCCGCCCCCGCCAGAAAAAAAAATTGAATAATATAAGTTGTTAAACTAATGTGTGCAGCAGGCTCAGGATCCGGCTGTGAGCTGAATGAGTGATGTGTGAGTAAAGCAAGAGTCTATGAGTAATTTGATCGGTGAGCTAACATGTCTGGATGTATGATTTATTTGGTGAAGACGTCAATAGCCGCTTGGAATCGTTATAAGCCATTCTATTGCCACTGTCCCGATTATTTCGTCACTGTGAATGCACACAAGCGACAAGCAAATGCGAACAGGAATCGCCTCAAAATTCGACGAAATTTACATCTCTCATTGGCCTGTGGTGATGCGAATTTACAGAAATAACCATGTTGTTTCCCCACAGTAGGGTAGGGATTGTGCAAATGTGTGGTGGTGGAACTGCGAAAATCTGCAATTGTTCCTGGTTTGCCTAATCCTCAGAAATTCGTTGCACTGTGTAGTACTGTACTATAATATCGTTAAAGTAAAATTAGTTCAGAAGAAAGCTAAGACTGCCATTTTAATACTTTCGAGGCTCTCTGTCGAGCTGTGCAAGCGGAAATAATGAGATCAGGTCGTCAATCCTGGGGGTAGGAGGGGGAGGGGGGGGGGGAGGGGCGGGCGGGTGGATGGAAGATGGGGGGTGAGGGGGGGGGGGGAGGGAGGGCGGGTGAGGGAAGATTGAGAAATGTGAGTACCAGGACATAGATTTGGCGACGACACAAGTTTGGCGGGATTTGAGGGCCGGAAGGTTATACTAGGCTTTGTATAGGCCCGAGACTGTCATCCGTGATGGCCAATTAGAAGCGGTGGACGGATAAAATGGGATAATCTATAACGAGGATTGTGCGTCGTATGGCCATTGTTTGCTGTGGAAATAAACCGTTCATATGCAGGAAAGGGCGCATTTCTTTTGAGGGACAGTAAAACTAAATTCCTAAAAATTCCTAAATGCTAAAATTAAGTAAATATGATTCGGAATTTGCATTTGCCTTTATCACTTTTTTTCATGTTATTTCATAATTTTAATAGGCTCCTACTGGACACTTACGAACACAGTTGTAATTCTCGAAAAATTACCCAGACGAAGGCAGCAAGCGTCGGAGTGGATTGCGCTTCAAGGGGTTTCAATTTGGGTTGTCTAGACAACCAGCAGCCGCAAGTGCCATTAAGAGCTGATGCTACGATTGCTATACCTGCAGCAGTCGTAGCCCTATTCACTTGTTGTGTCGGAAGCACCAGTTGCAGTGACTGATGGTGGTAACATATAGAAAAAAAAGGGGTACAAACAGACCACGGCAAAAAAAAAATTCTATTTCTTAACAGCCTGGGTAAACATTTAATCAGAATGGGTGTTTAAAATATATCAAGACTGGGTTAAAACAAATTGACAGGAGGCATTTGTACCCAACACATGAGGTAGAAAAGCATAGCCAACAAAAATGTAGGAACTAATGGAAATAGAAATCGGAAAACAATTAGCGATTAGAAAGAAGAAAGCCCTATTGCATGCGGATATTTTGGTGGAAAGGAACCCAATCCCAGTCACGTGCATGGGCAAACTGATGTGATAGGAACAACTCTTGTTAATCAGTGTTAATTGACAGTTGAGGGACAATTTGGAGCCCAGATCAGATACGATACCTATTGCTAGTCTGGGCTAAATACTCCTCAGAATAGGGAAGTTTGTTATTGAAAGGACAAATTCGGTAGGATGTTATTCTACCTATTTTTTTACCGCCAAAAATGGATTCGGTCGCGCGGGGAAAGGGATTTCAGACGTCGCTTATATCATTTTCAATCCTCCCGATGATGACTAATTAGATTAGAAAAAAAAACATACCAGAAGTATGACAAGTCTATCGGAAAATAAGTACAATTTTATGGGGACCTTAGACACATGCTGCTGCAATATAGCTAAATAACAGCTGCCAAAACCTCTACTGAACTGCAAAAAAGTCAGTTTGTGTTGAAAAATAATTGATCACTCGGATCATGGGGGGGTGGGGGCGCTGCCCCGCCCCGTGGGTAAGCCCCGGTTAGGCCTACTGAAAAGTTACTCATCCGTTCGATATGCGCCTAAACATCATTAACAATAGCACTTGAGCGAAGGTTTAGCTAGGGCTGTATTACAAGAAACGTTCTCCCAAGAGAAGAACGAAAGAAAAACTCACCGGAACAACATGTGACGAAGTGAAGAGAGAAAAAACCTGGCAAGCCAGCTCCTTGAACACTAACAGACTTAAAGTGAAGGGAAATGATGAGTGAGCTAGCGAGTATGGGGAGAGTAAAAGCTGACTAACGCGAGGTAGGTAGCATAGCAAACGACGAGATATGTCATCAGAAATGAAATCTCTTCTGAGGTAGTGCCGGATCTCCACCACTCAACACCCACCTTACGGTACAAGAGTTCAACTTACGGATCGTGAACCGGTAGCCATTTCAGCGAAGGCTCAAATTCCTAGCTCCTTTACATCCACTTTTGGGTGGTCGTTGTAACCGGTTGTGAGAGATCATGTAACAATCGATCCTAATACTGAGTGCAACACAAACTGTTTTCGACATGGTTTGGATGGGCGGTTCGAGTCCGTCCTCTGGGGAGGAGATATTCGTCCAAAAATAGTTGCATCAACCTCTAGCATGGACCCACAGGAGATCGAGACCGTCAGGCCGAAAAAGCTGCTCACAAATAGAATACACTACTAAACACCTCAAAGAGATAAAAAGAAGAGTTTCAATGATATATATGTTCAGTCATTGCTAGTTCCTCACATGAGATTTTGATGCCTCCAGATTCTTTCCCAAACCCAGCGTAGTTCAGAAGAAGCAAAAGGAACGGTACCGGTGCCCTCCCCGAACCCGAACAGAGACAATGAGCCTTTATGAGGACATCTCGTTCCTATTTTTTGGAGGTTTTTTTTTCTTTTCATCCCAATCCAGGAGGGAATGTCAAATTCTGGAATAACATATTCCTGTAACATATCCTGGTCTGCTGGTAGAGGTAGATATGGAAGTGACGTAATCGATTAGCACCTTGTCAGACACCATAATCTGATAAGTGGGCCTAGACATATATAAAAGAGTCAGGGAAACGCATACAGTCGCGCGTCAGTTAAGTCAACAGCAATAAGAAGAATCATATTCCCGTTTCTGTCACTGAAAACCGCAACATTCAGAATAATCGCAATAACGCCCATCATATAGCGTTAGAACAGCGTGCGACACAACCACAATGAAGACCTAATAAGCCATGGTGGCTCCTGTCAGAGACGGCAACAGACACTTCTATACTATTTAGGCAGCCTTGGAAGATGTGTCCGCTGTTAGGAACGGCTCGCTCATAAATACCAGACGTCATCCGAGCAAGGCGAAGGTTCCGTGTACCTTTTCACCGAACAAGGGCGCAACCATGCACTAGGGGGGTCCGGGGGTCATGACTACCCAAACTTTTGGGAAGGCCCCCATACATAATGATTTTTTCACACACAAAATGTTTCCCATCACTGCTTCGGACCCCCCAAATTGATCTTGACCCCCAACTTTCGGACAGGGCTGCGCCCTTTTCGCCAAATGATGGTCAAATGTTCGGACTGTTCAAGGAGCTCTGTCCAACGTTGCACACTGGAGTCCCAGAAATTAAAAGACTGGATCTTGCGTAGGTGGATAATTGGATCCCTGACAAGTCAACGTTTCAGCAATAGGCCTATTCGTCATGTTCTGTATTAAGTGGAGTGCCTTTTATCCATCCATGTCGTTCATAAGTATAAGAAGAGGGGGGGGGGGGAGGTCCAGAGTGTACTGCCTTTACTATGTTCGTGAACCGTCGAGAAATGAATTACAACAGAAGGTAGTAACAAATGTGTCCTTCTCTTTGTTATCTCGAATCTTTCAGTCCGCAGTACCAGCAAAACACAGGTTACCATGCTTCGTCCTGCAGCTGCAACCCGTCGAGGATGTCCAGCAACCCCGCGCACAATCCTGAAAGGATCCGCATTTCGTTACCCCCTGAAAATGATGGAGCTTTCTCCTTCTGTGCTCCATATTGCTGGAGTCAAATAAAAAGATCCTGAACAATATGCATCCGGCAAGTTTCCGGACAACCTGTTCCGGTGCTCTTAACAATGATGGTAATGTCGCCCAAGAATTAGAATTCATTATATCTAGCAGATAGGAGATTCCCAATTCATCCTGATGCTTTTCTCAGGGTTTCAGCATTCTAACTTCCACAACATCTTTTTGAAAAGGCTCCACTGCATGTTATCCAGCATCCATGAATCGCATCTTAATTACAGTACGCATAATGTAGGAACCTGTTGCGCGATGCTGCATGGCGGGTAACGTGGCCGGGGTTATATAACGGATTAGTGTGGCCTTTACTATATACCAATTCCCATTTCACCCAACCACTTGGGATACCCCATCTCAGAACAATCGATCATGAGCAGACGAACACCTGTCTACGTGGTTTTCTGAAAGAAATGAGTGGAACTTACAGCATCTTCAATTACCAGAAACGATCTGTCTCGATGTGGTCCATCGATTTATGTAAGATTCGTGATGGCGAGTTCGACGTACCACCACGTACATAACCATATAATTGTCTCATCCGACAGTTGTCAGTCAGTGGTGCGTCCCACGTTTATTAGTGTTCGTTGATGATTGATAGCTGTTTGTTCCCTATTCCCATGGAATCTGACTTTTCCCACTTAATGGATGTCATGAATATTTTATTTTATTTTTATCCTTGTCATAAAACAGAGGGGATATCATACAGATAATGAAATATGTCGCCACTGTTAGAGTCCTTGATGAGGGTAAATCGGTAAGAAGGGTTCCTGGGGGCGGGGGTGCTGCTACAATGGCAATAATATCTTTACCCGCCTGGTATTTATTTCTCCAAATGAAACAAAGAAACATCTATGAGTAAATACCTCAGTGGTTGATTGCTAAAAAAAGTAGCTTCGAACTGACAATTCCCATATTTATAGATTTTAATGACTTTCTGAAAGTTATCCGACTAATCGCCCAACCAACTAACCGACATGAAGAGATTTATGATGGATTGACTCTGAACATGACAATCATTAGGCGGGGTCGGTGCAAATGATTTCTGAGATTTAATATTCAATATTTTCTATTAGCAGTTCCTCGTACGCAGGGTATTAGGTAAGGTTATTTGCGAGTCACAATACCTGATGCTTGACACATCGTTCATATCATCGATATCTGATGTGATGTCATTTCGCGTCTAGAATATTCTCGATTTATCCAATAGTTTTGATACACTGGACCACGATGTTTTACTCGATAAACTTCATGAACACTTTGTTCGAAAGCTACCTTTCCGATCGATTACACTTTGGCAGTATAAAATATGTCAGCTCTGTTCCTAATCCTATTAGTGGTAGTGTTTCCCAAAGCTCTAGACTAGGCCCATTACTGTTTATTATTCAGGTCAATGATCTATACAGTCCGCGACAATTAAGGTTCACGTTAATTTCAATTACTGATGACACAAAAATTCTTTCCATCCGAGCAAAGACATCAATATCTTTTAGACAACTTTCAAACCATATCAACATGACGATATAATATGTTGAGTTTCGTAACGAATTAAGAGCCCACCCTGAGATCGATTGACCATTTGACCTAAACTTCCCAACAAACAGTCATACATATGTTCATCGGTAAAAAAAAAAAATAAAAAAAAAAAAAATCTCATCATACTACTCGCCGATTTCGCTCTTTCTGCCGATGATCCGCTCATGTAGCTTCTAAATTTGCGTAATATATCAACATAAAATAGTCTATTACCATCCACATAAGTACATGTCGCATTTAAACTATTCTAATCAGGGGTTTCAACGTACACTCTAAGTGTATTCTTGTCACATTGAATAGAATACTATCAGAGAAGACCTGAACAGATTCTAGTTAAATATTCAACTAGATTTGTGTTGTTTCCCTCCTGTTCCCGCTCAACACATTCTCGTTTAATGGTTTCGTTTTGCATCGGTGAAACCGATAGCCCGTGTAACTCGGTGATTCCAGTGAAAACAGAGTTTTTATTTCCGTGTTTTTGTCTGCACTGCAGCCAGCGACCGCTCACAGGCTTCAAAACATGGCAACATCTAGATTCAGAATAAAGAGAAGTTCTTGCAACCACTGCTTCGAAACTGGATACCGTAGTCACATCATCCGAATAGGAGAAATTGTATTAGGTTGGGATCACTCTGTTCATAGATGATAACACAATTGCGATCCATTCTGACAGAAATTCATAACCACAAATAATGAAAAAGAAAGGAAAAAAAAAACGCACCCGCGTTTTTGGCAAACTTTGTGATTTTTAGTGCTGATAGAAGATCAGTAGTAATCGGACTTAAGGTCCGAAACAGAAGAAAAGTGTCATTTCCGACAGCCAGACGACCACGAAAGTGTTAGCTCTGATTAGATTTAATGGGGGCGCTCTTTCATATGTCCGAGCGTCAGCTCTGAATCATTTCGTTGGTACGATGCACCATAACGTATGTTCCGATCATTTCACACATGTTAGTTCCGCGAATCGATGTTTTAATGAGGGCGCATGTTCAAGTGCTCGCATTCAAAGTGTGCTAAGGTGGACCTTTCGTCGAGATGTTGCTAAAGTTTTGCATAATTGGTTGTCGAACTATTGTTAGTAACTCGGAGGTAGGGTGCTACCTTTCGCAGATTGTAAACAATCGAATTCTACATCCAATTGTTCATACGGCCTGTTAAATTCTAAAAAAGAAGGCCGGTTGGAGGGTTCGTTCCTATCAATCG
Organism: Sclerodactyla briareus; assembly: GCA_026419785.1. Taxonomy (NCBI): domain Eukaryota; kingdom Metazoa; phylum Echinodermata; class Holothuroidea; order Dendrochirotida; family Sclerodactylidae; genus Sclerodactyla; species Sclerodactyla briareus. Next base: position 282,265 of record JAODTK010001110.1, read on the forward strand.
TATCAAAATGACGATACATTTTTTCCTCAAGTTAGGTGTTGCTTGAGATTTGTACCGAATTGAGAACCCGCCCTGAGATTGTATCCTGTAGCCTAAACATTCCAGCATACAGTTCATACAAGATACAAACATTCATTCTGGAAAACTTTAAAAAATAACTTCCACTTATACTGCTTGCCTATTTCGCTCTCCTTTTTTTTTTGCAGATGATCCGTCTATGCATGTATCTAAGGGATTTGCATAATATAATAGCCGAAATCGTTTCATACACCACCCACGCTGAAACAGGTCGCTATTTAAATATCTTAATCCCCTCTGCAATGCGAACTTTGAATGATCCACTAAAAATGCATATCACCCGATAAACGAATTATTGGTTTGTTCGTTGGCTTCACGTTGTTTTCTGCTCGACAAATCACGTCAAAGTACTCGTTCACTCGATATGGCAGTATGGAATTGAGGCTAATCATGTCTGATCCCAATCAGGTATAGGATCATTGGGAAGTTGGGGTTGTGAGATTTACCTCTCCCTTCTGCAGAATCTTACCGAAGTGGGGAAGTTGCTAAAATATTCTCTCCACAGAAGCCTCGACTTGAACAGTGTTGAATGGAATAGAATTATTCAAAACGGAAACGAACTTCATTTCATTTTGGAGAATTTGTTCAGGGTGAAAACAACGAGTTCTGTTGTAGGTATAGAAGCTTGCCTATAATGTCGTCGGTATATTTACAGCGTAGCACATAGTCAGGTGCAGATCTATCAGTCTATAAACCTATGATTGTGTCGCAGTGGTCCGCTGAATTGAAGTTGTTTATTTGCGTAACCTTCGTACATCGATGATCTCGTTTAAGTTGAACCGGCCCCTCGCTAAACTTCACAATCTACAGTATAGGCTACGTCACGCAACCCTCAGAGCCTACCATGGGTATATAGGTCTATCTGGGAACGCCTACATCAGACAAACAATCAGACACTACTGTCTGAGTCTGTTCTGTCTGCCTGCCTGACCATATATGTCCATTCACCACGTTTCAGATTATATAATTAACCTCTGTAACGATTTCGCTCCAGGCAGGGGGTGTAGGCGATTCCGGTTTCCAGTCCCGTTGGAATCTTTTCCACTTGATAGAATACCGTAGGATTCCGATAGTTTACTGGACGTTCAAAATGGAAGCCTGTCACCCTTTCCGCTTCGAGCGACGCCTTCCATATCAAATCACAGAGTGGCCTTGACTGGAATAAGGATAGGTCGGAATGTTGCACGAAGAGTACATCGTATTGTGTCCGACATTGGTCGAATAAGTGTGCATATCAGTGTTGTGTAGCAATATATTCTACTCCAATGACGCTGTAAAAACCCAACGCATTGGAATAGCAGTGATGATATCCCATTAGCGGAGCTGCAATCGCTTTGAAGGAGGAAAGTTGATGGAACTTGACATCGTGTAGGCTGGCCTTAGGTCCCAGCCAGGGGTGATCCTATTCTTAGGTAGCTCATCTCACAACGAATACGTGCATGGAAGCTTTGCACGACTAAATGGAGTGATGTAAGATGAGGCTGGGAATCACTAAGACACACTAGATATTGAGTGGAGCGTCGTCAGTAAATTACAAACATCAGTGATTATAGGAGGGGAGAGTGTAATGGCCAAAACGGCATCGCTCGAGAAAGTCAATTGGCACCGGTTACCTGGGTGAACATTTCTTGTATCTCATTTTATCTACCGAGACATATCCTACACTATTTTCAAAACGTTATAGGGGAGGTTAAAGCGACATCGAGCAGATGAGTGGTGCAGATGAGTGGGTCTCCAATATGTACCAATAACACCGTCACCATCTTTACCCTCCATATACCAGATCATCCATTGCCTGTTCATTCGGTGTTTTTGGGTGACGTTCTAGAAATCCCTAAGTTGGTACCAAACACAGATGGAGTATAGTCTGACGGAAGGATACTCAACTACAGTGATCCATCCTACAGCCGTAGTATCAGTGGGATCGTATACGTGTACGCTCAAAATTGTGTCACCACCTTTACCCTCCATATACCAGATCATCCATTGCCTGTTCATTCGGTGTTTTTGGGTGACGTTCTAGAAATCCCTAAGTTGGTACCAAACACAGATGGAGTATAGTCTGACGGAAGGATACTCAACTACAGTGATCCATCCTACAGCCCTAGTTACCAGTGGGATCGTATACGTGTACACTCAACATTGTGTAACGCTACACGATGTTATTTAGTGAAATCATTGAAGGAATGTTCCAGAATCGCCATTGCTAATCAGCCAATTGAATGACAGCAGTGTATATCTGCGATTACAACAAAAGTAAAAAGTCCATTGACATTGTACCTATGTTAAGGAACATATTGGGAATATGTTATCCCTGTTAGGTATGATCGGATAAACATTCGTGAGATCCCATTTCGAGTTTACAGTTGAAACATGGAGACCGCTAATGGCGCATGCTGGAGACACCGCCAGTCACACGGCTGTTGGTGGACGGTAACACGTCACAGCCGGAGCGTAGCGAAGGGTTGATAATGGAGGGGGGGGGGGGGGTGTAGAGATTACGGTATGTTTCGCCTACGGATCTGGCAATGGTGACTGATATGGGGTCACCATTGCCAGATGGGGGGTCTATGGGGAGGGTGTCCCCTCCCTTTGGAATTTTTTTTTATAATAAAATTGGGTGTTCAGTAATTACTGGACCCCGCTCACCACGTAAAAAAAAAAAATTCTGCCCGAATCCTAATAAACAATGGGCGCCGAATCTTACTGCAGCATCGCGGTGTGATTTCATGAAACAGAAACCCACACACTGCGCGCATGTTTTACACTCAATGGTGCAATTTCTGCAAATTTTCGGCCATCAGTACAACTTTCAACAGTCTTTCCACTTTGCATTAGAGAATATTCGCTAACCAAATTTCAACTTATTCTGTGCCCAAAGTTGGTAGTTTCCTGCCCGAATTTTTCGATCTAAAGAAACTGTTGGGGGGGGGGGGGGGCTGCCCTTCTATCTCTCGCCTTGTATTGTAGCTATGCCGCTGATTTCCCGCCTAAAACGTTTCATTGTTAAGTTTCTGGGAATTTTTTTTTAGTTGTTTCCAGCTAAATGGCTTGAAAAAATGTATGTATCTTTGGAATATCGGAACCAGAAACAAAAACTGTCAAAGAACTGTAAAACTCATGATAAAAAGAATGTCAAACGCAACCCTTTTTTTCCCCCCTTCGAATTGCCTGAAAACAACTCGGTCACCGTCCGAAGACACCGACGCGACGGGCCGTCACATTATCATTTTTGGCCGGACGTGCCAATCTCTTGCCGACGCTGAATGGGCCAATCAAATGAGAAGCCAAAAGTCGAAATAGCCGATAATAAAGTCTGGCTTCCGTTTTTTTTCTTTCTATTCCACTTCCGGTCCCTGTCTTCCGCTCCACTCCCTTACTTCCCTTTCCCTTTCTTTTCTTTCTTTCCCTCGTCTTTTACTCCTCCCTTTTTTTTCCTCTTCCTTTTCTTCCTCTTTCTCCTTATTGCCATCAGACCGAAAATTTGCCGACAGCGACAAAATTATTGGGGGGGGGGGTTGTTGAACCCCCCCCCCGCTCACTACGGCCCTGTACACAGCTCTAGTGTGTTATTCCACAAAACGCAGGAAAGGTGTGTTACTGCTATCTACAAGTTTTGAACACACGTATATTTTTTTGCAGTGTGAAAAAGTTCAGTCGAAAATGCCAAGGCCCAAGCGTTTCCTGCAAGTTCTACAGAAGCCTGCGACCAGAAACCTCGAATGAAAAAATATGGGGATATATCAAAATGTCAAGCCTAGGGAGCAAAGCCTAATTCCAGAGAACAGTCACAGTATTTCAGTGATGCTACATACGATCCAACGTAACCAAGTTGTTTGAGAATATGATCAGAAAGTTGAAACCCAAAGGTTGTGGGTTCGGGCCCTAGCGAAGCGTGTTTTGTGTGTGTGTGTCTATGAGCCGCACTGGTCCCATCTAGTAATTCCACGGTCCCATCGTCTGGACATTGCCAACAGGAACAGGTAGACTCGAACAGAGGATTCGGGATGATAAGCAGCGTATGTCCTATATGCGTGTCAGATGACGTTGTGTACCAACACAGGTTTCACTGGCAACCGCTCCCATTCAAAAGGGCGCCACCAGGCACCGAATAAGTTGCTAGATATCGAGCGGAGGGAAAGTTGGTGAGATGAGGCTGGGATAACCAAAAATATTATACTTGTAAATGTTTGCAATTTCACAAATCGGGTAAGGAACAAGTTGTCATTGGGTATGGTACCAACTGCCTCCCAGTCTGTCGACCCCAAATATGTCAGTATGAGACTGGATTCGAAGATAATCTTTCAAGAATTTCAGTCCCCCCGCCCTCAAGATAAAATTGTTTACCGACGACCGATTTGAACAAAGTATGGCTATGCCACAGAATGTTTAGACACAACTACTCATAAATTCAGGAAACAGAGCTAGGGTAACACTCTCCGGAGTCTTATTAGATTAGTGTGTCTAACATTCTGTGACACATCCACACTGATCCCCCCCACCATTAGTGGTAACATTAAAAAAAACAAAAGGGTTTTTTTAATCACAAAACGTGTTACGATCACATGACATTGAAGGTGGCTAAATTTGCTACACATTGCTTATACTAGCGGAAATCAGTTTCTTTTGACATAACAATTCCAAGTCCAAAGTTATATATGAAAACGAATAATAATCACTGTTGCTTGTTTATACCTTTCGCCAGCAGTGTAACTTTTCTATTGCATATAACTCCAACTAAATGGACTTCAACACTATTCTACTAGATCGTATTCAGGCCTGATAATCGTCACAAGGCTGATAAACTCATCCAATTCGTCGGGAATGTCGTGCTCTGAAACTTTTTCATTGCGGAGGGTTATATGTACATTACCCCCTTGCGGGTTGGGGGATTTTAGAATAGGTTTTCCCCGCCTGTCGTGAAAGGAGACTAAAGGGGGGTGGGGAACGGTTTCAGGAGGACCAAAAAAAAAAAAAAAAAAAAAAAAAAAAAGAAAAAACTAATGAGGATGTAAGTACAACGGTGCAGAGAACAAGCTGATACGAGGTCCCTGTCTATCCTGAGTTCTGACCTATAGTTATCCAGGTTCTGGCTCTTGATACCACCCGCTATTGTTGGTTGTGCGTGCCAGTTGGTGGAGCTGGCTTGGAATCGTGAGTGGATGAATCCCCTGTGTGGCGGGATGTGTTCCAGCTGGCAGCCTTTTGTCACAGTTGTGCAAGTCCACTCGTCAAGGTCCCCGAGTAGCTCTATTGGTTTGTATTGCATTAACGTTTTGGCAGCAGTCCTTTCCTGGCTTGGAGTTTTCCCAGTCAAGAAAGCCAAACCTAAACTAATTTTGAACTTGTAACTCGGTTTGAGAATTGGCAGCATGATTACAAGCCTCGACTTAAACTGAAATGTTGAGAAAGTGGAGTCAGTTGGGTGCTCCGCACCTGGAGTCATTAAAATCCGATTTACAGTCCTCACTGGACATGCAATAGGAAAACCTCAGCTTTTCCTGCAAGGTTGGTGGGGCTGCTTGGACTTGGTGTTAAATCCTGTGGGTGGGGGACATTCTTGGGGCCACCCTCTGCAGGCAAGTCCACTCCTCAAGATCACCAAGTATCTCTACTGGATTGTATTGAATCGACCTTCGGCAGCTGTCTTTTTGGCTTTGGAGTCAAAAAAAACCTCAACCTAAGGTCTTTGCAACGGTCATCATAATTGAATTGGCAAGCATGGTTTATAACCCTGAATGAATCTTAAATGCTGAGGAATTGGTGGAAGACCCGAATCCTCAACGCTGCAAAAACAGGAGAATTTCATGCCACTGTGAGTAGTTGATGAAATCTGGTGTTACAGATTCTCACTGGACATTGTGATCTTCAGAATCACAGAAAAACCTTAAAGCCCTGTTTCCATGTGTCCGTATTGAATACGCTCTACGTAATGCGCAATACCATGCGTATTAACCTGCGTATTGCCTGTTTCCATGTACGGCGTAATGACCTGAATGAACATGCGTAATGGCCGTCTGTGATGAGAAATAAAGCCAGCTGCCAAAGGACAAAATGTGGTCAAGTGGCAGAAGATAATTGGGAGATGCGGATTTGTTGATAGCAAATGGGTTTGGGTATACTTACTTGAAGAGAAGAGGGAAAGGAAGCACAATTTGTGGATCCGTGACCTATGCAACAGAGGGAACCGCCCACCACCCCGTCCCGGAACTATCTTTTACCACTAAATAAACCTCACAAGGGAGTCAGTCCATCAGTCATCGGGAGAGACTGGTAATTGGTCTGAATGAGTTAAGATATGCACAGTAAACAGATTCGACTCATCATTTTGATTTTCACTAATTTACGAATCGAACCAACAATAATTCCCTATAAAAATGTTCTTCATATCGTTTCAACACAATGCCTGAAAACAAGAGTTCAGAGTAATGTTAGCCAACGGCGAAACTATTGTTAAATAAACTTAATAAACGTATAAAACTACGAACAGTACTGGAAATTAAGACATTTTTCTCGTTTCGATCAATACACACACGACATATCTAGATATAAATACCAGATGAAGTGTTCTTCATTTCTTCACACAATGTCTAAAAACAAGAACTGACTTCAGAAGTCCACCAATGGTAAACTCAGCTCTGTCAGTAGTTAAGTCAACCTAACTTTTCCAAGCTCCAACAACACAGGGTAAAATGTAGAGCAAGGGAAAGATACAATATGACTGTATAGGCTACACAGGCTAACTACGTGTAAAATCATTAGGTAGGTGCTATCAATAGTCGGGAATTTCCCGTTTAGCTGCGTAATGCGTATTCGGACGCTACATGTAGCGTTCGGGTCATTACGCATTACGCAATACGCATTACGCATTACGTTTACGGACACATGGAAACACCTCGTTGAAATACACAATAATCGTTGTTTACGCATTACGCATAGTTTACGCATTACGGATACATGGGAAAAAGATTAAGTCAAGAGTCAGCTGTGTCGCTAGCTTGCGCTTGCCATGATGGTGGGGGTGCTGCTTGGGGGGAATCCCGTGTGTGGGGGGGGGGGCATTGGAGGGCCACCCACCACAGGCAAGTCCACTCCTCAAGGTCTCCGAGTAGCTCTACGATTGTATTGTATCGCCCTGGCTTTGGAGTCAAGAAAATCAAACCTAGGGGTTTTAAAATGTCAATTCTAGGAGAGAATTGGCAGCATGGGTTATATCACTGGTATAGGAATTACAACGAAAGGTACCCAGGGTCAATTGTAGGAGTGTGTTTCTTTGCTAGTGTTACAACTAACATATGTGAAATTTGGTAGAATCCAACTAACGTCATCTAACTGGGTTTTTCACACTTGTCCAGGCTGGACGTTAACAGTGTATGACTCTGGGAGTTCTCAGAAAATAGCAGAATGTTCGACTGAGCCGTCTGGCCCATTACCGTAGCAGGCGATCGAGATAATCAGTAGGAAACTGCGTAGCCATTCAAGAATCTGGGTACCAGGGCGAATATCGTTACGGTAGGTAACAGGACGTGATATGTTCAAAACTGAATGGAGCCTGAAGGAAGCATGCACTAACTCGTACCTGTATTATCGACCCTCAGGAACCCACTGCGTAAACAACATCGCAGTGGTTGCTAAGGGTTGAGTCACATTCATAAAATCTCGGGGATCCCGTCCCAGTCTGGCTGAGCACTAGAAGTATGTGCGCGGCAAGCCAGACACATGAGGTCAACGGGTTCACGAAGACGGTGTGCAAACGCATATTCTAGTAGCTCCAAAGACTATTAGTAAAGTACGGCAGGTTACAGCAGGTCCTACACTATCGTCACACGCGGCCACTCGTCAATGTTTAAACGTGTAGTACTGTGTGTGGAAATGTTTTCGAGGCACAACATTTACGTTGTTAACTCGACTCGACCGTAGATGGGGACATTCTTTTTTCCAGGTCAATGAGCAATAGTAACAAAGCTTTTGATAACAATCCCCAGTCGTTCATGACTGATCTAGTGAATTCCAATCTAAGATTCCAGTCCCGTAATTGGGAGGAAACTTTTTTTTTCATAGGTTACGTTTAGGGAAACCCATCCCAAGCTTCATTACTCTAGGAATCCAGCAGTCTACATCACAATTAATCCTATGCAGTTTACTCCTATTAAATGCTGCATGTGTTGTTTGAAGATTTGGCCGAAACATTCAATCAATCTGTATGTTCCATCCTAACTGTCTACATTATTATCATTGGAGTTCACGGGACTAGTTGAAGCAATGTATTAGCACCTGTCACGATGGCATTACTGGTTTGTGTAATTGCACACATGAGGGATGGGTGATACCATGAAAACTTATTATATACATTATTTTGCGCTCCTCGCCCTGATAAGACCTCACAAAGATCGCGCTTGACCTACATACCACCTAGACACGCCATACAGAACGTTATACCCTATCACATACGTATAGGCTCTCACTGTAGCCTACCTGAGATAAATACATGGTCACCTAGTTAACTAATCATAAGCAAGAGATGTCGATTGGCAGGATTTTGTCTAGTATCATATTCGCAAATGCTTATAGAATGCATGGTCTCCCACAATTATTATACTAAAAATGGCGGAAAAACTCTCTATATGTAGGTCGAGTCTTGACTTGAAACGCAGAGTAGGAGCTAGGCATAGCCTATAGGCACATGCCAAATAAATATGCTGCATAGCATCTACACCGCTTGATGGATTTAGATAATGGGGATGCAAATGAGAAGATGTAGAATTTATGAAATGTATTCTTCATGATGTAGTCATCCGCAGTCTTTAGGAGATTGCCAGTTAAACCTTATTGGTGCTGAACGTAATATAAAGCTTCTTGTTCAGTTGCAGTTGCAGTTTGACGAGTTGTCCATCATATTATTGATCACTTTCAACAAATAATGGCGAGCGACAGTGTCAAGTCGGCACCAAAACGCATAATCGGGCTGCTGTGATTAAATGGTTCTGGACGGCAAGCCTCGCTAGCCCCGGGGAGGGATGGCCTACGACAGAACCACGCTGGGGCCTACATTCCCGCCATTCGCAATATTCCAAAGAGGTTCTCTCCAAGTTCGACAACAATTGACACCACCAACTCGTCACAGGCCGCCATGCCATCACCCTGACGGGTCTTGGATGAGACGTCAGCTTCGTCCAATCGAACAGAACTCGTTCAAATGTTCAGATTAATCTTCCGGAGCTCATTCAGAATTTCCGTTGGTACTATTCATTTCAGGGTTTTTAACAATTTTCCGGTGAAGTTCCCCAAAGGATGGGGTTGTTTGAACGAGATGGGGCTTGGCACTCGGTCGGGTAGTATTCTCGGGAGGAACAACCGTGTATCGGATATACGAGGAAGCAGAATTTTTCCTTTGGGCGTACCTCGCTTGTGGAAAAGTCACTATAAAACGAACCTCCTCGGGTTTAGATCTTGGAGTTTCACGATATGTACGTTCGATAATGACATTGACGACAATGTATTGGTTGATTTTAAGAAAATAGAGTGACGATTACAAGGGTAACCCGAGAGAAGATGTCTATGGATAGGGCTAGTTGGTCTGACAGGCAGATGATCTTATCGTCGAAAAATGGAGACTAATGTACATTATTAATGATGATGCTAAAGCCCACGTGTAAGCCTAGGTGAAACCAGCCTATTCACCAGGAATCTATTCACAATCATTGCTGAAACCTTCGAAGCTGAAGCTGCGGAAAAGGAAATAGACACCTGCTTGATAAAGCGCTACATTGCTTTTCTCAATAAGTATGCATTCGAGTGTGGAATCGTCACACTCTGAGAACGGTTGTGTACAAAATACCCAAAGTTGAAGAAACATGAGCACATGGTAAGTGTTTGGGGTGAACAAAATTGCTACTGTTTGGCAGGAATTCAGAAAATCGGCATGTTTCGGCCAACAAGTAGTAATAATTCAATCGAGCATTCTAGCAAGGGCTGTGTCTCCAAATTTGTTTTAGAGTGTACTTGTGCATGGAAGATGAGCAGTTGTTCGGAATCATTATAGGAGAAAATTGTTCGTTTCATATCATAAGGAAAGCTTAGATGTATTGATTATTTGATTGACTCCGTCCATGATTCGACGGTGGGTGTCGGTACAAGTTTAGATTGTAACGCTTCGATGTATTTGATTTATGGAGTTACTCCGTCCATGGATATCGACGGTGTGTCGTCGACAGTTTAGATGAAAGCTTTGATGTATTTGATTATTGATTTACACCGTCCAGGATTTGGACGGTGTTGTGTCGGACAAAGTTGTGGCCGTTGTCTCGTACGTCATGGTAGGCGTTACAGGTTGCAAATTCGGAAATAGTTATATTCTCAACGTACGCCTCGTCGGAGAGTGAAATAGACTTCCAGCGCGTACCGTTCAGGTCGAAACGCATGGCTACTCACAAGGGGTCTCGGACTCTCGAGTCCGGTTATTACAATCGGAAATGAAAAGTTAGGCTTCGAGTTTATGCACGGTAGACTGGGGCAGTGTTAGCCCGCAAAGGTGTTCAACAGTCCCCTGATGGTGTAAGTGAACGCGTAAGGGTTCCCTGATCTCCAAATTGGTAATAGATCTTTACAACCACGCATGGGGCCGTGCGATAACTAGTGGGTCTGAAGAATACAGTCCGTGCAACAACATACCAACTGATTATGTATGATTAGTACGGGGGTTGTGGAATTGAATGCTGGTTTGCGAGTGGGCATCCAAGGCCAACGTGAGAGCAGTATAGCCAATAGGTAACTAAGACAAGAAGGCTGCACAAAAAAACGCTTCTGGTGTTATGAATAGAATATATAAACTTGATAAAGCCGCGTCACAACCAACAGTTATCTAATTCGCGACTGTACAAACAGACGAAAACCTGCGGAAAACATCGAGTCTTAAGTTTGTGGACTTGACGTGACATTGTTTTAGCTTGTTCGATATTGCAGGCAGTTCATCCAGAGACGAGGCCGCAAATGCAAAGGCGCTGGTCGCGACTTCCTTAACCTAGGACCTAGGAACACAAAGTTGGACTCTCGACTAGACCATAGTTGGCTTCTAGCAGTAGCTCCCAGAGATAATCAGAGGCTGTCCATTGAGGACACTTCCAAACATTGTGGAGAATTTAAAAATGGATACGTAGGGAATAGGGGAGAGCCTATGCAACTCCGTAGACAGTGAGAGAGTTGTCAGACTTATTTCTACCCCAAATTAAGTTTTTGCAGCATATTTTGACGCGCTGTGATCCGCCTAAATATCACGTCGGAGGCAATAATACAGTGCGTTACAGCAACGATATGAGATATAATAAGGCCATGAACACTTGAACACACGCCTTAGTAGTGAGGATATCTCCTGGATATTTGCGATGCGAGGAATAATGATACATTGCGGTCTACATTTACCCTTGTATAGGTTATTTCAAAGACATATTCGCTCTAAACCAAATATCGATGAAGTAGACCTTCTGCACCTATAATTGTTCACGGATCGGCTTGGGGTACCCACTTTACGCAGTTGGTGAGGAAGTGGCCCCAAATGAATTGACCTTGGTCTTAGAGTGTTCATTTTCAAAACGGTTTGTTCCCATCCAGGGATTTGAACGTTGGCCTAGGGCTTTTCATTGCGCTTTGCTTAAGCTGACTCAGCATTCTCGGTCAGGACCCAGGGAGGGAAAGCGGATTTCAGGGCGTGGCCATCAGCGTTCGTAGCCGTATAATCAATTCCCCTGGTGGAATGCACGTCTGCATCGTAGATGCGTAGACTGAGAAAAGTGTTGGACCGGCTACAAAGCTTGGGGGTACTGACAAACTCAGGTGTTTAAGAGAGAAATTTCGTCACGAAGCATGACCTTGAATTCTCGAGGTGCCAGGTAGCTCTGAACCACTGTAGACAGTCCACTGAAACTCCAAAATTGGTGGCCGACACCCAGTAAAACGCGTGTCCACAGGTCAAATGCGGGACTGAGATTTATTGGACGCAGTTTGAATGAAGTCACTCTTTGGTCGTCCATGTTCCACAGGAGGTCACTTTGCTGCGCTTAATCAGTGCAGTTTCTCAGCCGTAACATTGCGATATGCAGACTGATAAATAGGGAAAAGGTCGTGTTCCGCACAGTACGCATGAACTCTTCCAGAGACAACTTTTTCAGAAAGCATTGACAGCAAATTAGGTACTGACTGAGCGGCAACTTACCAACATCAGAGTCAGTCCAGTTTTTTCTCATGGTCTCGTTGTGGCAACTTTCCATTTCTAACTTGTAAAACTCCAAAGTATTATTCCTTTGCCGAAGCATACTGTAGCAAAAGCTGACCAAATCTGTATAGGGCAGGTCTAAGCTACCTCCCCACCAGAGGTGATGCTGGAAAAAACGACGTCACGTAACACCGTATTCAGTCATTAGGCCGGAGGCCATGCACAGGTCCCCCCCCCCCTCCCCACGTTTCATGTGGGAAAAATGTTATCAGGATAGAGGCACTAATAGAGGTCAAATGAATGGGGCCGAGGGGTTTTCCAATACGTTGCAGTTGGTTCCAACTACTTTTGGCGGGGATTGTAGACATCATTCAATATCATATAATCATACTGTAATTATCTGGTTGGTCCGTGGTGACCTGAACTATAGTTTTACTCATCCTTAGGCCTAAAATTCATGTCGCAGAACCAAAAAAATTATTCCGACAGACGAGGTTTTTTTTGTCGGTGCCAGTACCTAACAGTTAGTGAGTCCATCACGGCGAGCCAAACTGTAAAACGTCGGACTCAAGGACACCGCTACATGATCACTATGGCCTTTTTCAGGTATCACGAGCCATTCGGGTATCGAATATGGTTTCAAACCATTCTCTGAGGTAATGAGCCCCACCCAGTGGTATTGGTTACAGGTATATGGGAATTCTAATAGCGCTATCAGTTCTATGTATTGGGTCAACGAGTGCTTATGAAGTGGATCAAGGAAAATACCAAAGGTTATGTATAAGCGTAGCTATTCCGATTGTGTGAAGGCTGACCTATACTACAGCTTCCTAACTAGAGACTATAGTGTAACGGAGGGAAATAATAAAAAATAATTTTTTAAAAATGAAAAAATGTGAGTGTCAAAGGACCTTGATATCAGTCCCGGTATGTGAGGTAGAGACAATGACGACTAGTAGTTGATATCGTGACCAGTCAGTCAAAAAAAAACAGAAAACGAACCCTACTAATGAATATGATAACATAGTCGGTGAATTATTATATTGCACAATTCTTCAACAATTGAAAAGCAATTAATTGGAATATCGATCCTAAAACTTCAAGTCAGATAAATGTCCAGCGGAGCGAGCACTTTCTCGTATTCTAGTCACATGGGGAAACGCCAGAATGCGCCCAAAGTCATATAACACTTACCTATGCGTATAAGTGGTACTGTATCAAGCCTGTCTCGAGTCCTATGATATATTCCTGTTCGTCATCCGGTGAGGTCCGAAGGTTCCGTCCTGCCAGCTCTGTTCCTATTCGGCCCCGCCCCGCGAATTTGTCTTTTGTCATAATCCTAGCCAGTTTCCTGCATCATAGTCCTTGCTTGGTTTACTCGAACGCGTCCTTCATGAGACAGTATTTAGGAAATGACAACCGAAAGCGCACAAACCTATCGTTCTGGCTGGAGGTAGATTTTGCAGTAAGAAGTTGACAATCCAGTCAACAGCGCGGGGATTGAACTGCCTCAATGAGAAGAAACTGACATTATTACGAATAGTTGGATGATATCAATAGTTCCTACCGTTCCATTCCTCTAATTTCAGCACGACGAATCTGGTAAAACTGTGAGGATCATTCTCCTCTTGCTGAATGTTGACGTTGAATAAGTCTCCACATACGTGTACCATCTTTCGAGCGAATTGTAAACGTGTCTCAGGTGCCTCCGCGCCAGTCCAGTATCCTTGAGCATCATCACGGTCCCACACGAAAAAAACCACTCCGAGGTGGATGGCTGACCTCCCACTGAACGATGAACACGCTCAACTGGCACCAGCCATAATCGTCCCAGTGAATGTCAATCGAATCCAAAACCGTCTAAAATCCCGGAAACTAGGAATGCGGGAATGTCACTCTTCTTTCATCACATTCCGAATAACCAGAATGCTCTCCATAATAAGTACGGCATGTAAATGAAGACTTGTTTGACTCAGGTCGACCCACTCTTCCAAATAAAATATAAAAAAAATGTCAAAGGGGTCTCTAAACATCCCTGCCCCATAATGTTAGCGTCAATGCCTCCGAAGAATGTTGGTTTCTTAGTGGTCGCGTCACCCGTTCGGACACATACCTAAGGAGAGGTTTAAGAATACGAAGGGAAATATGGTAATGCATATTCGTAGTTTGACTGAAGAATATTAAACATAATTCGTCTTTGGGGTAAGAAAAATACACATCTACTAAGAGACAGACGCACACAGCACATCTGGTTTCATTCCACGTATATACATGGTGGGAGTATGTCTGTACTTTGGTACAGCCGTACCACGCCTTGAATGCTTACTGTGGTCAGTTGTGTAGAACATCCTTCGAATATACTGTGGATATTTTATGTGGTATGCAACAGGGGTGATGAACACAGAATGGGGAAACTATAATCCGAACCATCCTCTTCAGATTTTCATCTACAAAATCCTATTCAGGTTGTTTTTGGTACATCAGTACGACCATTGCATTGATTTCGTTTTCGTATTCCCAGGTTGCGTAAAGAACAACTGGGTTCAATGACGAGTAACAAGTCCTCCCGTCTGGTCATTGTTCTAGAATCGCTCTCCACTCGTTGTAGAGCCTTCATAGAGGCGTCCGTCTCCTATGCCAGTATTAGCTTTTCTTTTTGTTTTTTTTTTTCTTTCTTTATTTTTTTTATTTTCTTTGGCTTTCCTTTTTTTTTTTTTTTTTTTTTTTTTTTTTTCTTTTTTTTTTTTTTTTTTTTTGCTCTTTTTTTTTTTTGTCAAGCATCATTTCCCTGTTTTGGACCACAAATTGAACGAGCTTGTACTTTCCGTCAATTTAGTTCATTCAACGAACTGAAAAACATAGCAGGGATCTACTTCCTAGCTCCTATATTTACCCAGAAAGTGCATCAACAAAGAATCATTTTGGTAAAGAGGCTATATATTTCAACATACTATTTCAGTTTTTCTAATATAATTTGATGGATTGATGGGTAATAGTTGGCATTACGTGGGCATATAGTGTCAATAATGTATATATATTCAATTTAAAGAGGAATGCCGCCGAGTGGAAATGGCAAAAAGCACAAACGGGCGGCAAGGTTAGCATGAAACGTCACGATGAAAAATTTCGTTTCATCATCAATACAACTGATATCGATAAGTACATCGTTTTTCCCCCACAGAAGATATGTCAATGTAACAATTTACTCTCGATATACCGCGATTTTTTTTTAATGACTCCATGTGAACGGCCTAGTCCATTATATCCGACGGGTGTTGGCGATAAAAACCAAAAACCTCTTCAAAAGTTGCAAAATCAGAGCTACAAGAATGGTAGCGCATACCCATGCCATACCCTTTCATCGATCACAGGACCATCGCCTTCACTCACATGAAAACATTTTAAAGTACCATAGTATATCCAACAGTTTATTCATCTTTAGCGAACGCCCTGGTGGCTTTCGCCTGTTGTACTCTCAATGCGGGCTACGCTTTCCGTAACTACATGTATACAAGTTACAAAAAGCAAATTCACATGAATCGGCTATTGAATATCGAAGTCGGATTCAGGTAAAGGAAGTTGGTAAAAAAAAAAATAAAAGATCTGAGTTATGAGAATCTGCAATCTAGAAATTAGTAGGGATGGTTGCGATACGTTTCTTATTCAGAGTGTTAAGACCGTTGTTCAATACAATATATTCCGAAAGGCTAGACGTGTCATTATACCACCAAGGTAGCCGATAGTCTTTTTATACAAAATAAAGAAAAATTAGCCCGCTCGTCCAAGATTACAGTCTAATTATAACAATATGCATCGTCGCAATATCACGAATAATAGCCATAGTGTTAGTGAACGCGTCGAACACTAATTCCTCGTTCCAGCTCTTCGAAACTTGGGCGTGTGTGAAGGCACTTTTTTTTCTTGTCTTTTTTTTCTTTCTCAGGCAATCCCTAAGGGCATCGCTAATGTATTGTCACAGAGACGTAATTGTTATAAAAAACTTGGGGCGATGCTCCATATAATTGCTAGTAGCAAACAGGATGACCTGGATTCTATACGTCGCCTTCGAATCAGCCTACCCGCCTAAGTTTACTACATTTGACGAGTAACAAGATATACATCCCAGCCAATTACAATATATTCCATCATAGTGATGTCATTAATGTATATTGAGCAGGTAACCGCCACACTATGCTCCACTAACCAACGTTTTATCTCACGTAGCCAATTCACACGTCACTATCACGTTTAGCTCTTTACTTTCGATAATTCTACCCTTGGGTAGAGGCACCGGCAATGTTTCAAATAACGAGTAAGATTATAAACTACTACCCTATCCCCAAAAACAGGTAATACAGGCCTTATATTTTCCAGCGCTGGTAACCGCCACGAATTGCATACTCTCAAACGCAACTCGAGTCTACGTACGACTGAGCCCTTCGGGCGGTCCCTAGGATAAACACATCTCGGTCGTAACACTGTCTATCACTGTGGGAGGAGACACGACGAGCCAGCAACAAAGGAGACGTAAATCAAAAGTCAGGGTTCGACAGACTATCCTGTTTTCGACTAAAAGGTAAAAATATCGCGCCGTCTGGATAAACACCCACCTCTAATCCCGATCACCGAATGCTGTTTACCCGGCTTAATTTGCCCTATAACCCATAGTTTAAAGGGGAAGGGGAATCGAGAGAAAAGGCGAGAGTGAGCCTGCAGCTAGCGAAGTCAGCGAACTGTTAAGGAAACGACCACACTAAACACGTATGGTGTTATGTGTCTCAAGGATTAAAGAAGATCAAATTTTCCATTCTGTCTCATTTTGTTACTTGGCCTCAACCCACGATGTTTAAATTCCGCACACGTATTTGAAGGGAATTCGTTCTAGTTGGGAGAAGTGTAAACTGAATTAAACCCCTGAAAACGCTAACCAGATCATATCATCAGCGTAGGTAGTGTCCGTGTACAACACAAATCGTCCGGATGAAACACTGATAGTTGTACTGCTCTACCACTGAAAGCCTAACGCTTGCTTGGGAGCATGATCAAACTTTCTCTTGGATTAGAAGGCGAAGTTAGAGACAAAGATGTGCCTGGTCGATGAATCGTAAAGAATGTTGCTCACGGTGCAAATTCGGCCTCGGTTGGTGAACTAGAGACACGGTCTGGGGCATTCGGTTGCAATGATTGCTACCGCTATTTTATTGATTTTGTAAATGCAACCAAGTCTTCCTGAATTCGTCAGCAACCTTATACCATCAACAGCGGTGAAACGAGGGAACCGTTTCACTTATACAATGACCGTGACGGATTCACCTTTTTCAATATGGATAGTTGAAAATTGAAAATCGGATTGGCAAGAATAACGGCAGAAAGAGGGGCCACAGGCGAAGTGGTTAACGAACTCTGGGTTTGAAGTAGATTAATATTTGAACCCCAAACTACAGAAAATAGACTAGCCTGGGTATAATTAATAGATAAGGCTATTGTGCATTCAGTTCCTGATATAGCCCAGATCATGAATAGAGCGCCCATTGCCACGGGTATCTAGGGTGTCCACGTGCTCAGTCAGTTACATTGGGAGTAATTGACAAGAGAGTAGAGCCGTCATTCCAAATCCAATCAGTTACTGATTCATAAACGGTCTATCCATGGTCCCTAATAAGAAGTCGGATGGCTGATTACACTCTGGGGATTTGTTTATTTATACTAAATCGAACGCTTTCTATATCTGGTGCATGTGCCATCCGAGACATATCCTACGAGGTTTTCGGCACAGAAAACGAACACACCTGCAACTTTTCCCAGGAATCCAAATGGTTGGATATATGCCACTTTGAAATCCACCTATCCGCGGGGGGGAAATCCCTGCATCCGACGACCCGCCGACAACTTATATCCCTGCATCAATTAGGTATGATTGTATCATTTCTTGTTCTGGCGCCTGATCAAATGTTTTTTTCAATCTTAACATTGGCCATTTCCCTAGATTGATTCTATGGAACGGGTCAACGAAGAGCATTCATAGAGCGCCCCGTGCGTCGCAGCTATGGAATATTACAACCCATCATGAAATGTAGCTGACTGAGCTGTCACGACGAACTGTCTCGCTCCCTTGGAAAGGCCGTGATCGGGACCATATGTCGAAGGAAGAACGGTTCCAGAAGGAGAGTTGATGAGATAGGTAAAAGCTCCGCTGGCGCGAGACAGCTTCCTCTTTGTCAGCCTATGTCTGGCACGGCCTCCCTACAAATCGAACCGAACCGCGTATCTTCTTATTCCTGCTGACACGGGATCACGTTCGAGATGAGGAACAAGCCAGGATGGCCCCATATGTCATGGCTGGCGTGGCAAGGAGGATGGGGGACGTGAACCGATCAAAGCTCAGAACGAGAACACACGACATGATCCTATGACGTTTCGAGCTAGTGACTGAATCAGGCAACGGGTTAGACTCATCGTGGTTCTAGAAGAGAGACTAGCGCCAGTCGATCCAATGTAACGTTCACTAGTGTAATTCATGTACCATTTCTCCCTAGCATACAACTGAAGCATACTTGTTATTCATAAAATTTCGAAAAACACATAATATAAATTCTTCTGGAACTCATCAAAATATTCAAGATTGAGAATGCCTGTTTTGAAATAAGATAATCTGTACATCCAGGAATTTTATTAAAAATATTGGTTAAGAAAACAGGTAGACGATTTTTTTCTCGTCTTCCGCTATCACATCGATACCGATGGTACGCGATAGCTGACGTTCCGGGAAATAGTACTGGGGAGGCCGTGGGCTGAGTGAACACTATCGTTAGGAGATTGGTCATTTGGCAGGAGAGAGAGAAAAAAAAAACCGAGTCTCGCCTCAACGTTTGTGTAGGTCATTCTCTTGATTGAAAGTATGATATAGATCGGATGGGGGGGGGCTCTCCCACTGGCATGTATACACGAGAGCCATTGTTAAGAGAGCATAAGCAGAGTATCATTGAATGACGAAAATCTTCAGGTAGGCTTTTGTCTCTGTCCTCTTGATTAGTGAATGGTAGGGCTATACTCATAGTTCAAACGAAAATCAATCGCGTAGCAATTTTTGTTGTGTGTTATAAAAAAAAAATAATTATTGGCTATGCTAGGGTTTTTTCAACCAATGAATGACCTGTCTGCACAACCGAAGCAGTTGGACGAACCTTGATCTCCCTGTGAATTTATACTTATACCTTCAATCTGAATTCAAAAAAGTTTGCTGGTTATAATGGTAACTGGCCACGCCTAAGCGGCTTTTCAACAGTACCCCACCACCGTCGCCCCATCTGCTGGAACTGACTGTCGGCTTCGCTGTTATGGCTCACAAGGTAGAGGTGTTGGAAGAAATCAATTGCATCCCCAATATGGTATCGCCAATTTTCAGATTTCTTTTTTTCTCCTCATTATTCACGCAAAAGACCCGAGAAAGGTCACGGATACAAGAAAATAATTCAAGCTGAGATGGCTTCCAAACGGTGGTTTCGCGGTTTCTACAATAACATCCAAGTACACGTGGTTTCCGCATCACATGGGAAACACAAGTGACCCACGAGTCCGTTCATAAACGGGTGGCTTTGATGTTGGAAAGTCACCCCTCTCTCTGGTTAGATCACTCGGACCGATCTTACAACTAATTTGGAGATTCAACCATACAGTAGACACGCATGTAATGCGCATTAACCGGGAGGATGGTAGTGAAAGAAGTTTTGGTTTGTAATAGTGATTGACGTGACGAAACAACTGCTGCACAAAACGGATTTAAATTTGGTTTTTCAGTATATCATTCACAGAAGGAGTGATCTTCCCTTATGAGAACTGGGATGATAATGGCACACTATTACTTTTTAATTTATGAATTCGTCTCAAGCCGACAAATTCAATTCAATCCATCCAAAAGTTCAATTTATTCATCGACGTCTTTCGATAGGAGTACACAGAGACCCAAAGTCATGGTGTTTATCAATTTGGTGACGGTTTTTTTTTTTTTTGTTTTTTTTTTTTTTTTTTTTTTTTTTGGCAGTGCCGGAGGTATTCTGATCGATTGACCTTCCAGAATGATGAATTCAAGCAAAGATTTCAAGTTTTCTTTCTCAGGCCGTCCTTCGCTACGATCTGGAGCCTAGAACTGGCCCCGAAAGCGGACACTTTCCACACTGATGCAGTACGTAACTGAAGCCTCTGCATCCATATGCAGTCAGGGGCGTCGCTAGAGGGGGGGGGTAGGGTGTGTGACACCCCCATTCCACCAGGCATCGGCAAATGAATTTCCCCAGTTTGGCAAATGAGGAAAATTGCAACGTTTTAAAAGAGTTTAGCAAAAGGAGTACAAAACATTTTGGAAGGAAAAAGCAAACCTTTTATGTTCACCTTACCATCCCAAGCTAATTCTGCTCACAATGGCCTGGGGCCATCTCCAGCATTTATGTGGATAGAACCAAGCTTTTGTGCTCCAGTCGGCAAATTGAAGAACAAATGAACGTAGAAGAAACCAAACTTTTGCGCCCCATTCGGCAAATTGGATAATAAATGACAAAGAGGGTTTAGTGTGACCCAAGGCGGTAAAAATCTTGAAGGAGAAGAGTGAAGGTTTTGAAAGAACGAAAACATAACTTGTAACTTCATCACAGCCCTTACAAAGTCTGGCTGGCAATTTTTTAGTGGTTTAGGAAACTCAACGTTAAATTCTCCCTCTCGGCGAATTGAAAACTAAAGGGCTAAAAGAGAGAAGGCAGGGTTATGAAAAAGTGAAATGAAGACTGTTTACATTCACTCTTCAGATATCTCTGGCTGAAATGGTCTTGGAAGCCATCTCCGGCAATCTGTGGCGTAATATAATAGAACGAAATTTGTTGTCCCATCGGCCAATGAAGACACTCTCTGAAATGATGGAACTAAGTTTTTCCGTCCAATAGAAATGGAATTTCAGTTGAGGCATGGATAACACCTTGATTGAAGTCAGTCAATTGAGGCAAAACATTCAGTCAGTTAATCTCGGTGGAAAATCGACTGACGTAGTCCGTCTAGAGTATTCTTGAACTGAAGTTTGGTCTAACCGACTAATAAAATGTTGGGACTGAAAACTTCAGCCGTCCCCTTTCAGAAGTGAAAATAAAAAGGCCCGGTAAGAGAGGGTAAAATGTTCGGCAATCTATGGCGGTATAGAAATTTCACTTCAGTGCCATGCAGCTTAAAACACTTGGGAAGGGCCGTTTCCTCCTCTGGGGCCTTACGAACCCCAATTTTCTAAACCTCCCGCGCAACAAAGGTGGCGCTCCGCTTGAAACACTTTCTTTGAAACGATGGAATGAAATTTCCATCTTAAGATGGCTTTTGCAGTTGAGGCATGGATAACACCTTGATTGAAGTCATTCAATTAGGCAACTTCCGTCACTTAATCTCGGTGGAAAATCATCTGACTGTCAGTGCGTTAAAGTTGCTGCAAACAGAAGTTTGGTCCTACCGTGATAAAAATGTTGGGACTGAAAAATTGTGAAAATTGAAAGGCCCGGTAAAAAGGCCCGTTCAATGTTTTTGGGGCAATCTTGGCGGTATAGAAATTTCACTTCAGTGCCATGCAGCTTAAAACACTTGGGAAGGGCCTTTCCTGCCATCTGGGCCTTACGAAACCAAAATTTTCTGGAACTCTCCGCTGCCACCCACGGTGGCGCCTCCGCTTTGATAGTATACCATAATCTAAGCTCTGCCCTCGCGCCCTACGCGGTAGCAGCACGGCCTCATCAATCAGACACACACATTCCGTGGGTACGACACACTGTTGGGGGACATTTTGTGGCGCTTTCCCTCTATATATGAAGGCGGGTTAGTCGGCAAACTCAGCTTGTTAGTCGGCAAAAATAGTAGGTACAAACAAACCCCCCCCCCCAAAGGAATGGTCTGGCGACGCCCGTAGCGTTTCATACTATCAGCGCTATCACAAGTTACAATACTTGAAGCAACATGCTCCGATAAAGGCCCTCTCAAAAGAAGTAACTACAAATCCCGTCAAATTCGCGGCGCGGCCATTGGGGGGGGGTTGTCGTGAAAGTTGGAAGAGAAATACTATACACAAGGGGTGAGGGTAACACAGATCAAGCACGCGTGATATTCACGCCTGAATAATATGGTCCGGGGAGCAAGCCAGAAGAAAAGAAAAAAGGAAGAGAAACCATACGTGTGGGCCGCGAACACACGGGGTAAATACGGTACGGCACTATCTGCGTTGCTAACGTACCATTCGATCGAGAAGCATGTCCGCTTTTTACCCAGGTGTCCGGGACTATCCAGGTATACTATAGTACTTGCGTGCATTCGGCAGTTATCAAGTTTGAAGTGTACATGTGTGATAGGATACTAGATTTACATATACGTGTTTGTCGGTGTTGAATACTTAGAATAACATTCAATACACGCTCGTTGAAAATGAACCGAGACTAATAATATCGTATTTCTTGGCCTATTCGCTTCACACTGGGGTTATATATATCGATTTCAATTTTTTCGGCGCGAGTGTTTCTCGTAATGATATATGCTCACTCAGTTGGACCAAATTTACCCAGAATTGAGTCAGAAGGAACCAAGGACCAATTTTTTGGCCACGTTGGGTAAATCTGACCCAACTTGGGTAAAGCTTTGACCCCCTAAAATAGTTTGGGTACCTTCTGACTCAAGTCTGTATATTATCAATTTGATTCAGATTTTTTAGAGTATAAACTCCTGAACTAAGCATATAATAAGCATTTCCGTAATGCAGATTGCTTAATATTGTTGTTACCTTGGGTTTTTGTTACGAGGAGCAGCAGTGAATAGCACACGAGGTTGAAGAAAAAAAAAAAACACCGTTAGTTGAACTCGCATTAGGAATCAAACTGAACAATTGCTCCCAAATTCGTTTCTCTTTCCCCGGAACAATGACATGTTTTATTCCCCTTAAACACTCTGCTGTATGCAATTAAACCATCCCTGTTTCTGAAATAATGTTGTGGAAAGTGAATTATGTTTTTTCTATTTTTACTAATAACTGCGGAGATAGCAACTTGACAAGAGTGGTTACAAATGACCACGAAACGAATCTAATGAGGTTCAACTGCAGGACGAATGATAAGGAGGCTAATGCAACAGCTGGAGAGAAACTATTTGCACCAACCCAAAACCTGCTCTCACACGTCTTTCCGTTACAGTGTCTTTGTGGTTATGGTATGTTATTGCGCAAAATCGAGAAGCTTCCCATCATGCAATAATAAATGATTTGATACTTGCACACCCTGCAAATATTATTTGTTTTCTAAGAAAAATAAACAAATCAATTTCACTTTGGAGAATAACAAATCAATGATATTTATTATGATTATTCGCTATTATCATTATCACCATGGATCAACGCGGTTAACTGACGAAACTGGGGAGAATGGGGATATCATTAATATGATTATCATCATTTTTTTTAACGCGAAGATTCTGTGCAATCTAGAGATGCCAAATTTGCGCACGACACTGTTGTCGTATCGGGAAGTTACTTCGAATAATGATGTAGCAATTGTTCAATTAATTGAGCGATCTAGACCGATTCTACAAATGGTCTTCCGATTGGCAAATGTTTTTAACACCGATAAATGCAAGGTGATGCATATCGGGCATCATAACGCCAATGCGTCTTTCAGTTTTATGGTCAGATATCAATGTGGTAAATTCAGAGAAAACCTTATTTGTATTCGATTCCTTTTTCGATTGTATTTCGATTCCATTGAAACCTTCCAAGCAGTTCGCGGACGCTGCTAGGGAGAAAGAGTATTGTATTTTCGGCTTGATTACACGTTATTTTATTTCAGGGCCGAGGACAAATTGTTTTCAGTCTGTTTATGCAGTTGGCAAGACCTTACTTGAGTTTTCAGTGCAAGTGTGGAATCACTATTTCGCGAAAGATGAGCTGATTATTGAGAATGTTCAAAGGAGGGCTACGAGATTAATTCCTGTATGCGAGATTTGCCATATGACGGAAGATTAATCGTCTTGTCTGACTTCAATAGAGCGCATGCGAATTCGGGGTAATTCGATTCAGGTTTTCAAATTGTCCAAGGGCATGGCTGATTACCTTTCTTTCGACTATAACCGTTTAATTTTCAATTTTACTCTAATAAAAAGACAGTTGTCCAAGCTACGTGGCAACGTTGCAAGATTAGGCATTTAGGAGTATTCTTCCCTCGCGCAGTGATGTGATGAGTGGAATAGCCTCCCTGCAGAACAGTCTTGACCTGTTCATGCCTGAATTGTGGGAGAACTCTCTGAGTTTCGTTGTTCTTATTCTTGGATTATGTGGTGTCAGGGTCGTTCTTGAGGACTCAGTTCTTTCCTTTGACCCTCCCCTATTAACTAAACTAAACTAAACTAAACTAAACTAAACACATAATCTAATTCATTTTCATGAGGAACTTTAGCGAGAGATTATCCTTACTTGAGCGAGGATTCGTTGGTCAGTGGGCCCATCGCAACTAAACATATGCCACACTGCCATGAACAGGGTGAGTATATATAGCTACACATTTTGCCAAAAAACAGATGAAGAAAAAACAAAAAATGACAACACCAAAACGCATCTAAGCCAAGGTGCATCTGCGTATGAGGGCGATTTGAATGTACAAAAAATGTCCATAGGGGAGGGGTTACTCCCATGTAAGTTGGACTTGAAAAAAAAAAACCTTCCCACTCCATTATTCCGGTCCGGTCCAAAAACATGTGCAAAAGAGGTCGTCAGATGCAATGCACCACGATGGTATATACTCACTATGAACTATACTAAAAGGAATTGAGAATAGGTCCCCCACCATCTATTAGTACACTCGAATGTTTGGAAACAATTTGAGAAAATGCAGGTTCTGATTTACTTAATTGGACTTCAGTTAGGATGTAAACTATGGATTGAATGAAATATTGCGGGGAAGGAAATACCAACAATGCACATGAGAGTTTGACGGAAACAACAGGAGAAATGTTTGATAGTGAATTCCCCCATTACTAGTATATTAAAATATTCGTGCGAAGTAGTAATCAAGGGGGACTATTATACCGGAACAGTGTTCGATGATACGAGCCCCAAAGAGCGCCAACCAACAACTCATTGTGAACCCCGTTATTTATTGTTTTAAACGCTCCGGCGGTATTCGCTAGGGTCATTGTATTCAAGCCAAAGTGAACGGAAGCGAAATCGGAAGTGAAGCCTGTCATTCGGCAGAAACTAATCTGTATTCAGCCAAATTTATCCTATATTCGACGAAAGGGAACTCAGCGAACTGCACTCACGAACAGGGTAAACTATTTTTGCTGATCAACGCAAATGTGAGACTTTAGAGGGTAGGTCCTCTAGTACCGATTACTTTGAATTCGATCTTATATACCGTACCAGAATAATATTATTCAGAAGGTTTGCACAAAACTGATCCATGACCAGAAAGCCGAAAGGCTCAGTAAATCATTGTTTGCCTCAATGTTCATGGACTTCAGATGGCTTCGACCTGACCTCCAAAATAAGGATCTTGTACTCATTACAGTGAACCCAAATTCTGAGTACTAAATTCATCCATCCAGGCATGCCAGGTGGAGTCGAGGAATCGGGTACACAAGCCAACATTAGCCAAAAACATCCCCACTTCCCCCCCCCCCCCCCCCCCGAAAAAACAAAAACAACAACAACAACAACAAAAAACAAGTGACGTCTTTGTACCGAATTGGTGTAAACGAAATAAAAGGTACTATATTAACCACCACAAAAAGATAAAGGAAAAGAAAACACGAAACGAAAAATACATGACTGAGATAAAGCACCGGTATTAGGGACTATAGGGATACTGTGGTAAACCACAAATGGCCATCGGGGTGAAGAAATCACAGGTTGGGATTTTCTTACGCATCGGATATTACGGTTTCTAGAGAAATTGATATCTAGGAAATCCGTTTTGTAAATGCCAGAGTCAAGGGAGTAACTCCCAAGCCTCTATACACGTACAAGAACCAGAGAGTAAAGTCCATCGCTGTTTTGTTAAGAATGAAAGCACAGTAATCGCCTAATCGATGGTGGGTTCCTCTATATCTACCAAGCATTTTTACTCGGTGTGTACTTGCTCGCGAGATAGTTACAGTGAGACAAATGTATCATAATTACGATAATTTGGATAGGAGCGGGAGCATAAATGCAGAAAAGGTTGTAATTTGAGTGAAACCAATACTGCGTGAAAGGCGCATAAAGGATGTAAAATTCGGGCAAACGTTTTGTTGCAGTTCAGACCAATTTTGAAATTCCTGAAAATATTTTTCACTGCTCACGCAGCTATGGCGGCAATAGACTAAGTGAATGAAAAGTAAGATGGCGAACTCAGCGATGAATAAAATCAAACCAAAAACGTGAATAACGAGACTCCCACCGGAAAGGACCAAACTGTGTGGTTTGTCTACCTAGGTCGTATTCCGTTGATGAATTACAGTATATATTTTTCTATTCGTTATTTCACTTTAGATGAATAACGCGAAATAGTAAGAACCCGAGGTTATTAGGTAGGATGCACAGTAAAGTTCAAACCTAAAAAAGCAAAAATGAATCACGGGAACACATAACTGTTCCTGATATATTTTATTTCCGTTAGAGAGTGCTGTAATATTTTTCGCCGAAGAACATCCACTCGATTTGCAGCAAAATAATCAAACTTGGGACTCTTTTTCGTGAGCCACTGTGTCCTACAAAATTAGGGTTACGAAGGATCTATTAATTTTGAGAAAGTTTGATATCTTTCGAAATGGAATTAATTTCAAGGATTATTTCACGACCTCTATCTGTCTATATCTCGATCCCCAGTCGCACATCTTCCAGCACATAATGGTTATACAGTATATATTACCACAGTGCATGCGCACCTGGAATGAACAATGAAATAACAGTGCGCAATATATTTCATTAGGCCTATCCCGTTGAGATACCACTATCAGTGTTTCTATACAGTACGATGTGTCCATATAGCTCGGTTATCTGGTTATGGCCATGCTAACAGGGACGCCTATCAGCCAATGCACAACTGCAATGGGATGTGAAAGTCGTGTGAACAACCACCCCCACCTGATAGGCCTGAACGATTCGTAGAGGTATGTGTTGTAATTTGTAAGTTATACGCAGCAGAACACCCTCTGACCAAGAGTTTTCCTGTTTTTTTTGTGGAGATATTCGATACCCTAAGCTTGATAAAACACACTAACTTGCCCGCGTTGTCAGTGGTTGGTCTTTTAATTCTAATACGAGCCGCTGTGCTACGATGGGTGGCCTTACTGATCTGTTTGTTCCCAAAGAAATGGGGATAGCCGAGTTGTCTGTGAATTGTAGCGTGGTTATAATTTCGAATATTGGGTAAAAAAAAAATGAAGACCTACCCAATTGAAACTTGGGGTGAGGTATGTAGCGCCCGACACGAATAACTTTCAATACATAGGATAGCTAGGCTATACAACTGGTTCCACACAAAAAATACAAGGCCTACCGAACCAGTTTTGTTTCCTAATTTATTGTGACAATGGGCAGTTTGGTTCCTGGTTTTTTCCAGCGAGAGAAATTCACAGGAAAACGCCCAGAAATGATAGGATTTTTTTTTCTCGTTACTTTACTATGATATATTCATGCGTTGCCTCACTTTCCTGAATTGTTGATGCCTAGGTTGTTGTCACCAACTATATTTTCATGTAAACATTGCGTTTTCGGGGGTATAAGATTTTGGATGATCCCATTCTCATAAGTTATTGTGCAACAATGAGAACCCAAATGAGGCATCTATCTGTATTGTCAAGAAACAGATTCACAGCGCGCGAGTTCGAATATCCAGGTTAGCATCACTCAGTGCACACGTGTCTATTTGCTTTGAATAGAGCCAATTTGACCAACCAGGTCTCGGTATATTCATACGTCAGCAATAGGTTTCCCGCCCACGTATTGTCAAATCATACAGAATGCTCGGAATACTGATAACAGTTTACACCGGTATCGGTACTGTAGGCCTACAAAATTTCGGACTAATATATTTCGGTCAATAATTTGGATTAATAGTTTGTCGGGAAAGATTCGATTGTTTAATAGAATAGATGGTATACAATATTCCAAATTGCTTGAAATGCTACAAATAACTGCCGTTGTTCAAATAGGCCAAAAATGTTGAAGTAGAGGCCTAAGACATCTCTCGACTACAGATTTTGTACCATCGTAATAATGGAATTAATGCGTTTAGATTATACACTTGTAAGAGGTATGGCATGGCAATGAGTTGTGATCGGCCTAAATACACAGTGACTTTATTATTAGCAAATTATATAGTAATGAGGCATGGTTACTATTCAGTTTGATACGATTTGGTATTAGCATGTTAGATGCAAATTATATGGCTTAAAAAGTCATGAAACGTTATGTAGGCCTGCCTATAAATCTACAGGTTGACATTTACCAAGTGGAATATTTTGTTACGATAGTCTGATGCTGTTCACCAGAGAAAATTCCGAAATATTAATGACGCCCATTTTAGACAACATGTAATATATGGATTACGATTCGTACCCTGTACTGAAAAATATTGATTGGGTTGGGGTTCCTTATTTTAAGCCTAGCCATGGAGGATTACATAATATATATGGAATTTCTTCACATGAGACATGCTGACCAAATGCATATTGGTTGCCAGAAATGCCAACTACCTATGTCTCGGTCGAAGACAAATGAAGACAAATGAAAAATGATCAGCGATATGTTTTTTTTCTTTCTAGTAAGTGGAAGTTACTAGTTTTTTTTAGTAAGTTTTTTTCAAAACAATGGGCAGGAAAAGAGTCCACAACATAGCACCCAAAAACTCTCACTTGTGAGAAAATACGATAGAACAATGCTTATGCAGGCAAGATAGAAGCAGAACTAGGCAATTCACCTTATAGGCCTAGCTAATTTATTGGCAAGAGAATAAAATTTGGTCTGTCTCTTTCGTTCAAGGTCATGCTTAGAGGATACTGGGTAGTTGACTAGAAAGTGCTAGCTTGAAGTTAAGATATGAAATAAATAATAGAACCTCCATACTGGTCTTGTTTCAGGACGCGGGTCGCAAGACATTTAGCAGGCTAGGTGGATTAGTAGTAGTGACGAGTAAATCAGGTGACATACAACCATCGTTTGAGAGCAATGTCCTTCGTGGAGGTAAAGACTGAGAAACTTACTATTGAGTCAATGAGCGGTAGTGCTCGCGACTGCTTGCGACTGCTTGCTCCACTGTCGAACGAGTTACACCCCACACAAAACAGTGATATGACAGAGCGGAAACGTACCAAGAATGATATCGAATCCATCGAAAAGAGAATCCTATAAGTAATTTACTGGTATTCAGAACAATATACCTTTATGTGAAAAATTAATGGAGGATTCGTGCCAAATTCTTGTATACATATTTTCCCTTAAAAACAAAAATATTTTTCTATTATACCACCCAAACCGATATCATATGAATTACTCAAGGGAACAGAATTAAGGTAATATTGGATTAGAATCCGCGGATCCATGCTCATTGGACGTATTCATGCGAGAATAATCCGAATCTAACTATCTATAAATTATGAAGAAAAATTAGGGTATTGATTATGAAGACGATGACCAATATTACCAACTCATTTTCGAGTGTTTTGAACTACGGATCCCTGAAATATAATTTTGAAATGACATAACTTTTTATATAAATTTCAAATATTGTTTCCATGTAGCTTATACGCAGTTTAGTTTCAGGTAAAGTAATGAAATCATATTAAAATCTAATGCCAAACATTAATAGCTTGCAACTTCGATAGAAAGCTGCATTTAAGACATTTTGGGGAATCAATATTCAGAATTAGATTCGAAATTCTAAAACTGCGGCACAGGTTTGCTGCAGTATTTATATTACGTGGCCTCTCGGACGGCAACAGCTGTGATGAAAAAAAAAAAAAATTGCAGTCACTGGGAGCCAAAAATATGACACGACCCCAACCTGAACGAACATGCATGATTTATGTGATTAAAGTCGGTCAATCGGGTTTCTTTTTTCCCTTTTCTTTATCAGGTCTATATTCAGCTTTGCAAAGGAACATTTTAAAACTCACGAGTATGGAACTATAGACAGATAGATTATTTAAGAAGAAAAAAAAAAGTGTACCCGTAATTTGGCACAACAGCTGTTGCTAAAATTATTAATAAAATCGAAAGGGAGCCTTATGTTAGGCCAATTTCCACTTTCAAAATGCATTTTCGGTGATGTACGGACAAATGTTACAGCTGTAAACTAACCGTGGATCTGTATATTAACCTGTTAAGTCTATACACGGGATTCCTACAGTTGTCAGCATAGTGAGGTAATGTTGAATGAGGCCCATTTGATTTTTAGCATATGGCCTCAAGGTAATGCCATAGTTTTTTTTAATGAGTTTCACTTACCAGTTATACGAGTTAAGGGTTCTAGCCAGGAAAAAACGTCAAACCAGGTGGAAAAGCAACTCACTCCCACGCTAAGTAACAAGCAATAGATAAAAATGGACTTGTGTGTAACAAGTAGGGCTGTCTAATACTGGTACCGAATGAGCATTTTAGCTGCAAATGTCTGTTGTTAAATTGAGAATCACTGAAATATTTACATATTTGGTCTAGTTTTCAATGTTGAGGTAGAAATTAACAAGTGATGAAAACTAAAACGACGGGTGCTAAAAAATCAAACAGAGTGCTAAATTCTCAAACTGGGTGACAAACTAAGAATTATAATTCAAACTGGGTGCAGCACCCAGTTTAAATGCCCTGGCTAGAACCATGATTTTTTTTTGTATGAAAAAAATATTTTTTAATATAAAAAGGAACAGGCAATGGTAAGTTCCGTTTCACGAATATATCCACCCAACCATATTTTAGGTGATTAAGAAAAGTACGCATCTATACCCAAATATATATATATACAGTAGGGGTATCATGAGCCGAACGGTACTTTGAGACAAACACCCTAAAAAAAACATAGTAAACCATGGGGGATGTTGAAATTTTTAGTTGAATTCTCCATAAATTATCCAGCCAAATGAGAAAAGAAGAAAAAATTGCAACAAAATTGCTAAGACTGATAAATTAACCTAAAATAGTTCGAGTCAGTGAAAATGTGTTTTTCCATCGGATATATTAACGCAACCGAAGCATCGTAAAATTCTACAAGGAACCATGTATCATCTGTCAATTAATGGGGGTTGTTAACATGACATAAAAGTTCACAAATGTAATTGGTTCTGCCAAAATTGCTTAACTGTGTCTTGCGTGGCTTTGAAAATCCGAAAAGTGTTTGACTCAAGATACCACTGTTAACTAAGCATACAAAAATGGCTTAGGCCTAAGCTGTAGGAAATTCAAGTTTTTCATTCCAATGAGGCTGATATCTAACAAAAAAATATACAGAAAAATATAAAGAGTCATTTCTACATGAAACTTCTGAAAGTTTTGTCCATAGGTATGCTTATTTTACATTTCTAGAGCGGCAAATATTGGCAGACCCAGCCTAAGTGTTCGGCTCATGGTACCACCAGACTATATGTTGAGAGGCCTATACATATTCCTGAGAGATTCTAATCGAGTTAACTCTAACTGTATCACTGATCCAGAATGACCTTCAGTGACATTCACACAAGCTATTCCAAAGTGCATCTATTTTTATCATGATTAATATTCAGGAACAGGAACTACAAGCAGTATATCGACGACGACGGTCACAACAATTTTTTTCGCATGAACGTTAGTAATTATTCATGTATTTCACACGTGATTGATAAGCTGGGAGTAAGGCTGGTCAGGATGGGCTGATGAATAAGTTATAATCCCAATGTAAAATAAGTGAAAATGGGGGGGAGTAGGCCTACATACTCCGCATCGTTAGGTCGATTCATTCGCTGCGATTGAATATGGCTTAACGAATATAGGTAGCAGCGCCTTGGTACCAAAGACATTACATAATTGTTACATATGAGAGAATACTCGGCGCCGACTCGCGAGGATGAGCCGTAAATATCATCGCGCTCACTAAATAAGCAATATTGGGGAGTTGGAACAATTCCAACGATCCTAGATAAACCGCAAGATGACCGACATTTCTAGAGACGCGTGGAGGGCATTCCCCGGCGACACGTGGGCAACTTGTTCGCTAGCGTTCCGTTATCGAACTACGACAGCTTCGTCCTGAAATAGCGGGGACTACAGAGGTAAAATCGGTTTTGTCGTCATGTCAGTTAATGAACGACCTATTTATCATCACTTCTGCTTTTCATATCATTTTTTTCATTCTACCATTTGCTCCTCATTCAGTACAGTAAAAAACATCGACCTAGGCCTTTTCCCAAACTTTTTTTTTTTTTTTTTTTTTTTCCACTTCACGCGGGTGCGTGAAAAATGCATATACCTTCCTTCTCTGTTGTCTAGCAGCTGACTAGTACACGTATAACAGCATACCGGGACCAGGGACCCAAATTGACCAAGCCTAAAGATGCATTACACACTTCCTGATCACCCTATTAGTATCACCAGCAACTGACTAGACTGGCTGAAAAATCAGAATTTTCCTCAAAACAGTATAAATCTGACGGCGGACAAAATCTCCATATTTGAAAGAGACGATGGTTAATCACATTTCATCGATATACTTGTAGAGGAGTGGTTCATCAGGAAAAAATGGTACGCTGAATTACGACCTAATTTTTAGTAACTTTGACCACGATTTTCATTGAGTTTTATGCCGTAGTTATCGTTATCCTCTGAGCAAAAAGTCTGAAACAAGGTAAGAGTCTGTATTTTTTTTTTTATCGGTAGGCCTATATCTTTTGGCGACAGGAGACCGATATAAACTTCCCTTCTAGTACAAAACCACTGTTCAAGTGTGTAAAGATTCAATTCAATGATAAAATACTAGCATTTCACCGATATACCTATATAGTTAATGTGGTTCGTAATGGTACGCTGAATTACGATTTAACACCTATTTTTTAGTAGCTTTGACCACAGTTTTCATAGTGGTATAAATCGTAGTTAATGTCATCCTCTGCGCCGTGATAGGGGACTTTCTTAAGTTTGAACGAATTAATCTGATGCCAAAAAGTCTGAAACGAGGTGAGAGTCTGTAAAAGTAAAAAGTCTCCTTAGTAAAAAAATTGCAGCTCTGAAAAGATCTCGAATCAAATTTGTGATTGGTGATTATTTAGCTTTATTTAATACAATCAAGATTCAGGAATGAAAACAGGGGAAGCAGTCAAACATTAATAAACAGCCTTTATAGCGTGTTTCTTCATGATTATCGAAAAAGAAAAGAAGTTTGAAGCTATGACGAACTCAACTTCGTTTCCCTCAGTACCACAGGCAATTGTAAAATCAACCTGTATAATTAACGCCATGCATTTTTCGGCTGACATACTATTTTGTTTTTGTCAGGTGGGTCCCCGGTTCAGTAAATGAGGAAGATTCAACTTCCATTTCCCTCAAAAGGGAAATCCCAGAAATTCTTACTAATCAACTTGGGTATAACTATGATAGTCTTTTTTTTTTCTTTTCTTCCACAAATTATAATAGAACATTCATATTTTTAACATCTATGCAGACATGTGAAACTTTAACAAAAGGAATATTACAGTTTGGTTATACGTTATAATCAGGATAAACATTTTCGATTTTTCGTTTTTATCTCATTCACTGCTGATTATACATTTCGGGAACAGGCAAATCAGTTTAGTTTTACTTCACCAATGGGAGTGATATTTTATAGCTATATGTGACAATGTAGCCTTGAGACAATAATAACGAAATGTTATCTTAATGAGCCTCCAGGATACCGCTGATTCTCGCGCTTCCTGCCCACAGTATTTCATCTCATTGATGACGTAAGAGTTATATTTAGGTGCAAATTAAATCATTATTGGTTTTCGAAGATACTAAGGAAAAGCGCACATTAGGCCTGATGTTCTATACACGTCGATTAAAGTGTGCGGGTGTGGTATGCTACACATGCAGTGTTTTACCATCTATACATTTTTTTCTATTAACAAATGAAGATTTCAACATTCCTGAGTCTTGTTAGTGTACGGTAAATAACTTCATGTTTAATAGAAACAGTCATATAAAAAAGGAATCGCTAGGTAGGGAAGCACATTTACCGTTGAAACTTGCAGTGCATTTGTAGACACCTCTTCGGTTAGGTAACAAAGGTATTCTCCCCACGTTCCTGTGATAACATTTCTCTTTTTTTATTGGTAGATATATCCTCTGCATAACGTGTTAGGATACCTCCTAGGATATTCACACCATTTTATTGAATATCACAAAAATAGCGAATATAATAAGTCAACAAGGTGGCACTTATCAAACAGTATCAAAATAGTTCCTGAGAGAAACACGAAGATTGTGATGATAGGCCTACGTAGAGTTTATCCATTGTAGCCTGTAACCCACTTAGCGTGTACGAACTGCGATTCCCGTTTGGTGTTACGTTTCCGATTAATTCCAATTATCAGAAAAGACGATCTTATACTTATTAGCCGTGTTAGCGAGCATTCATGGTAAAGCGAACAAAAGGTCCCGTGAACGCCCCCAAAGGGGAGACAAAGATGGAAGACACAGGACTATATACATATAATGATTTGTTATAGTCACCAAATCCAGACACGGTTTGTCGCGCTAATCTCAGACCAACATACCGTCAGTACGCATAGGCATATCCACTGACAGCCTAATATGTTGATGCACGTAACATTAGGCTAGGGCAGCATAGGCTATGTGACTGAGTATTCATCTATCTGTCTAGTCTTGGTCTCTATTGCACGTACACAGTAACAGCGTTAGCTTCCGCATAGACTCCGCTTAGCAACACCGGCGGGGATCCAAAGTTACACAGTCAGACAAAACAAACTGAAAGCCAGACAGAAACACAAGATATCCATGAAAGTGAAGCATAATAGCCTATAGTACTGGACTATACATGTTGTCTGCTCACCCAGCAGCTTGTAGAAGTGCCGGTTATAGCCTACGTACTGTGTGTACGCAGGATAGCGTTGGTCGGATCCCCCGTATTGGCAGAACATGAACCGCCGTTATACAGTAGGCGCTGTGAATGTTGAGGGCACATGGAAATCCATGTGCACGACGGCTGGCCTTGCAGCTCCCGGGCAACGGGTATGTAGCGTTGATGCTGCTGGTGTAAGACCTCGCTCAAAACAAAATTCCGACAGAACTGCCATCGCGTCAATGTGATGCGAGTGCTTGTAGTAATACCATATCGGAGAATTCATGTAGGTCACAGGGTCAGACAAATGTTGTTTTGCTCTTACCCAGCTAAAGCGATGCTCTATTAGTGTATGACGTGGGTTTGGTTTGAGTATG
This sequence comes from Sclerodactyla briareus, assembly GCA_026419785.1. NCBI lineage: Eukaryota > Metazoa > Echinodermata > Holothuroidea > Dendrochirotida > Sclerodactylidae > Sclerodactyla > Sclerodactyla briareus. Next base: position 317,982 of record JAODTK010001110.1, read on the forward strand.
GGGCCTAGTATACTGGATTGCGTTCAAGAACGGAGTGGTTTCAGGAGGCGCAACAGGCGCCCACTCCCATTTGGCAGTCATGACAAACAAACGAAAATGGAGCACGAAAAAGAGAATGTCGTTCAAAATAGGCTTGAAAATCGTCACATATATCACGTATATCCTGCGTTACAAACTCCTGCTAAAGAAAATTTTCCAAAAAGGAGAGAGACACCCCTTCCTTCAGACCCCTTCGCAGGACGGCAGTTACTCATCACTCAATCGCTATCGAACATTTCTGGAGACGCCCCTGTAGAAGACGGTTAGCGCGAATTAATGCCGACTCACGTGACTGCAATCTGACTCGAATAGCTAGCTTTATTACAATCTGGTCTGTAGACTGTATTCTATAGGTCGTATGGTAATAACTATCCAACAGGAGTATTGGAAATAAACGTGATGTTAGCTGCCAGAACAATGAAGGGTTAACACGGGCTCTTTGTGAATGTTTTTTGTGTGAATGTTAGGCTTTTAAACAGACCAGGAAAGTAAATTATTAGAAACGAAAAGGGTGTGTCAACAGTCGTGCACTGGGCTTATATGGCAAAAAAAAAAAAAAGTCATAGTAGCCTAGAAGGGTGGAATGGACGGAAAACCATAATTCACATTTTTTCTCTCTCATTGAAAAGTGAGCCTTGAGAAATGTGGTGCATTCATTAGCAGCATGCAGGCCAACACGATAATGTACGTGATCTTTCAGGAAACTCATAGGTACACGTTGAAAAACTTAGCCCTACTTCAGGGGGAACAAAGTGACCAATGACAGGCAGACATGTAACAAATTTGGCAATAAACTGTGATGACTACATGGATAAATAGATAGGTCAGTTATTTATTCAAATAACAACATCACTCAATCATTACCGGTACCTAGTGGTTAACAACACATAACATACATGTGTTATAGATTAACTGTGAACTAAAATATGTTTGAAAAAGAAGTTCACCATGGAGACGAACTAAGATCAGTGTTCAGTTCACGGAAGAAACAAGCGTTGAGACTGACTAGGACGATAAAATTGCAGGGTGATATCTGGAATATGGTAGCAGAAACAGGGAATTAGGTTTAAAAGAGATATAATCGATTCTCAAGTTATGAATCTGCTGGTAGAGCGCAGTAGATTACGTTCAGAGATGAGCCTACACTATACGAAAAAACCAGTTTATAGCCTATTGAACGGAAAGTGCAACCGAATTTATCAGCCCGACCAAGAATTTTACAAACTTGTTTAGTTTGCATACATGTCCTTTCTTCATACAATTTCCATTAGTCTATACATTTGTAGATTTATCATTTTGCAAGATCGTGACCCATATCCTACCATGCGATATTGCGTGTCCTCATGATCAGTCTCACTGCAGGTACTGGCAGTTGAAAGGTCAATTTTCACTTCGAAATGTAAAAGTCTGTGGAGGGGAATGAATGATGTGTCGAGGCATAGTGCCGGTAGTATTGGCGATGGCACAGCAAATTTGGCCAACAGAAGAGAAAAAACCAATTCTAAAACATACGTCCCGGTAGACATGACCTATACACATCACAAAAAAGTCAACAAACTCTCAACCCATCAGCCGAAGCCTAGTGGGTACACATGGTTTGTACACATTACGAGAAGTTCTCAAGAGCATCGCCACCATCCCAGAAGTGGGTAGATATTGCCGCACTTAAATAGGAAAACTACCGTGCGGATATGTCGAGTCAATGGAGCATGTCAAGATGGAGGACATGACGCGCGTTGAGTCCTCTAGCTATTAGTAGATTATTATTATTATTATTAATTATTATTTATGATATATTATTTCAATATGATTGATTATATATTATTATTAATTATATTATTAGTTGATTACGAATGTCACATTGAGTGGGGTAACGGCAAGATTTTTCCCTTGGACTTCATGATGACCTTAGACATGCCTAGTAGCAATTAAAATAGAAAAGCCAAGAGGCAGGTGAGCTGGGACGGGAAAACTGGGTGGTGAACTACACGAATGGGGAACACATCCTCTTTTAAAAAGAAAAAAATAGGCAAGATTTCGGATCGACAAGATCCGCTGACACTGTCAAAAAAAGGTCGTTGGCCGATCGCGGCCCCCAATGATACTGTTTGCGAAGGATAGAAGCTGCACTTGATCTTAAAATATTGGGTGATACTATAGCAAAATAAACCATGAACGGGTGATTGAAAACCAGTTATATCAGATCAGCGGGATTTCAGAAAAAATAACTAAAACCTTCTAGTTCGTTGCATATTTCTATTGTTATATCATATTATGGTATCCTAACTAAGGGTAGGGCAGGCTATTGGGTTCTTATTACAAGAAACGATAGCCTACCAAATAAAAACATCGGATGATATTACACACCATAAGCCCTGATGGTTATGACAATCGCAGATACCCATAATGTTAAGCTCAGTTCATGAAAAACTAAGTCAATCACTTGCTGTTCCTTTGACGATTCCTGTTTGTTATTGCAACACGGTTGAAAACTCGTTGTTGTTTTATTCTTTCTCTCTTCAGTTTTTTTTCGATTCAGGGTGAACGAGTTGTTGAAAGTCGTTGTTGTTGTTTTTTCTTTGATTCCTCCAGTTTTTTCGAATTCGGGAAGGAGTGAAGTCAAACGACACACGAAGGTGGATGTATCGCCTTCCAAGAAGACTCTGTTGGATTCTGAACCTCTGCTATGGCGTTAGTATTAGCAGATTAGAGCGTCAAGGAGGAGACATTATCCATAGTCAGCTTTGATGAAGGAAGACATGTTCGTACCTTAAGTTCCCTAATGCGACTAACAACGAGCCAAACAATAACAGCTGACATTCCTTCTACGTAGTTGGCAAATAGTCAATAAGTTCAAGGATACCTTCTCTCACCGACAGATCGAACTGCTGGCTTTCACGCGGTTCGAACGATTTGCAGTAGAAACTGTTTTGGCAGAGGGATCCATCTATCATCGGACGGTCGATCTGGCGGTTTTCAACGTTATGGCCAAATTCAATTGATTTAGCAATGTTATGATTAACCACTAGATGCGTTGTCAATTAGTAAGGGTGAGATCTCGTGAGAGGACCGCATGGAGCGTTTCTGTTATGTTTGTTATAGAGAGGAGTGGTGGGGGGACCCGTCGGATAATTAGTAGGAACCACCGTGGCAGGAGGAGCGTCAAGGCTGACCAGGCGCCATCATCAGAACGGTAACTGTCGACAAAGGATCTATATGCGAGAAATAATATGTTCTCACATTGTACACATAGGACGACGTATCTGCAGTTAGTTATTTCGTCAGTTTCACAATGTCGGGGTGTATCAGTAATGTTAGTGTTTAGCTCGAGTCACCTGATTTTTTCATCTTATTTTTATTTTTTATCAGGCGGAAATTTGGGACCATCCTTCCCTACAATTACCGAGAGGAAAACTGACTAGAACCGATACGACATGAAAGCATATATAAGTAGCCCAGCAAACACGAAAGTTTTCGAAACAGTTTCCTATATTTTTTGAAACGTTTATGTTGAGTTACAGGACTGTTACGGAAACGTTTTCATACATTCCAAAGTTTGTTTGGGAAAATATTCTAGAAATATTCAATTTCACTTCAAATTAAGAGCTACAGCAAACCTTGAACACAATGATAATTATATATACTACGACAACACTCATATAACTTTTAAATCCGTTGTTGACGCGAATTTTTTGCCACCAAAACCTTTTTAAAACACTTCAGAAATAGTTGGAAATGTTTCAAAACGTTTCTTCAAAAGGTTTTTTGGAAACCGTTCTGGAACATTCTCCTAAACCTTCGTGTACTCAACAGAAAAAAGGTTTTCGCAACCAATCAGCCGAAACATGTTTTAAAAAGTTTAAAAAACGTTTTGTAGGGAGATGACTATATAATACAGAGGCCTATACATCTCTTAAACATTCTAACTCAGTTAGCGGCATAGCTAATCTTCCTGAGGCCCTCATGAAAAATAAATAAAATCACAAGCAGACAGGTAAATAAACGAAGAACAGGAACGTATGTAGAAACATATGAGGACTTGGACAGTTCGACAAACTTGGAAGAACAAAATGTACACTATAAAACACTGTAAAAAAAAAAAAAGGGGAAACGGAAATGACTATTAGAACAGAATGAAGGGGAAATGACGAAAGACAAATTCCAGAACAAGTTGTTCAAACCAATTCAGTTTTTAGGCCAGAGGAAACTCCAAAAACTATTTTACAATCAACAACGGTTTACCCCGAAAAATAAGTATCCCGCGGATGGTTTCTGGAATTTCGCAGAATAATGACGTAAGATAATAGTAGGAATGTTGACCCGGTGTCGAATGAGACTTTCCAAAATCTTAACGATTGTAGGAAAGTACACCGCCTCGGATTGCAAGGGTTAGCTGCATATACTAGGCTATTGTTTACATCGCGATATGAGTAAGGTGTAGTTAACCGCACAGCTTGGACATGGGCCAATATCTACAATACGCACAGCGATATCAAACAATGGGGAACATACCGAACATTGCCACTACATATAGCACACTGGCTGAATATATCCTGTCAGATGAGATTGCTGCGTCATCAGAGATGAAGATTTCCAAATTTGCTCTCCGCGCAAGCGAGAGATGATCATCTGCCTGGCAACGATAAAGTGGGAGATATAGTTTGCTCTTGGCGAAAAAAGTCTTATTTCAGGAGAAACTGACGGAAGAGGTGAATATAATATCTTTTATGACATCTCGGGCATTCCTGTTTATCCCAGATACGATACTGGTAGAATTATTTGATTTTCTGGGACAATGTCCTAGATCAAAATTCGAAATGACAAGGGGGAGTTCAAGACAGGACTATATTGACTTCCTCTGGGTATATGTTAAGGCAGCAACGATTCGTTGGATATTTAGGCAAAAACTACTTTCGCTGCTGACATTTAAGCAAGGTGTAAGCCTAATACAAATATTGTTATCTAAATTATAACATATAATAATAATAATAATAATAAATAATTTAGCAGTATTTTATATCTTTATAGTGCGTAGTAATGAACATTATTGGTCAGAATAAGACGTAAGTTGAAATATATTGTTTAAGATACAAATGGAGGTTAACAAGTGAGATCGTGAGAGAACCAAGAAAGAGTATCACGTGCCTCCCAACGATTCGAGAGGGAGAGAGTAGTAGAAAAAAAACTAAAAAAGGAATCAAATAGGGCGATAGGTGTTAAATCGTGACTACAGACCTTGAACTTTTTTTTTTATTTTTTATTTTTCTTGTCTGACTGTGAAGCGTGTTGTTGGAATGTGGTGCCGCGCTATATGTTGTGCCTAATCCAGGCACCCATTTCTGATTCGTGTAACGCATGTTATGAATTTGATATGTTTAAAGATACTCCATATTGGAATCACTGCCTTGTACAACATTATGTAGTCGAGAAAAATATCGGCAGTATCTTTAGCACAAGTTGCATTCCAGATGTTAAAGCCGTACGGGTAAGAATAACATCATTAGAAATATACATTAAAATGAGCATATTTTTAGGGAGAATGTCGACGGCATGTTCATCACAAGTTTCCATTCGAATCCCAAAACCGGACGGTGCGAATTGCATTCATTAATTTCAGTTATCGATATGAGTTTATAAGTTATAATCTTTGTTGCGTCTGCTGTATGAATTTATTCCCGAGAATCGAATACGGATACACACTTAGACCGTTGTTAATACGTCTGCATTGGAGCCTACATAATTCGCCATCTAAGGAAACCATTCCTATAACACTTATATCTGGGTAGCAGGTCCATCGCAGTCAACAACTGACTAATCACAGACAGACCTAAATAGTCAGGATAGCGTAGGTCGCGAGCATAGAACAGAAACGTGGGTGCACTCACGTATTAGGTGCTTATACCAGGTACTTCACGATAGTTTGGCGTTTTTGTTCCCTTTTAGTTTCAGTTTCAGTCGACGTGTAGTCGTGTTGTAGCCTACTTCTGATAGTATTTCTTTTTTAAAGTGTCCTTTGGGGATTTTTCCCCGAGACGCACGAAACTGACATAGCATCGAGTACGAACGGTGTGAATCAATTTGGTAGATTTCGAAGCAGGCTCTGGTGGAGGGGAAATATTTGTCATGGATTATTCCCAGCAAGTGGCTCCTTGTCTCACCTTGCCCTTCAGATAATTTTTCCCCATAAACATCAAGCAGACTATAGCAAGCTGATGATTGATGTTTAGTGTCTAGTACTGTTCAATTAAGAGAGTTTAATAATTATATTCGCCGTTTCTCGTCCGAAAGTATAGGGTCCTAGCACGAGAAGAACTGAAAATAACGACGAGCAAAACCATGTGATGTTCGGGAAAACTATATAGTTAATATTCAAGAATTATTTGGACTCGATATAGTAACTGTTGGTTTCGATATACCTTCTTGAAACAGCCGCTTTGTGTCTTCGTGTGAACAACAATGGAATTATGTTCAATCATTCAATGGATATACAGTGAACACATGCAGTCGCGTAGTTTCCCAGTATCATAACTATGACAAGGTAAAGGTGAGGTATTAATGGATAAAAAAAGTAAAGGTTATCTTCGACCAGCGGCGACATCGAATCATTCAAAACGTAACCCTCGATACTCGAAAAGCAGATTCAAACAGAAATGTTACTCGGAAAATATCAGGGCAAGTACAGACATGACGAGTAATATGGGGACAACGTTAATGCTTAAAAAACTGGTTACACTGATTTATCCATTAGGTGGAATTACTTTGATTTAAAACCAACGTCGTTTTTTTTCATACATTTCTCTGGACTAGGCAGACGTGGTAGTCCTGTCAGGTGTTATCCGGTGGTATGACAAACAACTGTGGAAAGTTGGAAGGTTCACCAAGGAATAGCTTTTTGTATCCTTCACTGAACCTTATTATACGGTTAACCCGTCATACGAAGATACTCGACTGCCGTTGTATTGCAGTGCATGCTCAACAGCGTAGGCGGGATATCGGGGAAAACACGCCGGGAATCAGGGATGGCGCTTATTCAGTTTTGCCTCTGACTGCAGCCGCCATGAACTACATGGGGAATCACTTCAAGGCGAAACCGATGACTGGAATTATTATTTTACTTTGTCCGTCAATTATGTTCTTGACATTTGCACTTAATGGGCCTACAAACTGCAAACAGGTTTCTTATTTGTGGATTCATATAGTCTACAATACAGACTTACGCAAATGCAAATGCCCGGATCGATAACCGGAACACTGCGTTAATTCCGAACCATTATCTTCGGCTGCAGTGTAAACGAGACAACGCGGAAAGTTACGGATTTACCCCGTTGAGCTCAACTGCTCAACGGGGGCTTTCAGCGTCATAAATGTTTGCAAGATTTATAATGCAGCGTCGTCGATAATTATTAGGGCAATGCTCACTTGTCCACCATGTTCATAGAGTATGTGTCCGCCTATTATCTAGTCAAATGAGCACTTTAATGGAGATAATACCAGTTAATATATTTTTCATTAGGTTCGAAGACATACCCTAAACATACGCTTAAAAAAAAAAAACAAAAAATATTCCATTGTAATAATTATCGACACAGAATCAATTAGTAGTTTCAGTATTCACTTTGCGCAACTGCAAAATTCAAATTCACTATTGCAATGTGCGTGTTTGTCGTCACATTTGCCGACAAGCAGTTGCCTAAAATCGGTGTTCTTTTATCAGAGAGTGTGTTAAATAAGGACGAGATTTCTGTCTATCTCATTTTTTCCGTCACCCATCCCAGGCCATTAATTCATTCGTGGCATGAAATATTAGAAAAATCAAATCATACGCATTACATGTTAACCTGTAGCGTTTCGTAACATAACTGTACAGGCGAAGGTCGGACGCAATCACTCCCTTCCGAGCATGATCTACACAGTAGCCTACATGTGCTTATTAAACCTGAAATCGACGTATTCCAATGAAGTTTTTCTTTCTCCTAAACCGATTCCTTGTGAAGTAGCCCTACCGGGTGCGTTAGGGAAGAATCGAAAAACTCCACTTCCGATGAACGACTGGTGGTCAAATGAGGTTTTCCGTATAACCCAACATCATTAAAAATTAGAGCGCCAAATTTACCGCCATCTACCGTTTCCCAATGCAGACGACATTTTGGTTTGTGCAGGACGATGTACTCGGCGCGAACGGCGGTGGAGAGACAGAGGTCGTCCACTGATTGCACGTGGGTTTTTATACCGTTCCAGACAAGACACATCTACTTGCCATCATACGAGACAGTCACCTTTGACCGGGCAACTAACGGAGACCTCGGGCTGTTTGGGTCGGGACCTGTCAGCGGCAGCCCATCTTGGAATTGTAAGCCTGGTAATGGCGTCGACCACGTGTGAGATTTAGCGAGTTAGCTGAAAATAGGGACTATGCCTTTTAGAAGGGTTACTACTTGTTCTTCTTGCCATGCAAAACCTGCGAGAGCGACATGTGATAGTAACCTCTATAGGATCAACCAATTTTCACGATCTACGACTAGAGAAAATATTGAAATATGACTAATATCATTAGTATAGTAATTACCAATAAACCATAGAAAAAAGAGCCAACATCACAGTTCTTTCTCTATTTCTTTTGATCGTTTTTCGTGTATCTAAAGTAGTAATAGGAGGCAGGGGCAACTATTTCCAAACAGCTAAGCGAATCACATGAACCCATTATTTTTCATTTTTGATAGTATTCGTTATTTGCCTTGTGAAACCTACGAAGCGAACAACAATCATAAGATGACAAATTGTTTCCGAGTAATAATACTCATACGCATATTAATCTATTTGTCGGTGTTTTTATGTTTTTTTTTTTTTTTATACAATTTCAGTATATGTGTCCTACTTACCTACCAGAATCGTTATGGAGAAGAGCCGCTATCGCCCTGGAACTGAACTAGACGTATTTAATTCAATACAATTGTACCTTTGGGAGGAGCGAGCTGACGCGCTAAATACGACATACACTGGCATTAATCTTGTTTGCATTCTCTTATTTGTTTTTAGCCTATATTACTATTATTCGTTAATATTTTCGAACTTCGAAAAGTTTATTTTAGCAGCGTGGATTTGGCACCAATGAGAATAACAATTTTCTAGAGACATCCAAGCTAAAAACAACGTTTAATCCCAAAACAAACGTTCTTAGATATCAATATAACTGATTTCGTTGTTGCCTTTATAATTCGAAAACAATATTTTGAATAATGGTTGCTGATGAAAATGAACAATCTGCTGGAAATAATAGAGGGTGATCTTTTTATCGATATTTAAAAAATGCTCTATCGTTATAAAGTCACAATCACTGTTTGTATGTTTTTAATCTCCTCGAATGACGATATCTTTCGATTCAGAATAATTGGAAATTGGAAATACCAATGTCATGATGAGGCCTATTTTTTCCTAATTGAAATCTAATTCTTTTTACTAGAGAGCGCTCCGATCGAAATTATTTTGAAAACCTCGCTAATGAAAATACAGAGAATGTAGTATTCAGTAGTGTAGTGTAGAGTGTCGCTTTTCTCATCGGAAAATTAGTATCAGAACCCCGATAAAAAAAAAAAAAAAAAAAAAAAAAAACTATCGTCTCCAAACGGAATATTTATTCGCAACACCGATCTGCTTAGATGTAATAAACATCATAGTTAATGATATATAAATGATCCATCTCGTGAGAAAAATCGAATATTCAATCGAAAAATATTAATTTAGCAGTGTGTTAAACGAGCAATCCCGATTTTAGCTGCGGGTGCAGTAATTGAATGATCTTTGAAGTTATACTCCATTTATTGAAAAATATATTCATTACCGAGTCAGGGATGTTCAGCACATCAAAGATTCTCAACATCTAATTCGTCTGATTATGATCGACTACAGGGGGTACTGAACAGGACGGCATGAATATTAGCGGAATCAACTTTTCAAAAGCTGAAGAGCCCCATTCCGTTTTAGGAAATCGAATTGTTTTGTTTTTGACTGAGCACTGCAAAATATTTCGCTATGCCATAAACTTTGCTCAACCTCAATTAACTGTAATTTGGAATCCTACATGGACTGAATGGTTCTATGCACTCACAGACGTTAGGCACCCTTACAATATTCCATCAGAATATTTTCCTTAATTTATCAATAATTTATCGTTCGTGACCTCGATTTTTTCCCTTTCTTCCTACAGGTGTCTAGGCTGGTTCATCCAATATTTGGTTTTCCCACTTAGGCAGGAGCGTATACAATCGTATTCAGACATACCTCGCACGAATGAGGTTAGTTTTTAGATGGTGTTTTTTAAAACGGATCGAAAAGTAATTCGAATTTCTATTTGACAGATTTTACCAGTAGGTGTTAGCTATCTGTGAAACTATAGATTGAATGCTGTGGTTCTCATATTAACGTGTAACTTACCAATAAGTTCCAATGAATCTGTGAGGGAACTAAATAATAATCTAACAGAACCATCCAATGAATTTGTCTTAATATATATGCTTCATTACAAGATGAAGATTCTTAACAGACGAATTGAAGTGATCTATTCATATAAACCAATGAATACCAATAAATACAAATTATTCCGATTTTTTTTTTATCAGCGATTCGTGTTAGACGTTAGAAGGTGCCAATAATATATACATTTGATGAATTCATTGTCATCTAATAAAACTATAATATTTTTACTACCTGTACGCTGAAATTAAAATTAGCTACAGATCATACCTGACTTTTTTTCTACAAAGGGTATTCGAGAAAATGTGATGTGAACTTTCTTTAACTTTTTAAGCTATGTATATCAATAATGGATAATCGGTGTTCCACAATTAAACTAAAGAATGATTCTGAAGTGAACAGTTTTCTCACAATATCTCGAATGTGAATAAAACGACCAAATTTTTCACTAATCAATCATTGTCGAATTATTCTTCGCAAATGTCCTATATTCATTTGGTTTCGTAGCTCCTGCATGACATTATTTCTCTTCAGAGTGAAAAAAACAACGACTCAAAGTAGCACTCCAGTTACCTAAGTCAGTATGGTTGACAGAGCATTGTAGTGTTGAGGATTTTTTTTTAATAGACTTCTAATGCGATCAGCATCGAAACCGTATTTGTGAATAACGAAACGAAATGAGGTTCTCAGGAATAATTTATCAATTAAGCACTGTGTCATTTAATCGAATTCTCCAGATTTCGCTGTTTATTCTGTATTCCCAGTATTTTAATCATAACCCAAATCTCAGACTCTACAGAACATATTTGACGTTGGTCTAATCAGCTAAACTCGGTGGTTAGGTCATTTTTTTTTAAATAAAATAAAATTACTTTTGAACTCATAGATAAGCTGCTTACTTCGTAATTTCATTATGTTGCAACGACTTCATGTGGGTCGGAATTTTAAAAGACCAGAGTCACATTTTCGAATTGATATTCGAAAACTTATGATAATATTAGACTGCATAAACTGGGACTATGCATCCATACCCAGCAAGAACAAAAACGTCAATAAAACGTCATGATAATGTTATGTCTAATGATTTAAAAACACTATTTTGTGGTGTAATAAATCCTGTTATAGAACTTTTTTTTGCAACAGTTTATTGTTTATAACAAATTATAACATGATTAGAACGTTGGAGTCATGTTTCGACCATTGGGAAACGGTTTAAAAAATGTTTTAATAATACCACATTTAGCGTTATGAAAACATTTTGGGAAGCTCGTTTCAAAATGTTACGAGAACGTTTTATGTATGATGGACAGTATGACTTTTTTCCAAACGTTGTAGAATACGTAGTATATCTTAATATAGCTGTCAAAATGGTGTTTCTTCATCCCATTACCAGTCGGTGAGAACGTGGTATCAGTAATAACGTTACTACACAACCACACAGCGCTCTCCCTTAATATCCTAATACCAGTAACTTGCTTTTGCTGAAATGGCTAACCGTATGGAATGCCCGAAGGATGCTTATGCAGTGTCAGTCACTAGTTCAATTCGTACATCATGTACATTGTTCTGAATATAAACAGTGCTGTCTGAATATCTGAAACTTTCCTCTTGCAAAATGGAATTATAATGTTCAAATGTACCTTATATATACGACCAGTTTTCATTCAGAAAAATTTATTCTTCAGTGGAAGTGGAAGAACAACAATCCGGAACCATTTCTTTTCTATACAGCTGCTGGTTATTTAAATTTTAGTTTCGGCAATTTGCGGGAGCACACCTTGATATTTTGGAGACCGGCTCAATTATATACCTAGACGAAATCTGCAATTCTACTTCAGATTCCGCCCAAAATGCCAGAGTTAAAGATGGAATATTTTCTGATAATAATATGAATTTTTTTCTTTCTTATTGACAATTCTTTTAAGTGACCGTCTGATGGTACCAAGTATCACGCTACTGTGAAAACTGAACACACTATTACAAGCGCTATATAGGCCTAGATTGTGTATGGTTATGAAATATGCTGGGCTTACGAATGTTTCCGGATCCGAAACAACCTTCCAATATTCACAAATATTAACATTAGGTTATACGTAGCTACTTATAATACTAACAACGACAGAAATGTAATTTAGTTGTGCTTTAGGAATAGATGTGATATATATTACCGAAGCTGAGGCTCCGTACCACCTTCGAAAATTACTGTGACTGGTACATTTTTGAATTCATACATCCAATACCCTGGCGCGCGCATATGGTAAACGATAGTCGTATTTTCAACTTTCTGTATTCCTCTTACTAGTTCTGTATCTTATAACTCTACTTCCCTAAGCTTCGCTACGCGAAAATAATGCCAGCTATAATTCATGTCGATTCTCACTTTGTGAATAAGTGGCATTCGGGATTATTTTCATATTCTTGATGACCATACGATTATTGCCGATTAGGTAGTTTTGTCAGTTGATCGCCCAACTGTGATTTGCGGTTTGCGGTTGACGACCGGCAGCTTGTAGTTAGTACAAGGGGTCCCATTACGTTTTGTGAGCATTTTTCTCGGGGTCAATTTATTTCTCTATCGTCGATGTCGTTATAATGTCCTTCACTAAGAGGGAGTATCAGCACTTATAGTCATCAATAATATTGCTCTCATTCGAAATGTAAGTTGTCTGTGAACTTCGCATCTTGAAAGAAAAAAGTTAGTACTAGAATATGTGGTGTAAGTGCCCCGATAAATTCATAATCCATTCTGTAATTCCTCTCCAGCTTATATGATCAATTTACTAATCGCAAACTCGTTTTGAAGAGAGGAACATAGCACAATATAATGCATGGAAAATGGGAAACACTGCATTCGACCGGAAATTGAGAGTAGTTCTCACGTATGGCGAATAAAGTCTGTAGATAAATTATCCATTTGAAAACTAGATCATTCCTTAGATGCCTTACACGTAACATGTGATTAACCTAGCATTCCTAGCTGATATGATTCTTATCGCAGCAAGTACTTTTTGCAGCATTAAAAACTTTGCAGCTATCATCTGAGGGTCTTGCAAACAGAATCTCAGGGCGATATATAATAGGCCTATCTTACCCCAACGACCGACCTTCAGATATTTTTTTCTCAGCCAATCGCCACATTCATTGCAATGTTGAATTCGTATGGTTATGCAGGCTAGGTTTTATGAATCAACAGTGATGTATGCTGTCAGCATTTAGGGACACTCATCATCACACTATTCATTTCTTCTTGCCAGCGAAGTTTGAAGAAAAATGCAAAAAGTACCAAGAATCACGAGATTCATTTTAAAGAATCTACGAGCAAAGCCGTGTACATTCTGTCGCGACCGAAATCCCTCCCTATCTATGTTATGCTAGCTACAACTTGTAGAACAGAACTACTACGGAACCCCAGAAACCTGATGTGAACGTCAGTTAAATGTAACCCCGATTGAGACGTTACTAGTAACAAAAGACATTCAGTAACCATAGAAGAACAAACTGGGTTTATAACTACCAGAAATAAAAAGAAATCTGTAGGCTACACCATAGAATGAACTATACATTAGGTGGTCGGTGTTTGAAAGTCCGTTCGCAGGCCTGAGTGAGTATATCCAAGCTTGCAAATACGCAGATTTTCCAGCGTCTACAGTGACCGGCCAATTTCAAAGTATGTAACCAAATATATGAGTTGTAAGGATCAGGGATTAGGATAGGGGTCGGAATCACGTTCACCCTATATACGGGGAAAAAACTAGCGAAAATGATCCATCAGGTATCATCAAATTCCGTAGGCCGATCAATGAGAAAGGATGGTTGCCGCGATCTCTCAACACATTCTCTTGATGAACTTTACTGGTATTGGGAGAAGAAAAAAAAAAACTTATAACACAAACAATAACCACAGAAAATAGTGATAGGATCACGACTTGAAGGTAATAAAGATGTCTATGTGTATCACCTGGACAAAACATGGACCGAAACCACTGATAAAAGGATTGCATTTGGTGGTAAGCTGTCATAAAATATATAAAAAAAACTCTAGTGAAATACGGGTTCGAAATTAACCGAAGACTGATCAAATATATAGACATTTACTGGTACACTTCAATATCAGGCCAAGGGATGGTCAGTTGTTATCTAAAAATAACCATATATCGTTTCTTATGAAATATTATTAATGACGACTAAAAGTTCACGATGCGTTTAGGTGTATCGCCTGGACAAAACAAGGACTGAGAAGCTTCTATAAGAACCTGTTTTGAAAACACTCTCAAAACGCGTGGTTCGAAATATAAAATCGACACTTCCCGGTAGCACTTCTTCAATATTTATTTAGACTTGATACATTCTGAACAGAAAATGGTTAGTTCGTAACCAGAGATGGTCATAATACCTTATCCATTTCTTAGTCGTGTGCATGCCCGTTACAGTCGTCTCTGGTTGAATTTGAACTGAACATTAACTAGAGTATGCCGTTGCTATACATTCTGCTGGTAAACATTTTTTCAAATAAGGTATAGTATATGATGTATACCCAGAACATTCAGTTTGTCAACAGCCAATACTACCTGACTCTTCGGGAAGCTAAAAATTCTTGGATTCTTCAAAATTTTCAGAACATCACAAACCTCTGGGAACTGTTCGTGGTTTTCAAATACAACGTGGCAAAAATCTGAATGGCCGATCATTTTTCATGACATGGCTTAGCTGATGAACTTCTTTGAAATCTAGACAGCCTATTACAACCCATCCCACGGATTGTATGGTAGTTATGTCATCAAACCCCTGGATAGTAAGAACTGTATGGCATGTTATCTGAAATATCAGAGGGGGGTATCAGTTAAAATTTGTAGGGGGTTGAGGCGGCGGCGCATTCTCAGTCCATATGGATGGCCCTGAATATGACATTGAGAGACCTAAAACCCAGTCCTCTAATGGAGTCTTCTGTTGGCGAAGAAAGTGTTCTATCAAAGAGAACAACCCAGCTATAGGCCTTAACTATCACGAACAGAAATGTCTCGATCTTCTGGGTAGGTGTTTTGCTTATCATTTGAGAGTTCAAGCACACATGAAGGATGGGTATACCCGAGAGCAGCCTAAACCAACCTTCATTACCGTAGTTTTGCTACAGCCTAAGCCTAACCACGTTTGGATCGCGAATATTTTTCCCCATTCAGCTGGGAGTGTGCATGCCCCTGATCTCCCAAATAGCCTCTTCCTAATGAGCTCTCTCATTTTTTTTTTATATCGGCTATGATGTCTACATACAGCGTTTCTATCATCTGGTCACGTGTATTGATGCTTTATAGAGAAACTAACCATATACGGACAGTATTGCTTGGTGCAAAAGCTGCCCTAGCCTAGCCTAGCTGTGAGTGTGAGTCTGATGCAAAATATGTGCCTAGCCACGCCTATATCGTGCGTATTTCTTCTTTCTCTTCAGTCGTAACATCTTTGCTCGTCTACCCTATAGGCAGTCAGCAGTGGCAGGTGAAATTCTAAAATGATTTGTGCCGAGAGATGAGACGATCATTCTTTGAAACCATTAGCATATTCACTATAAAGTCCTTATGGTAACCTATTACTGGTTGGCATACACTCTGATGAACACAGCAGCAGGCTATGGGACGAACAGAAAGAAATAGTCAAATATTGACCAAAAATGTCAAAATCACATAAGGAGACCACCATTGATCAATTGACGAATTAGAAGTCGCGATGACTACTATTGTGTTTAGGGCATAGTTTGACTATGTTTTGAGGTGTTTATCATTTTATGGCCCTCGGCTGCTGCTGTTCTGTGAAAGCAACAAAGATTGATTCTTATGCATCACCGAAATACTGAAACATAGACGCATTCGTACATGACCCTTCTAATTCGGGACAGCCAAACGAAACAAACACAAAATGTCCGAACATCGAATTTGAGTCCGAAATTGATTGCATGAGATACTTCCAAGTTACCACGTAACTGATAACAGAATGAGTATGGAAGTATAGAATACTAAGTATAAGTAAAGAATTCGTACATTTTTTCTCTTGAAGTTCACTCCATTTTCTCAAAAGAAATCGGTTGTCTCCCTTTCTAATTTTTGGTCCCATTCATTTCTGAGGGGTTGGTCTACTCTCTGCTATCCGTCCTGTGAAATATGGACAGATTCGACAGACATTTAGATTAGATTGCGGGTCCATCTTATTTACACACACACACACACAAAACAAGGTTAAACGCCCGAGTTATGGCTGGTTAAATTTGTCCTATTCCAGAAGAAAAAAACAACAACTAACAAACATACTCGAACTATCATTCGCAGTCAATTACGAGCCATATAAATTAGGACCTTCATGTAATGAACGGTCATTCTAACCTAGCGACTTAAATTTATTCTTCTGCGTATAGCTACAATTGGGGCAACCATTTGGCTGTTGCTGTCGCCTCTAGCTTCCAGGGTGTTGGGAGCTGGAGAACTTAGATTGCGAGTCTACCATTGACAAAAAACAAGAATAACCGCGAAATTAATACCAAATGATAGTTAGTTGCAATTTATATTTCCAAAAAACAAAATAATATTGAGGTAATCATAAAAAGTATAGTTGAATTATCTATCATTCGCAGTTAATTGAGCCATGCTGTTCAGAACTTTCATGTAATAAACGTTTTTTTATTAGTGGTGGGATCGGCCATTCTAACCTAACGACTTAAACTGCGCTTATCTTAAAAATGATATTTCCTGCGTTATAGCTACAACTGGAGTAACCATCTCGGCTGCTGCTGTCGTCTCTAGCTTTCAGGGTGTGCGAACAAAGCAACCTCTGCATCCCTATGTGGGTGAAATGGCAAATTGACTAAGGTGTGTTCAAAAGGATGCCAGGCCGGGTGATTCTAGGCACGTGAATACTGTTGTACTTATAGACCATGTAAACTCTTGATTACGTATTATTAGTTGTACTAGTTACTCAGCACAGGACATTTGACATATTTGTTAGGGTTTTCCAGATTATTCACTGTTTTCACAGATTATACAGACGCCATTAGTAGTTTGAATGACTGGTTGAGCAATCGACAGCTCGAGAATAAACAATGCTCAGTAGCAAACAATTCAAATAGTAGGCTAGATAATAGGTATACACATCTCTCGCTGATTACTCAATTTGAATTAGCCAACTTTTGAGGGAGCGTTTTGATACCTTAAATAATCAATATTACAATACTTCGGCCTCCTCGATTCTTTGTACCCAATGAAAAACCTCATCTTCGCGGTCTGATGAATATGCAATTACGTCGATGCACACGATCGTCATGTGCCAGAGACGAATTTTCATTTCCGTCACATCTGCTCAAAAAAAGTAACGACGATTTATCATCAAAAACGGTAATTGAAGCCTGCAAGTACACAGCCCTCTAAAAGTGTACTTGATTTTTGGGTGGAATTTTTCAGCTTTTGTAGATTGTTGAAATTCATACTATCGGCAAATCTGTAGCAATTTGGTGTGTAGGAAGCCAAATTGGACTGCCACATACACCTTCACCATTCGCGTCAAGACAAAGCTTGCATTTGGTCTATTTGTCTAATAATAGCTGGATTAATACAAATACAATCTCCTACTGATTTGGTCATGTTCAATAAGCCCAAACTTTTGAAGACATTTTGATACCTTAATAATCAGATTACATATTTTGGCCTTCCCGATTTTTTTTGTACCCAATGGAAAACCTCATCTTCGCAGTCTAATGAATAGCTTTTACTTCGATGCATATAACCGTCATTGCGTCAGAGACGAGTTTGAATTTTCATCACATCAACTAAACGAAAGTAAGGACGATTTATCATCAAAACCAGTTATTGAAGCCTGCAGTACCCACCTCTCCAAAACTGTACTTGATCTTTGAGAGGAAAATTCCAGCTTCTTTTATATTATCAATATTCATAGGTATCGGCAATGCTGTAGCAGGGGTGTGTGAGGAAATCCCAATGATTGCCAATACCCTTCACTATTCATGTCAAAGCTTGCATTTTGTTCATGAGATACGAGTTTACATTCCATCTTGATTATTGTTAATTTGCTGAAAAAAGAAAATTACTGCAATTGAGGGTCATTTTCAGTAATTTTGCAGGACTAAAAAGTGGAACGATACGAGACTAAATCGTCAGTTATCGTTGTCGATATATTTGCAGATATTGCCGTGATTACTGGTACGACGGACAATTGTGGAGCCTGAATTGTGAAGGCTGTGATGAAGCCTGCCTAAAGTTAGGTAAATGAATAATGAATAATGGATAAACCATGAATAATTATTAGTTCTACCTTGCCAAAACAATACGGTTACATAGATGATTCGGCATGAAGCCTACATTTATACATCTAATGTGAAGCTGTGATAAAGACCTGCCTAAAGTCAGGTACAAAACGGGTTTCTTCATGACTCAATTGTATATGAATCATGAATAATGAATAAACCATGAATAATTATTAGTTCTACCTTGCCAAAACAATACGGTTACAGTAATGATTTGGTATGATGCTTACATTTCTATATGCAATGAGAACACTGCAATAAGACCTGCCTTAAGTTACGTATATAACGGGTTTCTTCGTTGACTTAATTGCATATGAATCATGAATAATGAATGAGCCATGAATAATTATTAGTTCTACCTTGCCAAAACAATACGGTTACATTGATGAGTTGGTACGATGCTTACATTTCTATATGCAATGGGAATACTGTAATTAGGTCTACCTAGAGTTACGTATATAACGGGTTCCTTCATGACTTAATTGTATATGAATCATGAATAATGAATGAGCCATGAATAATTATTAGTTCTACCTTGCCAAAACAATACGGTTACATTGATGAGTTGGTACGATGCTTACATTTCTATATGCAATGGGAATACTGTAATTAGGCCTACCTAAAGTTACGTATTAAAATGGGTTCTTCATGACTCAATTGTATATGAATCATGGATAATGAATAGACCATGATTAATTATTAGTTCTACGTTGCCAAAACAATACGGGTACATTGGTGATTTGGTACGATGCCTACGTTTCTATATGCAATGGGAATACTGTAATTAGACCTGCCTAAAGTCAGGTACAAAACGGGTTTCTTCATGACTCAATTGTATATGAATCATGAATAATGAATAAACCATGAATAGTTATTAGTTCTACCTTGCCATAACAGTACGGTTACATCGATGATTTGGTATGATGCCTACATTTCCATATGCAATGAGAATACTGTAATTAGACCTGCCTAAAGTTACGCATATAATGGTTTCTTCATGACTCAATTGTATATGAATCGTGGATAATGAATAATCCATGAATAAATGTTAGTTCTACTGCATCGAAAAAGGGCCGAAATTGTATTGAGAGCAGTATTAATTCGACCCCCGATCAATAGTCGATTTGCAAGAGTGACAAATGGCCAAACGTGGCTACTCGTCGAAACCAATAGGTGGTAATTACTTTTTTGGCTACTGTCTCGTCCGCTGTACAGTTCACTAAGTGCTTCAAAGTGTATTGGTCACTACACCACTTATAATACTTCACTTTATCATTTTAATTTTACTATTATTATTATTATAATAAAATCGTAAAGGAACTTACCTTTTTTATCATCTTTTTCATTCCTCCTCAGAGCTCAGAGAACTTTCAGAGCGTGTTTCGTCGCATACATAGCCAATGGAGCGTTACCAGACTACAGAAAGAACCAGTCCTCTTCCAGTGACCAGTGAGGTTTGCGCATTTGCCATTCTGTCAAGTTTCGTTTCCGAACTCCTAGTTGCCGTTTTTACGTAATTTGTGGTCTGCGGGGCGTTTTATCTTTTTTGGCCCAACCCAGGCCCGCGTTTTCTAATTTCGCCTCGACTGCTCTCTGACCCGTAAGCGAACAACGCCGGAGCGACAACGCCCAGTGTAACTGAGCAGAGTCCGTGGGCTTTACCCACAGTGCATAGCCTCGTATACTGTTATATAGTGTGTTTGTATATGTAGCGGGGTATATACGCGTACTTGTCTGGAAATGGTGCTGTCTGTCTGGCTTCGGAAAAGTCTCGACCAGCGCGATCGAGTCCTACGTTTCCAGACAGGCACGACTAAGACAAATAGACCCTCCACGAAGAGGCACCGCTCTCAAGCTTTAAAGCATACCGTCACTAATCAAAAACACGGGCTGGTCCATGTAATTAGTCGGTGCGAACTCAATAGCTTCATAACCCCCATCCAAATTCGATCCGGCGTATACAGTAGTTTATCGACACTGGCGAAATACGACCGTGATTAACACCACCGACCTTACTGGGCCTAGGGGGTGAAAACAGGAAGCCTATACCTACTCCCAAAGCCTAACTTCATTAAAGCCGTACCAACTTATAGCTTGTGTTGTAGACACGAAAAAAACAAACCATTAGCCACCCATATGAACGTTTAGAAAATTTTATATCAGCTGCAATAGGCTCAAATGTATTCAGGTCTTTTAATTCTTGAGTATTACCGATTGATTCAGTCAATCGTGTGTAACTGTGTTAACATTTCTCGTTCCCCTTCTCTTTTGTCCCTCCGGTTCTTCTTTGGCTAGTCGTATGCATCGAATAACACATACATTTCAGTAGGAAGCAAATACCCCATATAAATACTACCAGAAGAAATAATTATCATTGCAACGTACTTGACGATATGCAATATTCTCTGAAGCAAGCTGCGGTTTTTGCCGCTGCAGTTCGAATCGTAATTTAAGGTGATTAGTTGGGTAAAATGACAGCTACGAAGTTGTATTGTTCTCAGTCCGAGAAACTGCTGCGACCTAGCTAAAAAAAATAGCTATAACTTTGTTGTCGTTCAGGGAGAGGTTTGAATAACTTCCGTTAAAATTACAAAACGAAAGTTGCAATCTCAAATTGTGAGCTATCATACAACTGTTTTTTCTATAAGCCAATAGGGTTAGCGTTCGTAGCTGGTGGGTGGAGAACTCATACGAACGATTTGGCAATTTTGTAACTGTTGCGATCATAGAGAAAATTTTATATAATATATTCCGTCATTCAAGGGGAGGTTCAAATAATTTCGTTTTAAGTTTAAAATGACAAAACAAGAGTTGCAATCTCCAACTCTAAGCTATGCTAAAACTACTTATTTGTGGCCACGTGAAAGCCAATATAATAAAAGGGGTTAGCTTCTGCTATAGATCCAGACGCATAGGGACAATTTGGGAACTTTTAGTTGCCCCGATTTCGAGGACATTTTTAACAAAATTGTTAAGCCGCGATAATTGAGAGCTCCAACTAACATCCGATATCCTACATACGTTTCTGTCTGCAGCTTTTTAGGTTGCGGGTTGAACAGTTGTAATTCACGATTTAGCCGGATTTATACGGCGATACAGGGATACTCGCTGGGTCGATACACTAGGCTACCTGACACTCCGCGCACATTGTATTCCATACCAATAATATTGTGTTAACCTTAAAAGTGATATTTTGGTAAAATTCGTAAATTTATCCCAGATGTCCTAAGACGAAATTACGGAGCTTTTCACCCCTGCATGGTCAATAATAATGCTGGTCAACACTCGCGAGAATCCAACTAAATATGCAGGGAAAGAGGCATTTTTGAATCCTCAACACTCTTCAGCTTACAGGCTTATGAACCGCTAGTTGGCAAGGCTCGCCGAACGCCATGCACATCCAACAAATAATGAAGGTTTTGGGATAATTTTTAGGGCTGTATCTTCGGATTGGTCATTTTCCATTGTGCCGAAATTGACCCTGCATGAATGTCGGAATACTGCCCATTGGTCCCATATTAATACTGAATAATATTGTCAAATCGTATGACAATCCAACGTTTAAAATCTATTGGGGGAGAAAGAAAAGAAAACGTTTGCAGATTGTCATAAAAATATTCGTATCAGTTTAGTTGGTGAACGGAGCTAAACGAAGCTTTCTATAGGCCTTCTCTGAGCAGAAACAATTGCGCTTTGTGAACATTATTTTCGATAGTAAGGTTGGTTGTGTTGCATACTGATTTTCTGAGCCATGCCTGGCTGAATGTTACTGAACCCACCTGCGCTTATTATACAACTCTCAATCGAGGAAGCATTATATTTTTGAATTTGACTGGTCGATCATGGCGTTCCCCAGGGATCGCTCTCATAGGTCCCCCATTAGTACAAATTATTTAAAATAACTATAAGAAGTGGAGTGTGGCTCTCCACCACGTCTATATGCCATATCCATTATGTTATTCAGTTGAGACCCGAAGTCGTTTGGGGGAAACGGCCATGCCAAGCGGCAGCAAAGCCTGTTACCTGAAAAAATCGAGCCTATTAATAAAAAATAAAAAAGTTCCTCTCACCCATTTGGAAGTATTACCTTAACAGCGTGAGAATTTGTGATCAGCCGAGATACCCGGCTTCGAATATTGGTTCTGTTCGATATGACCTCTTGCCGGAAGTGCGTGAACTTCCTTCACGTCGATTCTAGATAAGCATTCCTCGGCGATTAGACGATAAAGATCAAGGGAGATCACCGGGGGTGGTGCCGTTGTCACATCCAGGCTGGATGCTTGTAATAATTGTTATTGATCGCCCCTGACTGTCTTACTTATATGATCAGCGATGTTGCAGACATTGCGCTCGTCGTATTCTCGTTTCCTCATATGAGCATATAACTCCACCGCTTATTACAGGCTTCACTGGCTCCAGTAAGGCAGAGAATTGCTTTTGAGGTCCTTCTACTCATATACAAGCAATCAACTGCATGGCTCCTAGTTTCATCTCGGAGCTGTTCAGGCTTGTGCTTCAGACCTCTAAGGTCATCTTCCAAGCAACAAATTAAAGTCACGGTTCGCTCATCCACCAAGTTCTACGGTGACCGTTCATTCGCCCCTGCTTCGCCTCCCTTGTGGAATGCCCTTCCTGACTCTGTCCGTCTGGCCCCGTCTGTGGCTACTTTCAAGTTCCGTCTTAAAACGTTTCTCTTCACTCAGCACTTTCTGTCTGACTGATTCTCCTTTTATGTCTTTGTTGTGTGTTTCTCTCCCTTTTTTGTTTTTTTAGTCCTCTGGTCCTTTTTGCTCTGTGAAGCGCCTAGAGCTTTTTGCATTAGGCGCTCTATCAAGTCCTCATTATTATTATTATTAGTAATTTATTTCTTCGAGGCCCAAAACGCGACTTCGACGCGGTGTGTTTGGGGTTTACCCAACATGTCATCAACCCCTTCCAGTGTATTTCTCTATTTATACACACATTTGCGTCTGGATTTCGCTGTGATAGACCACGCCCCCGTCTGTCAGCATCGACCCTGAACGACGTGGTAGTGTTAGCTTTGTGCAAGACGTACTGCGTAATTTGGATGTATACAACGAAAGAACGATTCAAGGCAAGTTAAGATTATATCCCGTATCAATTTTCGTCTGTCACATAATTAATGTCCATCGACCAAAATTTATCAGGAGTGTTCTTCCTCACAAACACCTTCTACTTGAGAAACCAGAGACATATCAACTGTAAATAATCGGAATATATCCTCGCTAAAAATACTCCATTTGATATACATTTGTCAACCAACGCTATCATAGAAGATTAGGTCTATTGAAGGGCATATCATAATATACCAACTGTCACAGTGCACCCCCCCCCCCCGTCTGCATAGCGTGTGAACTATGCTATGTGACCTTTCTTTCGAACTATTTCTTCGAAAAATCCATCGTTACCACAAGGGGGCATTGTCTCAATCTACGTGGTGGTAAACGTTGCAGAATTAGACATTCGGAAGTATTTCTTTCCGCAAAGAGTGATTAATGAGTAGAATAGCCTCCGCGCAGATGTTATTTGGCAGATGACAGAGTATTAATGTCTTGTCTTGACTAAACTAAACTAAATAAAAAAATTAAACTTCTGCGCCCGCCTCCTGACGTGGTCTTGTAGTTCAAAAGCAGAATCGACTAGCCATGTGCACCTAAAATTTGGTGCGTACAGGGATGATATCCACAGATTCCTTATATTACCGAATAGTTCTTCCGATGCAAAAAATCCAACCTAATGCAACCAGTGCAACAGCGCCCTCCCACTCCCAGAGAACTTTAGCAGGATATATCTCCGCACACGAAACTGCGTATTCATAGTTGTGTCGCCAAAGGCAAGATGCCGATTCACGCGGTCATTAACTTCACCAATAGGTAGTGCAAGGGACATGGAGGAACGTTCAACCTGTAGATATCAATTATGACCCCCCCCCACTCCCTCCCCAGTGGGGCGGCGATGACTATACTAAGCCTATAATAGGTGTTTCTCTGCCGCAGCCCCTAAGCTGGTGGAATGCCTCCCAGCTGAAGCTGTCAACTGTACCTCTGTTGCGTCTTTCAAGAGACATCTCCAAAGAGACTTATTTGTTTAATTTTCGTTGCTGTTTTTGTACTCGTTTATTGTTTTTTCCTTCAGCGCTTTGTATCTTCTTGAAAAGGCAATTTATAAATGTATGTATTTATTAATTATCATTACTATAATTACACAAAAGGCCCCCGAAATGATTTGACTTGCCAAATTTTTGAGTCGATGTGACTTGAATTGGACAAATATGGTAGCTTGTCCCTACCTCTGTCTGAAAATGAGGGTGCACCACTCATCAGAGCGGATGACTTCTGGGACACCTGGGGCCCAGGGTTCAGTCAACTCTGACCAAAACTATATCATCCCAATACCAGTAAAACTAAGCATCAGCCTTGGACACTGACAGAAACCCCGGATTTTGTTCACAAATGTACATTAGCAGGCTCTAACATTGTAAATCCCTCAGGCGACAGTAGAACTAATCCCGAAATGATCGTACATACCAGCTTCATCTTTTTACTTCTTATAGTTATTCTCTATAACAGCATATAACCCACTCTCTCTCATTAGGATTTCTTTTAGTACTGTATCTATATTTCCCCGTTGCTTCGTTCCGGGAGTAGTAGTGCATATTGCGCAATCACCGTGGTGAAGGCATTTTCTTGGTACAGCGCGTATGCGGCACCCGATTTTCAGTTGATATTAAGACTTCCGTAGATATTATCACGGAATCAATAATGACAACCTCCATGGGTATTGTTGGTTCTTTGACGATGTCAGAGGAATCTATACAGTCATGGCAGTGTGTACGTGTTTGTTGGTGTGTTTCTGTGTGGGGGGTGTGTGATTTTGTGTGCAGCTTCCTTCTGGGAAGTACAGAAATCCTACTAGTCAGTTTGTTTCGGAGTGAGGAGGGGAAATTCGAAATTCGTGAGGAATTGATGTTTTGAGAGTGTGATTTCAGTTTTGAACACGAAAACTCAATCAGGCCGCAATTGATGGAGCACACACTTGGTATGTGTGTTCCCTATTGTGAACAGCGAAGAGTACAGAGGTTACAGGTACGGGAACCTTGTAAAAATGTTAGGTCTAGAAGGGTTGGTCTGGTCGATTTGAAATTAGGTGCGCATTTCTTATGAGGGGGTGGGGGGGGGGGGCGTACAGGGAAAAAGTTTGTTATGATCGCATATTTGATCATAATTGGTCCGAAACAGAAAAATTGGTGGAAAATTGATGTTTCGGCCTCATTTAGCTCGTAAACTCGGTAACTCGGCCCCTGATGGATAAGCTCATACGTCACTCTATTCCGATTCCTCCCATATGGGACATTTCAAACGGGTGATCTTTGAGCTCCAACCTTTGTCTCATTTTCCTGATAACCAATGCGTGACGTCTTGTACTTGAGTCTCCCCTCCGATCCATTCATCGATGTTCCTGTCTTCATATTTGATATTTATGACATTTCTCGTTTCCATAGGGGAGTTACGCATGCCTATCGCTTTTGGTATAGATCGGAGGTCATTCTGGTAGAAGGGTGGGTCTTTGAAGGAGAGGTATAGTGGAACGTGCACTTTTGGGAGCGATCGTTCTCCAACAAAACTACTTCGATGTTCATCCTGCTTGATCAGAATTATCATTGACCATGGTACATTCATGCAGGATATTTAGGTATTTTAGATGAAGGGTCGTTGGAGGGGCAGTCTGCAGTCGTGTGAAAAAAGTGTGAAAAGTGGACAATTTGTCGCCTGATGTCACCAGAAGTAAAAAAAACGGAAACATTGTGGACATGCTAAGTCCACAATGTTTAGTCTGATCAAGCTGCGATTTGACACTCAACTTCTTGTGGAGAGGGAAGTACAATAACCCTATTGGTTTTACTGTAAATGAGGGATCACGTTTACAACTTCAAAGTTTAGACATGATAACTCATCACCACCTAGCGGGATTCTGAGCTCATACTTGTATATGTGTTCCCCATAGTGAATACATGACCCTATTTTTTTTGAGGTAAGGCCAGAGGTGAATCATATGAAAACCTTGTGGAAATAGGAAATTTGTGAGATATGTTAATGTCAACGTAGAACACAACAGAGGAGGCAAGATCTGTGGCTCGTGTTCAACATGTAATTAAAAAAGTAACCTGTAATTTTGCTGGAAAAGCCAGGTAATGACAAAAATTGGTCCACCAGGCTACAAGCTACATACTGTTAGTAACGCTGCCTGGTTATGAAAGGTCAGTGACAGGGGTATAAGATAGGGTTGGGTAGGTTAGGCGATCATTGTTTGGTGATGTAGGGATGATCCATGATAATGCCTGCCACTACTAGCCCCGTTCTCTTCAAAGGGGGGTTTGGGTACAGTTCAAATTTTCATTGCAATTACAATGAAATGATTCACCAAATTGTGATTGGTGAAAGTGAATCTCAATATGTATCGAAACAATTGGGAAACTTCTGGCCGATGTGAAAAAAAATCTGATTTCCAGCAAGCAGTGGATGTCAGCCAATCGGAAACCTATTACGAGGCTTCAATGCAAGCTATCTTACAAGCGTTTTACTCTTTTCCAAGTGTCTTCAATTGGAAGAATACGCAGTCTAGACAGCTGTACACGGCTGTCTAGTGTCATTCAACTATTCAGTTTGTAGAGAATATATCTTAACGAGCCACACCAGGTAGCGAGTACTGGAACTGTTGGAAGCAGAAACCAAACAAACTTGAGCCTGAGGGCATTCCCCGGAGTTGCAAGTTCTCAACGCCAATCATTTGACATTATTTGTTCGACTCTTTGTTGGCATGGTTTGAAATTTTAAACAATTTGGCCATTACAATCTCCAGAAATCGTGATAAAATTGAAAATTCGTCTGAATTAAACACTGTAAAAATCATTGTAGAATTTACAGTAAATTACTGGCAGCAGAGTTTCCAGTAATTTACTGTACCTTGTACTGTAAAATACTACAAATTTCAAAGTGAAATTACAGTAATATAATTTTACTGTAAACTTCACAGTAGTTCCTTGTAAAATTTACAGCACATTACTGGCAACTCTGCTGCCAGTAATTTACTGTAAATTCTACGATATTTTTTTTCACAGTGGAGATTCACCAGGAAATTCTCCCATGTATCATTGGATCAACTATTTGTATTTTGTCAAATTGAAGGAATTTGAGATACCAATGCTGTTATTTGGCTATTTATCACATTTTCAAGGAATTTGGAAATTGGAATGTCTGGATGGTTTTAAATTTTAAACAAGCTAAAAGTCACGAAACATGGTTCTTTGTTGCAATCGTGCCGAGATTAGAATCAGGCCTAGATCACAATCACCTTGTTCTTGAACATGACCAACAAAAAATGCAAAGGAACATAATTCTTTGTTGCAATTTTGTCGAAATTAGATTCAGGCCTAGATTACATTCCCCTTATTCTTGAACATGACCATACAACGGAAACCCAGATTTCCGGAAGCCAGATTTCTAAAACCGAATAAAATTGTTAAATATGATCATTCATCAGCCTAAATTGTGCTTCCTAACAAATAACGATAGAACGTCATTTCGTATTCGAATATTCCTATGAGCAACGACTTTAACCTTGCGATGCACAACATTCTCACCATTGGTACCCCGTGCAGACATGCTGTATTGACAATCAAGTCGGTGAATTGTACCGTAACGAGTTCTGAACAAATATGTTCAAAACATAACAATAACTTTTTTCCCCTATACACATAACCAAAATACTCCATCGAACAGTCGAGAATAGCACAGTTCTGAAGGACGAATTTCCTAATTAGGCAAGGGCTTATACACTAAAATACACAATTGAATGGCTACGCAACTGAAGCTCAAAAGTTCAATTCACTAAATTTAAATTCGGTACCAGTTCTGCCATAATTTTATTGTCGTATTCATGACGCGTTGTCGACTGATGGTTTCTCATATGATACCCTGACCATGTTTCACGTTTCCTTTCCTCTCTTCCAAACTGAAACAAGATGAATCTATGGCTCATTATGTGACCATACTTTCACGAAAGAGTGGTGATATCTGTGAGGTCAATTTGAATATTTCACATCGGCACTTTCACTCGATTATCTTCCCACGAATATCTGCATTTCAATCCAAAGCTCGGCCGACTATTTCATAGCATTTAGTTGGGTACAGTTAATCGAGCTTCACTTTCAAACTTCTTTCAAAAACCTGTTTGTTACGGCTGGCTCTATTGGATCGACCTGCTTTGTACAATGAATCTCACATACTGCTGTAATTTTCATCCTCCGACAGTAGCTATTTTACTAATCAGTCGTATCACGTGTAGGCCTACATTTGGCTATTCAGTGATATAGGAATGTACTGTTGAGATCGCACGAATAGCGCACGCCTTCACACTGTCAACTATCACCGTGTCTATAGCCTAGGCCTATAGACGAGAGACCTTTTTGGAAATTTCTGATATTGTTCACTTGTAATGGATTGTCGGGACGACAAAGGACAAACATGTTGTGTTGTGTGATTATCGTTAGATCAGAGGGATCAATAGACCGCATCACAAATTACGATTACGCTGCTTAGTGGGGAAAATTAGCGGGTCAGGTATTCAGACACTGACAGCAATTAGTACCAAATACTACAGACCTTCCCACAATGCATTGTGAATGCAACCTGCATGTTTTTGGTTTTTTTTTTTTTTTCGTATCGAAGAATGCAGTACTTTGAATCCAATATCCTACGTTTTAGAAACGTTTACTTGGAACTAAAGCGCGGGGTTGTGTCAAACTATAGCATGATGTTAGTCACGACTAGTGGTGAGTTCACATATTGGTAAAAAAACTAGTTTCAAGTTTCAAGTTAATTTCCTACTATCCCCAAAACAATTTCACAACAAATACATGCTTAACAATATACAATATAAAAATCAGAAAGTGTAGGATCGTCCTAATAACGTACACTGGGGAAGTAGAGGAACCAGAAATAAGTAGAAACTTCTCTATAGTCTGGAACCTTCGTAAATATAGCATATTAATACATTATATGTGAACATATATACACACAAGCAACCACAATGCATACGGCACACATACCTCCAGGCAAACCCATCACACCTATATTCTTTCTTAAACTTACAGAGCGTAAATGGTGTGATTTTTAAGGAGGGGCGGGGGCAAGGAGTTAGTTATCACATTTAGCATGAGTTGCTTGGTTCAAGTCATTGTTCCAGCAAGTGATATCTAAGTTTTCTCTTGAACAAACGTTGGCGAATTGTTAATGCAAGGGGCAGCGAATTCCAGAAATGAACCCCGATACTACATATTTGGGAATGTCCACGAACAGACCGGTAGTATGGTTGACGATGCGAATGTCGATTGCGAGTGTTATAACCATGATATCTAGAATTTGTATCATAAAAACCACTAAATGAATCAGACAACATGTCGTGGTGAAAATGATATAGAAACACTCCAAGTTGGTGATTGTTTATATCGAAAATGGTCAAAATCTTCTCAAGTCCCTAAATAATGCCATAGCACTGTGTTCCTGACATGGGAATGTTACAAATATTTCGGACATTTTTTTCTGTAATTCAAATACGTTTCCAAGAGTTGATTTTTGTGTATTACCACACTATAGGAGTCTAAGATAGATAAGGGAGTACTAGTGTGTTATATAGCATTCGGAGTCAGTTTAGGGCAGAAAAGTATATTAATAACATTTGACCTAGAAATTTGTTCATTTACGTTCCTTACGTGTTCTTCCCAATTTAACGCTTCGTCTATCGTTATCCCCAGAAAAAATGTACCAGTGAAGTTTTCGTTTCATGCCCGTTGAGAACGACTTTAATGTCATTCGTCTCTGGAAATTTACTATCAAAAACCATTAATTTCTTTTTTTTGTAAATTTACAGTCAATCTATTTGAATTTAGCAATCGGATATATTTTTTATTTCGCGTGATACTGCCTTCAGAGTCTCTTTAAGAGTATCACGCTTAAAAAGAACTGTGATGTTATCAGCGATTAAGAAAAAAAGTAGCATTTGCTGAAGAAGTATGTATATCATTGATGTATAGTATGAAAAGCAAGAGACCGAGTATTGATCCTGGGGTACACCAATATTACAGGTTTTTGTCTGCGATGACGTATAATACATATTTGACAAAATGTGAACGATTATGAAGATAACTTTTGAACCAATCTAAAACTGTACCGCGTACATCATAAGCATATACCTTATTTAATAAAATGGTATGATCAATGGTGTCAATGCTTTAGAAAGGTCATTAAAAAAAAAAGAAAAAAAGAAAAAAAAAAGAGGGCAATCCCCAGTGTTGCAGGATCTCATTGGCAATGTGGAACTATTCAGTCGCTTCTACCTGCTACTATTTCGCGAGTTGCAAATAAACATAAATTCATCAAATATGTCTTAAAACAGCCAATTCCCACAAAAAAATCATATTCATAAAAATTTTGGGGGAAATTACAGCATAAATGCTGGGAAACCCTTTGTTTTGATACTCTGTACCTCGTTCTGAAATTTGGAACAATTCAGTCCTTCCAATCTCTAAATATACTGAAAACAGGACAGATTTTCGAAATTCCAAATTTGGCCAAAAACCAATTCCCCCCTAAAATCCGCATTTTTGGTAATTTTTGGCTGATTGCATGAGAAAAGTTGTAATTTGTTCCATTTCACATTGCTACAAAGTTTGAAATAATTCAGTCATTGGAATCAGCGAATATCTTGAAAAATGGTGGAAAATTAGGAAAAATGAGAAATTGCCTCAAAATTTGTGTTTTGCCCCCCAAATTTCACAATTTTGACAGTTTTCACCTACTTTTTAGAGCAATATGTTTTTTATGACTATCCAGGCGTGTGCTAAATTTTACTATGTGCAGCCACTCCAAAATGGAGTTATTGCGAAGAACCATAAAAAAATCTGACGGACACACAACGCACACACACAAACACACACACACACGCAAACACACAAACGGACACCTTCGCGAGTGCACTTCATTGCTGATCACCCAACACCCATGGTACCCCACCAATGGATACCACCAGTTGGATAGTTCCTAACCACCACTATGGTTACCATAGCAACCGTTGCCTATGGCAACCAGCAACAGTAAATATAGGTGAAATGGCCAACTGACTACAATATTTCATCCGGCCCTTCGGGACCGATGAGATAAAAATTATCCGACACACAGTCAATTGGACTTTGCTAATGTTGCCAATGCAGAAACTTGGCTCTCGTCATTCTCGACTCAACATGCAATTGTTCTCGTTCTCATATGTACAGGGCTAAGTTATCTCAAATAGTTACGAAGGACTGAAGAAAATTATTTCTCGCAGAAGCTATTCCAATAAAGTGATCATGTCGTGAAATGATAGATCACCAAATATCCCAACTCCCGACCATCCACAAATTAATTTCATTGAAATACAAGGTTTGGCCGAGGTGAGCTATTTTCCAATGAGAGAAGAGAATTTGTTCATAGTATTCTGACCATATTTGAAGGGAAACGTGCAACATGTGATGCAGAGCTTCTTGGAAAACTGAGACACATCAGTTTTATTCTCCAATTATTTAAAAAAAAAAAAAAGGCAAACTTGGAGTGTGCCTTGAAAAATCCATATTCTCCATATAACTTTCAACTGATTTCAAAGGAAACCCATGAATAATTAATTGTTGCCAACGTTTGAACGTTTGTATCAAGGAAAGCAATACCTCGAACCCGATATTCTACGTTGTAGAAACGATTACTTTGGTGCTAAACCGTAGTTTGAGTTTCGTTACACTAAAGCGCGGGATTGTGTAACAGACAAGCATGACGTCAGTCTCGACTGGTGTCGAGTTTACGTGTGGGCCACAAACTAACCGACATACGACTACGCTAATGTTGCTAATGTAGAAATTTACCCTCAGTCACTAGTCACTCTCAATTCATGCAATTCTTCTCGATTGCACATGTACAGGGAGGGCTAAGTTATCTCAGGGAATTACGAGGCCTGAGGTCAACGATTTCTTGTGGAAGCTATTCGAAAAAAAACAGTCATATTGTGAACCGATGGATCACCAAATATCTCGGAACTTGACCATCAACGAAGAAAAAAAAAGATTTGGCCAAAGTGAGTTATTTTCCCATAAAAGAAAAATATTCTGTTATGGTAATTCTGAACTCATTTGGAGGGGAGGCAACGTGTATTGTAATGTGGAGGTGAGCTTTTGGGACAACTGAGAAGCAGTATCAGTCTCCAAATATTGAAAATTGGCCTAAAAAAAGAAAAAAAAAAAACAAATTTTTCGACAACTTTCAACTGATTTCAAGGAAAAGCCCGTGAATATTTAATTGCAAAAGTTTTTTTAATATCTTACAAAAAATTGCCAAATTGTCAAAATATAAGATTTTGCTAAACTGCTAAACGCAGAGGTGTACCCATATCCCGAATATCGTGAAAAAATGAGTAATGAAAAATCTCTGATTTTTTTTTTCGTCAAGATTTTTCAGCTCATAGGATATATCAGGGCTGCTAAGATAATGGACCTAGTTAGTAATTTGAGTTTGACACATTTACAATGTTCAATATCTTTCAGTTCAGGAGAGAGTCATGTCAGTCGGAGCTACAGTTAATGAGATGATAATGATATTGTGTCAAAGGTCATAGGGGAATGACCGCAGTTCGACGTTGAACGTAGTGTGCAGAACGATCGATCTTTCGAAACTCCCATGCCGAAAATTACGAATCCTGCTATAACAAAATTTCGCAGATTTACCCCCATACTTATCAACAATAACATCCGAAACATGGGATGAATTGGTTGCGTTTTCAAATAGTGGTGACAGTTAAAAAAAAAGAGGCCGTAACGATATTGCAATGGGGGGAATCTGACCGAATCGCGTCAATCCCCACCCCCCCCCCCCCCCCGAAATGTTCTTAGAATTACGAACGGGCTTATAGTCAGGACAGTCGAGTGCCAAATACGTGATTAGATTGGGAATAGAGGGCGACATCGAATAGAATGCTTATTTTCCCTACCTCGTCTCCTAAGTCTGGGATTCCACTGTGGTGTATGCGGTGTCCGGGATGGATGTGAACATCATATATTTCCGAAAACGAACTTTTGTTTCAGAAGAGAACATACGTGCTATAAGTTTATGCGGGAATACCATAAAAATGCAATAGTCCATGCATAAAAAGTTCCCCCCCCCCCCCCGTTGATTGCTCTTTAGGAGGATATCCATAGAATTCATTCGCGGTGATACGCATCCCGGTATACTCATCTGTGTCATTGGTGCTTGCTTATTTCGACTACTCAGTGTTGGTTTGTCTCCATTTTTTTTTTTGTCTCTGTGGAACCAATGTCTAGTTTTGGCAATGAATAGGACATATTCAGTCAATGGCCCCATCTTAGCTCGCGTGAATTCGCGATTTTTTTCACGTGCGTACTGGGACCCGCATACGCAATAATGGAATCCTACCCAGGCCTGCTATAGTATCATTTCGCTGTTTCTACTAGGAATTTTCACAGTGAATATTTCGAATGGAAAGTAGTCCTAAATTTGTCTTATCACGCCCGCAACGCATATTTTCTTCCAGGATGTAATTGTGCAAGTGTTTTCAACTAATCGGTACTACATCTCAAGGCCTAATCATTAGTGATAGTAAGCATGAATTGAATCGATATATCCACTTGGGGTCGTGGAGATGTCACATCTACGACAGTAAAAGAGCCCATGCACAACCAAGCATTGAAATTTCCTAATAATCTCATATTAAGTAATGTCCCGGTGAATTGCAAGCAAAATTCGTTATTATTTTTTACCGTATCATAAAAGTTGAAACTACTCAGCAATTCAGTTTTTCATTTTTTTTAAAATAAAGGGCGGAAAGTTGGTGAATTCTGTGATTGACAAAAACAGAGTTTCTCTCCCTAAATCCGTATTTTTTGATAATTTCACCCAATTGCATTGCATTTTGTAGCTCTCTTCCTTATTAGTAAATTCAAAACTATCAGGCAACTTCAATCATCTGATATCTTGAATTCTAGTGAACCAATATTCTATTGGCCTGCATAGTGAAGGTTAGCTTTCCTGATAGCTCAGGCCTATGTACACTTTGACCCATGTTTGGCCATCTCACATATGGAGATTTGCACATCCAAAATATCTGACGGACAGAACAAAAGGCCCCATATACACGCACACACAAACGGACGACTTTTTCGAGTGCACCTCATTGTTGGAACCCCAGACACTCTTTGGTACCCCACTTTTGGTTACCGGTACCCCCCGGAGGGCGTCCTCAATTGATGCATCTTAACCAGCATGATTGTTACTATGCAACCGATGCTATGACAACCAGTAAAAATGGCAAACTTACCACATTATCTCTGGCCCCCAGGGACCGATATATAAGGAACTTTCGGGACATTGTTCTTATCGTTTTTTTTCATTCCTTCCATCAGATTGGTATAATGAATATTATCTTATTCAACTGCGTCAATAAATGTGAAACCCGTTAGACCCATTGCAATGATCTTTTTTACTCTTTTGACGTGCAAACATGTTTGCTTCCCTGGTGAAGCAAAATAATATAAGTACCCCACATTGCCAATTTGGAGACGAAATGGCCAAATCAAACGTTTCAAACTTAGGTTAGAACTCATCAAGCAAAAAACTCTAAACTCTTCAAAATGGTGAATAAATCTTAATATATATATATCTATATCTATGGTTCCAATTTGTTGGTTTCAAAGGTTCGAACAAGCAGCTCTGTTCCTAAGAAATTGGTAGAAATTATCTCCATGCATTTGGGGGGGGGGGAAAGAAATTGAATCATGGTGAAACGTCAAGAACACTGTCTATATGGAGAACAAATAATGAGCAAATATTTCATATGATTTCCGATAGAGACTACTATTGTGACAATTTGAAACCAATAAGTCATTCAAATCTCCACGAATCCAGAGACTCGAACTGAACCACAAAACACCATTTTGCCCGAAACTGGAGGCATACACATGTTTTCTTTGAGTTTTCCTAATTCGTCATTTACTCGTGATCAGACCACATGATTAAACTCGTCATACTGGATGTGCATCAAAGTACCTAATATTTTAACTGATATATATAAACTTAGATAAGTAGGAAAGAATATAGGAGATTTCATTGAAAAGCAAGGGAGAAAGTTCGAACTTCCAGATGCAACTATTCCATAGCTTCGTCGACGACGCTCTTGTAAGCACTATATATATCGCCCGAGTTTGATTATAGTTTCTCTGGTTGGCGCAGATTCAGTGAATGTGATGAAGGCAGAGTACGGCCTGGTGGTATTGCCCAATAGATCACGTGTACGATAAGCAGGTAAATTGGGCGCATCCTGTGAACACACCGATAGGTTAGCAGTAGGATATAGAAGATGTACGCCCGTTCAAAAAATCAGGCCAGCCAGTGAAGGTTTTTGAGTTCGGTGTGATGTGATTCTCCCTCAGTCCGCCGGGCGATCCCATCAATCAGCCGGCGATACTATTTGGACCGGTTGGAGCTAGAATCGGTAGAATTAATAAAAAAAAAAAAAAGCATATTTCAATCTTCCACTATCATAAATGAGTGGACCCGTCTTCTAGAAATTTTGATGTTATATTTGTTTTAAAAGAAATCCAATACAATTTTTCGGAAATAGTGGCCGCGAGTAGTGGCCGCCGAGTGGCCGGCAAGTTTCTGCTGGTAGTTATCTCTACCTAACGGTATCCCTCATGGCTTTCGTTCAATACTTCCGGGCTTTGATTGCCTTGCCTATTTCATATTACACTGAACCAAGTTTAGACAACTCTCCTTGGTTGAAACTACTATTAGGTCAGAAGGTTAAAATAGCTGGATACTGCTCCGCCTTGATAGCTAGAACCATTTTCAAGTATCTTGAAATGTTACAAAATGTTCTAATCTGTTCAATTAAACTCAGACGGACTAAACGATATAAGCAAGAAGGGGACTATTTTGTCTGCAGATTGTTCTAGTCTGTTATATCCTTCCAGATATGTATGTCAATTCATGCGTGACAAGTAGACACTCCTTCAAGTGTCTTCTCAGTTCCACGTGTCACTCTGTTTTAGCCTAAACATCACCCCCGGGACTATAACTACCATCTGACTGAAATCAACCTAGCGTTTTACCATGCGCTGACGTATGTTATCAGACTTTTGACTATCCGTGATAACAACGTTGGACAATGGACTCTGTTATTGCACTATAACTAAGCTCATTGATTATTCAGATAAGGGTTCACAGCACGTTAACACGCGACGGGGCCGACACTTCTTATTAACGGGACTGACAATTCTGAGAAAAAAGTTAGCTATGTACTTCCGGACATTATGATATGTATAATCTTAGACCGTCATCATGATTATCCCTGAACCCGCTCATGAAGTGTAGTGGCATTATTTGTCATCTGAGAGCATCCACTGTCCCTCTGTCTCTCCCAAACTCTACTTGTTGTTTGTTCATCGATGATGGCCTATACACACTTATACGCTATATTATACGCGCTTTTCTCTGTCGCTGCACCGAAGCTCTAGAACGACCTGTCCACTGCATAAAGACCGCCGAATCTCTCGCCATGTTCAAGGATCTTTTGAAAACACATGTTTTTATAGTTTCTCAATGTGATTTCATTTCTTTGCCTGTTTCGTGGTCAGCCTATGTCGTTTATTTTCGTACATTTCCTTATTATAGGTTCGCCATATTAATTTAAAAAACATTTCATTATGGTTTATCAGCCCTAATTTGATAACTTCCAATCGTTTATATTTGAATATTTTCTAACATCGCATTCTTTTCAGCCCTTCCCCTTTTTTCCATATACCGTTCATTCCTTTTAAGTGTATTGCTCCTTTATTGTTTGAAAGCGCCTAGAGACTTTTTTGGGTATTAGGCGCTATATTGAGAACTTATTTATTAAAATAATTGTCATATATACACCACAAAATTGGGAGATCATAATGCAATGACCAACTCCACGATTTCTGAATAACTCCTCCATCAAGTTTGGCTGTCCTTCAAACACCATCGTTTCCGTACTGATGGATTACACAGTAACCATGTCCTCACAGTTGATGTTATAACGCATATTCTAGATGAATTCATTCACAAGAAAGTATCTTAACTGTAGAGAAACTTATTCTAGCGTCTTTTGGGTTGGGTGATATCGTTTTTATCTAGCAATAAATGTTTTTGTCCCACAACGAACCTATTAACACCTCATTCTCAAAACCCAGAAGTCGATGTGTAGAATATCATGTCCTTTGGATGATGATTGTTTTAAAATATGAAACGGACTGAACAATAACCTTCAAGGAACGGGTTCAATCGGTTAAATAGGTGCTTTTAAGAGAGGGCTAAACGATTTCCAATAGCCTAGCATAGACTGATTCTACCGTATGCCGAGACTTTTGACAATTTTTATATTTGAGGTCGTTAGGGTCTTTTAACAGCATTGTGTTATTTTTCATCTTTTTTTTTTTCTTTTTTTTCTGTTGTTGTTCTTTCTCACATTGATAGGTATTCATGTTTACAATAGGGGGTTGTACGCAACACACAAACGATCACAGCAGTTGTTATTCGAACCCTTTTCAGCTCCATATGTTTGATGTATGTAAGGCTGAAGCAATCCCTTCAACTTTTTCAGTTTAGCAGGTCAGACAAACAGTTCTAAGTGGGCTTTTAAACATTCTCTTCTACTCTTTGTTCTTTTTAATCTGCTAATACATCCCCTCTGGTTCACGACATTATAGAATCATCAAGAATAATACCAGTAATTGTGTATTGGCCTTTTTGTTGATTATAGCGAGAGCGAGAGTACTAGACAGACTGAATAGCCAGGATCATCCAAAATGCAGACAGCGGATGTGTTCCGCTCACTCAAGTATAGCGTAAGTATTACATCAGTAGCTGAGAAACGTCGCCGCCTGTTTGAATTTTGGTGTTGCCACTGCGCACTGCCACTTGGGTGCCTTCGCGTTGAATGGTATCATCGTCTGGTAAGTTATAATAATCAAATACTCTTTTAGCAATACGAAAAGTTTCGGGTAATCCGGAGACTTGTTGACAGGATTGGTCATTATTTTTGAGAATATCTGTGACATTTCAGCATTGCTGTTAGCTGACGGAATTGCTGGCAAAGAGACGTCTCTGTGATAATTAGTAGTCAACAATTGATCCAGATCTCTATTAAAAAAAAGAAAAAAGAATGAGGGGCGGTTTTTAATGCAGTCAAGCTGAATGATAGTAGTCGAAAGTAGTTTGTTCGATGCACATCGTTTCTATAGACAGTTAGTGACGTTAGTAATACGTTTTTGTTTCAATACACTAATGGATATTTTATCTAAAGAATTCTTGAAATCAGCGCTACAAGCGCATTCGTAATTCGGATTGCATGCTGTGGTATCGTAATTGGGCAGTACGGCCAACTGTTCTATGAAAAAAAAAAAATGTTCTGGCGTATCGTAGCGCGTAGGCTGGTAGGTACGATAAGAAGGTATATGGGATATTTTCCGCATCCCAAGACATGGCCCTTCGATATTGTTATAAGGTTCATGTATCGTTTTGTTTTGGGACATACACTCAGAACCAAAATTTAGTGTGGTAAAGTGTAACTTTGAGCCAAGTTGTTTTACAGGGTAGATAAGGAAAAAAACGTTCGAGTTGATAGCATATAATATGATGCATTTCTACAAAAAAAAAAAAAAAAAAAAAAAAATCAATGCCTGCTTACGCAAGAAAAAGGTCGTGGTATGGTACTAGGGGTGGTAGTAAAAACTTGAGGAGATACACAAGAATGTGTAATATTGCTAGAGCACTCGATTTGGAAAGTATTGTTTGTGTTATTTCCGGTTATCACAATTTACAGATAGTGAATATTTTGTGAATGTATTTTCATGTCGCATGAAATTGAATAGACGTGAAACAAAAAACACAGAATCAATGCATACACGATATATCAAATCCTCGTTCGTGGAGGGAGGCTCTATATGTGTTAGGTAATAGTGCCGTAATGCTCTGATGAAAGTGGTTGTTCCAGTGAAGAAGACAGGAGGAAAAAGAAAATTCTGGGGCGAACATGATTATGGGGTATCTTTCCATCGGTCCCAATAAATTATCGGACAGAAGGATTCACGCAATTGACAATGGTGACGCCAAAACCCTTAGTTACAATACGATTCTGGAATTGCACTGCAGCTATGGGCTCTCAAACATACGACCATGAGAAAAGAAAAAAATTGTTCAGAAATCAGTGGCACGCATTGAAATGAATCCCCAATGTATCCTTTAACCGTTTCTAACCAACAATGAGTATAGGTGATTCCTATACAATGGAAACAAAACAAAACATCCAATCATAACATTCGTGTAAACTATGGATGATTATTCCTGGTTCTCTCACCCCCCCCCCCCCCCCCCTTTGTGATGAATTGGTAAGATAGCGACAAACGACTGGCATCTGAAAGCACACCCATACTTAACACATAATCATCGCGCTGTGTGGTAGAGAGAACTTTTGCCTGGTTATTTATTTTCAGTGCAAGATATGGAAATGCTGACGAATAACAGACGAGAGTGGATAAACACACACTCGATAATCCATCCACACTCCTAATTCGCAGGCCGTTGACTTCTTTAATTTTTGAATTTATTCTGAGGTGAATAATTCTTCCCTAAGAAAAGTGGTGAAGAGGTAATGCCTCGCCATATTGCGCCAGAAAATGACAGACGCTGAACTGTGAGCTTTGGTAGCTCTTCAAGCTATATTTAGCTCAGTCACGACTACCATGATAATTCTGGATGACTTTATGATTTGATATGATCGGGAATATACCCTATATCCCGCCCGCTGAAATATGACATTCTGAATCTAACTTTGAATAATGATATGTGTTCGAAGAATCACAAAACGTGGTACACCGAGCTGCCACAAGCAAGCCACACCGAGATAGCCTAGGCTCGCGTTAGGCTGCAGCCTGATGTGACAAGGGGGGGAACGGCTTTGAGGCAAAATGCAAATTCGAGTTCAAAGATGTAGTCCTCTCCCCGTAGGCTCATCAGTGAAACGAGGGGATGGGGGAGGGAGTGAAAAGTAATCACCATAGAGGAAAAGCCCTACTGTCTTGCGATCGACCACGTGATTGAGTGAGTGTCTGTGCCACTGTTTCCACTCGAGGGTAGAACTATGCATACTTGGAATATTTGCGATGTTGTTATCTTAGACTGAAAATGTCTTCCTAAATCATTCCAATCAGCTCAAGAACCTAGTTGACAAAGTCGACTATCCGAGATACTTACTGTAGGAACCTGGGAAGTGTCTCGTCGCATTCACGTCAATGAGGAGGAGATTAACTTTATTGCTCCATATGCCATAGCCGTAAATTGGTTACCGGCCGAGAGGCCATCGACTATTGACTGTTATCAAAATAGATTGATTGCATTTAATTATACATAGGAATTGTAATTCCGTTAGTTGAACATCGGTTAGCTAATTATTAGTCTTGTCTGATACTAAGAAAAAAGTTTAGAACACTTAATGAACATTTTGAAAATGAAAATGACATTATGGAGCACGGAGGACTGGGTTGACTTTGGTGGACGGTTGGTCCCAATTGTAATTCAATTGTGAGTGGAAAGAACCAAGAAATGTTAATTTTGCAACTTATTTTACAATGTTTTGTTTTAGTTTTGTTAATACGGGAACCTAATGAACTTGATGTGAAATTCTAAATTGGTGGCTTTCATTGAGTTTTGTACAATTTTAGTATCGTTGTTCAATAGATGAGCTTGTTTAGTAAATAAGTTTGTGCCTCACTTTAATCTCTTCCTTGATATTACATGATCCCAATTGTTCACGGAGAGTTTTCGAAAATATTCGTCCATGTCCAAAGCAGGACTAATCCTTTTAATTCTCATATACAATTTAGTTGAATGAAAATTGCAAATCCAGATTGTTGTCCAATGGTGGATATCTTTGATCTAATTGTTGCCTAGTCTGTAGGAACCTTACTTTTTGTTTTTTGTTTTTCGTATCGGGAAGTGGTACAAATTTGCTGTCGACTAGCGGTAGTCTGCTGAAACGGCTAGCTGCATTGATTGATTATTACCCAGTCAGTGTCTCTGCATTCCTACAAGTTCAGGGGTCATTTTACGACGCAAGAATTTACAACGATGATGGGCTGTCTGTCTTGGTACCAGGATCATGGAACTCTAATTGTTAGAAATAGGGATAGGTATGAAACCTTGAAAATAGGATCGGGCGTTTACTGGAACATAAATCCTGCATATACAACGGTGTATACATGCACGTGTCGACAGCTTGGTTTCCAAACTATTAGAGCGCGTCCCTGAAAGCAAGTCTGGAACGTGGCCTGCAGTTGCGACTTTATACTCGCTTCCCTGCAGATGACTATAGGAAATTGGGACCATGGTCTGTCGGCCTGACCAATTTCCTTCAAAATATAGCGCAGATGAACAGAGCCATAATAAACCCCACACAGAACCAAATTTGGAGGCTCCAGCATTTTCCGTAGTTGAGTTAACCCATTTACTTTTGAGGAAATTGAGACGTCCCCGAGGGGGTAATGGTGGGGCCGCCCATAAATCTACGCATTGAATGCTAGTTTACTGTTTAGTGTTTACTTGATCCCATCAATAGTTCGTTTGTCACAGGGTTTTTCAAGAGTAACATAATTTAACATGTGTTGCATTACAGTGGATCCTGCTGTTGCCGTTATGCACAAGCTAATTTTGCAATAGCTCGCCGATTCGGATCGGCTGAGATTCTCCTGCACGGTTTTTGCTGCCTGGGGTGTTATAGAGAGTCAGCTACATAGAGAGCCGTGACATATTGACATGACCATTGTCCTTCGTTAATTCCAATTAAATTTTCATGCCGCCGAATGGTGTCCCATTATACAAATCAGTTCCTTCTCAACGCAACACCAATCCAAACCCTGACGTAAGGCCCACATATCATGGCAGTTTAATCTGTATAGACATAGTGCTGTACGATTTTGTGGTCAGGGTACCGGTACCACGTGTTACATTTTCCCGCCTGCATTGAAAATCGGTCCCGGTTCCCCCCCCCCCGGTACTAATAACGAAACATTTTCCTCAATGGCATTGCAAAAACAAGTCCGAAGTCAAATTCAGGTAATTTTGTTTATACAACTGGAGATTCTTACGTAATATTTTATATGAGCTCTTGTTTTTCAATCGTTGGGCTCCACTACCAACTAAGGGTGTCATTTACGGGAGACCTACTATTCCTTGGCAACCTCGGGTAAACAATACAACGTGAACGTGAATTTAGTATAGGCTATAGTCTGCACCTATACTGTCAATGTGTAATGGTCTTATTTTGAGCATATCATGAAGATCATTAAATAGTAACATGGGAATTCAGATAAAAGCTGCATGTTAGAACAATGAAAATCATTAGCTGTAATTTTATCACTGCTGTCTATATACTTTTTTATTCATTCATCGTTGTAGATTGAATAATTGCATTCCTACTGTAAGGGATTTTTATTATGAGACTAGGTTCGCCCTGAATGTTGGGACAGGGGAAAATATCTATTGAGGAGGAGGTGTGTACTCCTAGAACGTATTAGGAGTATCATGATGTGGTAATTATCTCGCTTATAACACTAAATGTGAGCAATTATCACATTATTTTCAAAGTTGCTGTATCTAGTCATAGACTAAGATATAGTTGCACATATTTTTTCACTCCGAAAGATTCTGACATGATGGAAAAAAATCGGAGAAACATTCTGTGAACTTGTGAATGCGGCAATGAAAATCCATTTAATTAATGTTGGACTAACAACAAGGGTTTTCTCTACTTCTTAAAAAACAAATTCAAGAATTATTATTATTATTATATTATTATTATTATTATTTTATATGATTAGTATTATATTAGTATTAATTATTATTAAAATATTACGAGGGAGGATTTTTTTTAGCCATAGGATTATTCATACAACCAGTTTCTCAGTGAAATAAACATGATAAACAACCCCGTTTGCACTTTCTGCTTTGAATCAGAAGAAAAAGTAGACACAATATTTTGGCATTGTCGGGAAGTAGGGGGATTATCTGGGACAGACCTTTTTTCTGCGCTCTTAGGTCGAAAGTTAATGTTCATTGGAAAATGTTTGTTTAGGATACTAACGGAACGAGATGCATTGGTAGCGCAGTAGTATATTTGTGAGTTTATATTTTTACTTGTAGTATTAACAAAGCAATTCCAACTTATGAAACGCTTAAATATAAACTTAAGTTCTACCTAGATGTGGAAGTGCATATTTTACAGAAGAACAAAAAGCTTGAATTGACCCCTAGAGATGAGGAAACTCTCTCCAATACCTAATAGGTATATTCATTTACACTCCATGTACCAGTTTACCGTACAACTGTGATGACTATTACCTGTTATATTATAGTAAGTTTTTATGTATTGCCCCATATTCGAAATCGAGAGACAGGCAAGTTAAAAAGGCGCGAAGAAAAAAAAATATATATTATATTATTAATAAAATTTTGTTTTTGTATTTTTGAATTTGAAATTGAATTTGATTGGGACTTACGGCCGCAA
This sequence comes from Sclerodactyla briareus, assembly GCA_026419785.1. Taxonomy (NCBI): domain Eukaryota; kingdom Metazoa; phylum Echinodermata; class Holothuroidea; order Dendrochirotida; family Sclerodactylidae; genus Sclerodactyla; species Sclerodactyla briareus. Next base: position 362,485 of record JAODTK010001110.1, read on the forward strand.
GTACTGCATGCGCCACACGGCCTTCGGGGATCCCTCAAAATTATACAGATAATGATGGGAGTAAGTAAAGATAATCTGTCTGAGAAAACTTATATGTTATGCAACTCAAGGCGGACGATGGATCGCAGGAAAAACAAAAAAAAATCAATATTTTGCAAATGGCGATATTCGTGAAATATATTTATGGAGGAAAGTTTTTCCAAAAAGACGAAAATTTAGTTTACGCATCTGAAACTGTAGCCCGCGAGGAGGAAAAAATTTTAAAATTTTGTTGTTAATATATTTTTTCATTTTATTTTATAGATTTCTAGCAAAAACTCGAAGCCGAAACGAACCTGTTTGCATCAGTCCTTATGATAAACGGTTTCTGTTAAATTTACACGACAAACGTATCCCTGATCATATTTGAAATTGTATAACTCCAACATCAGTCAGTGTAAGGTTTCTTCTTTCTTAGAGGTGGGGGGCGTGGGAGGGGATCATAAAATCTTGCTCTGCGATATCAGACAGTACCAAAAAATACACCGAGAAATACGCGTATTGGATTTGCCCCGTGTCAAGGTTTCGCGATGTGGAGGAGGAGGGAGACCACTCCCAAGTTAGCCTTAAATTTAAATTGATACTTAATAAAGCTAGCAGTAGCATTCTCACATCGGTCAGCTTCCGGATTGGAACTCCCGTTAGTCACCCAAGGCCCACAAAAACACACCGTCTGCCTGGCTTTGAACGTGGTTGTTATATCCTCACAATGTCTGAATGTTGGTGCATCGGAATCGTATACCATGTCTCATGCTAGCACCTGGACGAACTGAAAAGAAAAAGAAAAGGAGAGGCCAACTGAAGGTTGATCACCATGGATGGCCATGGCTGTAGTTCATTCCTAAATGATTTAGTGATTATTCATTCTTGACAGCAGTTCGACGGTCCATAAAGTAGGTCTATTGCCAGAATTGCTGACTTACGGTATCTCATCCCGATCTAGTCTCCAAAGTGTATAAGCAAAACATACGAGTACGTTAATTATGATATCCCTAAATTAATTACGGAGGTACAAATTGGGGAGAACAATTAAGTATCTAAATTGAGTGAACTGCAACTTTCAAGAGGCGAATTATAACATACATTACTGCGTCGCCAGATATCAAAATATTTTTCGATATCATTAACTAGTACAGCAGTATGCTAATTCTGAGCTCAAACGGATCCAAATGGATATAGTGACCAGTGATTTTTGTCTAGATCTCCAAATGCCATAGGGTGGGGTATCAACCATGTGTTTCTGGTACGGATGGGAAAAAACGAATAATCAATTTCGAGTGAGAGAACACTACAAATACAGTAGGTGTAGCTACACATGTAATAGGCTCAAACTATAAAAAGCTACAGGAACTGATATGATCTTAGGAATCATCATATCGGTCATAAATATAGAATCCAACTTTATAGAAACTCCTTTATTTATCGTGCTGCAATGTACATTCAATGGCAATTTGGAATCTCTCTGTGATCTTTTAAATCGAATTCACCAGTTTAAGAATGTAAATAAGTCTTGACGTTTTCTTCATGTGCAATCTTTTGAACATTTTTCTATTTTGGTGATTGGTGCTTTTATTTCTTAGAGTTTGATAATTATGCCTTTTTAAATATGCTATATTTATAATGGTTTTAATAAATGAACAGAACTAATATATTCGTATATAGCTGTTAGAGGGAACAGGGAATTTCAATTGTTAATATTATTTGTCTCCAGTTTCACCTCCACGCTCCACCCCTCTCTCGTCGGCTACTTATTTCAACTAATTATACTTTTCGATATTATTTCAATTGCGAACTTCCTCGGGGGGGGAGAGAAGAGATGGGAAATATATATATTACCTTCAACAAACTATTTATGGTCTCCTCGGAATCCAAATCGAAAGTTATATGCGTTTTGAGGTTACGTTCAAAATTGCTCTGAGTGACGTGATCGTGCCAGGTTGTGGTCTCGATGCTGAGTGCTGAGAGGACCTAACAGAATAAAGTGGTTTCTGCTGAGAGCTAGCAGTAGTCATACATACCACATCGATGTTATCTCATCATACGGTAAATGAAGGGGATCGCAGTCACTTGGGAGATATACACGTAACATAAGTAAATGTTTATATTGCAAGTCTGGTGGAATATTCAGGGGTTAAAAGACTGAACGTCTGTTCGCGGGTTGATACGAGATATTAGCGGTTCATATTTTCGACTATTTAATATGTTGCTATCAATTGCGACTATCCATTTAGTTTATACACCACTGCTCGGTGTAGGCTATTACCTGGTACTGCAATCCAATGGTCATGTAAAAGTCGACTTATTTCCGAACTTCGATTGATAACGAGGGAACGCAAAACCCCTATGTAGAGAGAAAAAACATTTTCAAGATATAGAAGAGTATCCTTCCAGTTCTGTGTGAATACCAATTCCACTTCTGTTAGTCAATCAAAGTGCAAAATTGATCATTCATTGTGTGAAGTATATGGGAGGCCTCGGCATCGCTTCCCCCATGACGTCATAATTTCTTTATTCTCGGAATTATATTGGAATAATCAACAATGCGATGTTAGAACATTAGTATTTTTCAATGCCGTTTTACCCGTGCTATAGAAACCAGACCATCGGGGAACAACCAAAGATCTACATTGTCATACTGGTAGTCGGCAATCCCAGTGATACTGCATGGTATGAGTGGACCCTGGTACGGTTGTATCGTAAGAGTATGTGATATTTGATGAACAAGGGATGTGCAGATGAGATAATATCCAGAAATAGCTCATAATGTGACCAACAAACGTCCAATGGAATGTCGAAGATATGCGTACGTGCTGGATACTAGAGATCTATAGATCGAACACCATTCATCACTACGGTTCATTTTAGAGGAAACGGAATAAGGAGCGAAATTTTGATGTTGTTAATTGGTGCCATTGAAGACTCGTGGAGACTATCGCGATTTTGTACTTCATAACCTAAGAGGGAGATGGGAATCATGAAAACGTCCGTAATTAAACATGTATTATAATTTGTTTCCTTATTTAGATCTATAACTGCAAAACTTTTCCTAAACGGTACATTTGGGGTAATTGTATCGAGGAATATCTTATCGTACACCCAGATATGTCCCATATCTCGGAATATTGTCTGCCTTTTATTGAGCTGACGTCATTTGGGAGTCACTCCATGTACCCCACGATCCTACCAGTAGGTCTGATCGTAATGTGATGCATACTCCCCATTTATGTGACTCGATCTTATGGTGTAATCATTCTTTGTCAGGAAGTAGGCATAGCAAGCGGTTTTGTTATAGGCAACGCGTACAGATACATTGCAAACATTCGTACGCAAGAGGTTCTAATGATGTTGCTACAGCATGCGAGGGGGGGGGGGGTTTTTTGGGGGGGGGGGGGGGGGGGGGGGGGGGTTTTTCCTGGGGGGGGGGTGTTGGGGGGGGGGGTGCCTTATGTAACAGCCGCTGAGGCTAAGGGTATCCACCGAGCAAGAGTGGTGTCTGAATAGGTGTTGAATGTTTGCAATAGTAGTAAGGAACGAACACTGAGTAGGCAAATCACCATTTGTAACATTGGCATTAATGTTTGTGTTAAAATATTCTATGGGACATCATCCTTATGAAAGCAATTTTATCTTCATAAGTACACTGAGCCGATGTGAATAATGTCTTCGCGGCATCACACAATTTCCTGAAAAGTTCATCTGGTAGTAATCGTACTGTTTTACAGCAATGACGCATCTGTAACAAAAACATCTCGATATTCCGTCCCCCTGTTCAAGTGGAAGTATGGGTCTTTAGTTGACTGGGATTTTTTTTCTTCTACAAATTTCACTGGGCCGAATAATAACCAGATAGTTACGCATTTAAGCAGTCGAATATACAATATTTCAGGCCTATTTAACAGAGGTACATGCTCTCAAATCCATGTATGTCGAAATGAAAACAAAAAAATCCCGTTATTGACTGAATGGCTGTTAAATAGTTTGCAAATAGTAAGGAACGAAGCACTGGTAGCAAAAATCACCATGTGTATTTTACTCAAACGACGCATCCCGGAACAACACCTATGAAATCTTAGCATATTGGGAAATGGGGAAATTTGTAAGATATTCCAGTCAATATGGGCGAAAAGTGGTGTTCTATACAAAACATGCTAATTCGTATTTACATTGCAACTAATTAAAGAGGCATGACATCTGGTAGAAACAGGCGGAAGGGAGCGGCGACGTTTGTATGACGTCACAGACAAGACTCATTTCAACGCGATCATCATAGATTACGGTATATGGTCACTATGGAAAGTCGTCAACGCACCAATGATCGCGAGAGGACGTTTATTCGTGACGTCCTATAAACAATACTTCAATTTATTCGTCAAGCGTTGCGAGATGATATGTCATTCAGCATATGATAATTAAATAGTGAATGCGACATCGAATCCTGAAACGAAAGTAACGTTAGGGCCCGTATAGGTCATGCTACTGTACATTACTCTCAACCTAAAACCACGTAAAGTTCGAGAATCGGTGGAGCCGACTTAATTGATAACTAGAATATTCTAATCTGGTTAGAGTCCGTTCTGGAGTCCCCCGGGGTAGTTTCTTTGGTTCCACCCCTTTTTGCTCTTGCTATGAATAACTTCGCCCTTAATCTCAACTCTCGTTGTCTTTATTTGCTGATGAGCATTGTTGTATAATTCGTGTTACAACAATGAGAGTGTCAGGAGTTCGCAGGACGATCGTGTCAAGCTGATTGGTGCATAGTATAACATTCTACTCAATACTGACAAGAGCAGCATGGGTGTCATTTGGAAAACGGAAACGTATCCTACTCAGTGTTACTCTGGTTGACAGTGTTGAATTAGATACTGTTCCACTCATAACTCGACAGTCACTCCCCTTGGACTCTCGTTGTGACGTTGTTACTAATGAAGCTCATAAACTACCTGGCTTTCTATATATATGTGCCCTATTCCAGCACTACGAAGTCCGCCCTGATCCCCTCTAGTACCTCTTGAGTATGGTCTCCCATGATTTACTCAGAGAATCGACACTGGAGGAAGCCCGATAACATCTCACTCTTCATTTTGGGTCAGAAGGGGCGCGAGATAATAGATACTCGACTACATAATATAATTGGATCCCTTCTCCAACAGGTTCCATTTTTCCTCTTATTATCATGTTTGTTTTTGCGAGTTGTATATTTGGTAACTTTTTTCTCTCTCCCTGTTGTTTCCATTAATATTCCTTTGAACTTTGAACAATCGTCATTGTGATACACCTTTATTATTATATGGTAAACTGGTCTTTTCAGAGCAATTATAATATGGTACGTTCCCTAGAGTGTGTTCTTCTCTGCACCTTACGTCAGATAGTTTGTTTCCTCTCTGCTCCCTCCAGTCATTATTTATTTATTTATTGTGCTAGAGTGTTTCCCTGCTGCATTAGAAACCTGATAATTACCCATGGTTCCAGTTAAGCTTCTTGAGTTCTTGGGATTTACCTTTTACTAGGATGGCAATGACCTCTTTCGGTTGAATTATCAACCAGAAACTTCATACTTGAAGGTAATTTAAGACTGTGGTCTACCAGGGATTTAACCCCTATAGGGCGTTATTACCATTGTTAAAACAGTTGCACTGTCACAACTGATTTTTCTTTTTTTAGTGCTACCAATCCCTCCCCCGTCAGATTTTTAAGGCATAAAGGTATAATCTTCGATTTTATTTGGCAGGTAATCCAGATGCTGTGGAAGCAGTCGTCATGGTTACGCAATTAGTAATGGTGGCTTAAAAGTTTCACAAATCTCAAGTTTTATGACATTTAAAATTACTTGGGTCAAACGTTATACAAATGATTACACGGCATGTGAAAGTCGTTTTTGATATGCATTTAAAGCGTATGGGGAACAAGTTTGTTTTTCACTGCAATTGCTCTTCCAACGATGTCACTTCTATCACAAATGATTTTATCCGTCAAGTTGTGCATGCATGGTGTGTGTTTCCTTCTATTCTCCGGTCGACAATTAGTTAATCAGATTATCTGGAATAACTCTCATATTCGTGTGAACAACAATGTATTCTTCTATAAGTATTTGCTTGAAAAATATAAGGGTATGTTAAAGACTTCTTTGACGGCGGATAGACGCCCTTTGAGTTTTGAGATGTTCAAAACTAGGTATGGTATTGATTCCATGCCTTTTACGGTTTATTGGGGCTTTATCAATAGTATTCCTATCAGCTGGCATGGTGCTGTATCTCAGCACATTGATGGTACTAATAGTAATGAGATTTTGTTTGAAAAGTTCACTGAATCAAGTAATGTTTCACAATATGTTTTTATGTTTATTATTGAATAGAACTTCTCCAAACAGCCAGCTGCTATTTTAAAATGGGAAGCAAGTATGGGTAACATTACTCCGTGATTGTCTAGGTATTATTTACCTCCTGGAAGTCAGTACATATCCTAACTTCGGTATTTTAATTTCAGATTTTTGCACAGGATTTTGCCTACGAATCGGCTGCTGTTTCTTATGGGAAAGGTGGACAATAACTGTTGTACTTTTTGTGAGGCAGAAGAAGAAACAATTCATCATTTGTTCTGGGGTTGTAGAGTGACCTCAAGTTTCATTTTAGATACAGTATTGCTGTTATTAAAAAACAGTTTTTCTTCTCAAATGTGATTATTATTTTTCTTACGGTAGTTGTTAATCACCCGTATAAAACCACTAGTAAACGATTTCCTTTCCTAAATTTAATTCGCTATCAAGTAGCGCATGGGAGGATAGGGGACAAGTGGGAGGGGAAGGGCCAAAAAAGAGGAAGTGATATATGAAGATCCGCCCAAAAAGGGTAATTTTCAAGACCTAGCTGAAGCGTGCCTTTGGTACTTGTGAAGAGTTATTTCGATGACGTCTTTTTACTGTATCCAATATTGTTTCTAATTATCTATGTATATACATATTATCATGTTTTTAAAGAGATGATATGAATGGAGGAAAGGAAGAAGAAAAGAAAAAAAATATTTATTTATTTATTTATTTATTTTATTAGCCTTTTGTTTTGGTATTTAGTTTCCTTTTGTTCATCCCTGTTTCGCCGATTTATTGACATTCACTACAACAACCAATATACATGAAAAAATTTGGACGTTGGCATAACATTACTCAAGATAATGTTCGAGACTATAAACCAACACATGGCAGTTTATAAATACTGTATTTACTCTGTTCTGTACCCTCACCTGTCTTTCACAAATTAATCTTTGCAGTTTTATTACCAATCATCCTTATATTGGGTATAATTGTTTATGTATTATCGTTTGTGATGTCCGGATCGAACATACCAAATGTATGGAATGAGCAAGCACGCTGGCCGCTATGCCATCACGTGATACAGATGCATGAAGAATATCATGAACCGGATCGAATATAGACTAGGGCCGATTGGGCATGCAAACACGATGTTGGTGTCCTTTCGAGAAGAAAACAAAACAATTACCCAGTTGAAAAAAAAGTTCAAAACTAGAGCACAATTATGGCTATAGCTTAAACCATTGTATAATCAGTTTCAGAGGGGCATAACTAGACAAGTCCTAATTATGACTGCGAGTACAACAAGGTGATAGTGACCTTCGATTTAGTGACCTCAGGTAACCCTGATTTTTCAATTTGCATGTAGATGTATTTCGCCATGTATTTAAATAACCTATTGTGACTATTTTAATGGCCTGTTAAAGGCTATGGTCATGTAAAAGAACGGTACTTGAACTTTCACTTTATATCACATCATGACACAGAAACCCCAGCCAAATTTCAGCCGATTTTAGTGTACGTGAGGCACAATCAGCTTTGCAAAATTTGGCCCTGTGACATCATGGGGGTAAACGCAGAATCCCCTATAATACAAGTCAATGTAAGACATGTACTTTTGTAAATCTTTACCGAACGAACTATAGATGGGATCCAAGAAAACCGTCCAAAATCGTTCACGAATACTAAGAGAATGAATCTCTTTCATTTATAGGTGAATCCCTCATTCGTTTTTCCAGTTATCCTGGCGCGAAAATGCAGGCATTTACTGTGTAGGTTCTCTGGGGGGCCTGGCAGCGTTCCCCCCGTGATGTCATAGATTCCTCGATTTTCCTCAAAAGTAAGATTGAGATCCTCCCAACAGTGAACATGCCAGAACCCCGAATTTGGGTGGGGTCTCATATAATCCTTTTTCCACTTGTGCTAGTTTTGAACCAATCTGTTTTACTGATCATTGCATTCAATGACCCAGTGGACAACGAAAATTAATTCCAAGCATGAAAAAAAATTTATAACGGATGGGTGAACACTACTTGTAGATCGAGATCAGGGAAATACGGAACTGAGCCTCATCTTTGATCAACAATGTCTACACGAAGCAACGCTTGACCTGCACAATAGCGCTGAAGAAAGGGAGCAAGTGACGAATCACGACCCCAGCTTGAGCCTCGATGGGTCAAGGAACAATATACGTAACAAGACATGTGGCAGGCGGGTAAATCTTCGACGTGTATATCCGCGCAGAAATTGCCTTTGTTGGGCCCTTACTTAAGGAGCACATTAAATCATGTCATTTGACCTCCGTGAATTTTGAATTACGTACTGTTGTTCAGAGCCGGCTGTGGTCCCAACCCGCCAGGTTTTCGTTCAAATACGACAAAGTTAAAGAATCGCACGAATTGTGGAAATTTGACCTCCTGTGAACTTGCAATGACTCCATGGTTCAGGACTAACAACGACCAAGTTTGAGACTATCGTGGTAACATTTCCCGGGTCCGAAAGAAAAGTGGTGTATTGTATCAGGCGGCACGAGAACATGAAAAACATTTATGTAAGCATGAATAATTGAATGAGCGTAGATTTTGTGACCCACTGAGTGTCTACTGTAGAGGTTACGCTCGTAGGGAATAGTTATCTGGATATAACAATGCATTTACTGCCAGCATTGGACTTAAATTTGCTGCAGAGTCCCGGAACCGGGGTAGCAAATCACTCTCGACTAATCATATCTATAATTTGAGAGGTTATTGTCCTTCTTGCGGGTAATTAGTTTACATAAGAGATTTTTTCATTATATTATTCGCCGCCGAACCCTCTTAATGAAATCACCTATTATAGCAATGAATATGTATGTCTACGCAATCGCGAATATGGAAATTATATACGAAAATACGTTGACGAAAAAATAGTCTACGTTTGGAATATGTCAATACTTCATACTGCCTTATTACAAGACATCACTTCGTAAATAATAACGAAACATAAACAAAAAACTGCGTGCTGATATTCAGTTAATTGAAAAAATCGGTGTCTGACATTTCGACCACTCGTTTTTTCGACGATACCCTTCTACGTTGACTGAAAAGAATACAAATTCTTACTTTCTACACATATCGTATACAATCAAAATTTTATGATCCAGTAATAACAGATAACATTCTCAAGCAGTGAATAAGAAATATTTTGGGCTTTATACAGGGGTGCATGCTCTAGTCTAAAACCATTAGGCGGTTATAAGTGGAATTTTCATTTTTCTTGATAAAATAAATTGATCTTTGAGATCGCAACCGATTTTGGGTCCATATATGCACCATAGTCAAGGATCAGGACCGTGGTCTTATATGTGATGAACTCAGTGACGTAGAAAACAGCCACAAAGGTGGAACAAGCGGGCAACCCACGGAGTGCGAGATCTAATCGAAATCTAGTGGAATGTTTGCTTATCTATTTGTTCGCTAATTTTGACACAAATGCAAAATCGAAGTTTGTAAAATTTTACCTTGATTAAAAATTTTAAATATTGAAAAATTCCTCAACTCCAAATATATCAAATTATGAGAAAAATATGAATAATTTGGCTGGAAACTTCCCGCAAATCCATGTTTTTCGGAAAAAAAAGCACCGAAGTCAAGTGAAAAAAAAAAAAAAAAAAAAAAAAACAAATCTCAGGTGTAATTTTTCTGTTCCTTCAAACCCAGAAATCTTCAGCTCAGACGAAAGCAACGTACTTACCCCTGAGATCCAATTTATTGCCAGCATGCAAGGAAAAAGTCTCATTTCGTGACTTGCCAATTTGTTCGAACATTCGAATCAATCAAATAGTTCTAGTTCAATCACAAATATTGCGAGGAATAGAAAAATCCAAGGAATTGAAAATGTCCCCAACTGTTTATTTTCTCCTGAATACCTATCACAATTGTAGAAATCCAATTCAATTTGTGATGAAACGTCTGTTTTGTGACAATTTCATTCTCATTTGACATATGTACGTCAGAAGTATTTTCTATTTTATTAAAAGTGGCAATACGATATTCAATATATTTCAAAAATCCGACGACACGCAAAATGCGCCACCCACAACAACACACACAAAAAACAAAACACACAAAAAACAAAAACAAAACACACAACAAACAAACACACACACCTTCTAGAGTGTACCTAAGTGCTGACAGCCCAGGGTACCCCATCAAATAATATCACTCACCGGAAGCTTTTCACCCATAATTATACCATTAGCAACCAATTATATGGCGCATAACATAAATGATGGGCCTACTGGACAAACTGACTACAATATTTGTTCTCGGTACAATAAGATTGAAAGGCAGAAAAAAGACGGAATAATCCCGAGAGCGAGTCTCATCGTCAAACTGTAGAATTATTTGTTCATCCTATAAAAAAAAACATGAGTTTTGAATTGAACGTCCCGAAAAAAATCATCAGCATCCTTAAAAGAAATTCTAAGGGGAATCCAGACGTTTTATGAGTGTTATTGCTTTTAGAAATATCTCCCTAAAATGCAAGAAATGATTCTCCAGGAAATCCTATTGTGCATGGCCGTTCCACTCCACTCATTTAAGAAATCCTGAAAAAAAACTAGATAAACTTGAAAAAAGGGTAGAAAAATAGTGCCTCCATACGGAGTTTCTGGAAAATCAAATTTTATGTTAATCTCGTCCAATTTCGAGTAAGATTTACGTTTTGTGAGGGTTTCTTTACCAGTTATCACCAATTCCAAAATATACCTCTTAAAATGTGTGAAAACATAGCAAATCTTATCCCGGTGTGTTGCGTAAGAAGAAAGAATTGCACAATCATTGTGTATATATGCCCCAAATGCCGTGTAATTTTTCAAACAACCTTCACCATGTTTCTACACAACATTTTTGAGATTGTATCCACATAAAATTCAAAACCACTGCGTGCTATAAAAATATGGATTTAATCCTTACCTTCAAGTATTCTCAGGAAAATTCAAGGAAAAATGAAGTGGTGACCCTCTACACTTTCGGGTGAGAAATACGTTTTGTGATTTTTTTTTCTGGAATAAAAATTGAAAATAAAAACCAGCAAACTAGAAATGTTAGCGGGGATTAGAAATAGTGCCCTAATTACTCTACCCTGAATTATCACCTAAAAATATTAACAAATCGAATGCAGTTACATATTATACCTATACCGGTACCTAATAATGTTGATCTCGGGACCGGCGAGATTGAGCACGACCGCGACCGGACCAGACCCTTCCGACTTGCTGAAGCAGCCGGAAGGTTCCTGGGAGATGCCGTCTCGGGGTAGATCGACGATACCGGTAGGTTAGTTTCCTCAGCCTGGTGGTTGGACCGAGTTGCCACACCAACATGGGCTCACTATCACTAAAGGCGGCGGGAGTTCCAAATTAACTGTGGTAGTACTGGTGACGTACACTAGCCTGCATGCATCGCCACATTCCCGCTAGTGTCACAGCCGTCTTTGTTACATTTGTTAAAAAATTCCAACATTCAACAATCTGGCACTGCTACTCAAATTTTGTCACACTCGGCAATATTTGGTGTACTAAACTTGTTCGGGACATTTCTAGAACATTGAAAGTATGTGTATTCGTACCTACCATTTATTGTATCTATATCATACCTACTGGCAGTCAAACGTTGATAGAAATTGGCAGAAACTAATGCTTTCCACGGAAATTAAGTGTAAGCAGAAGAGGACAGTTCCGTAAAACATAGGACGATCAGTTATTAATTCAGGGACAACCGACATCACAAGATATAGTCAAATGTGACCAAAGTATCAACGTTCACATCGATAGGCGAAAAACTACCGTAGTGCAAGTAGAAACTAGATAAATACTCGACTAAAAAGGAGGTCGATAATGAATGCAATCTTTGTCTACCAGTAACCATTTTGTTATTGTCGATCTTGCGCGTAATTCGTTTCCAGGAAACGAAATTTTACGATGTAATAGTTAAGTAAGAATTCAGTCCTAAACTTCAGTCACAGATAAGAAAATAAATCTGGGTAAACTATATACCCCCGGGTATAGCAAAGGGACCATACGTTTCATAAACTCATTTGACCTTTGTAGTTTCTTGGCGTTATGTGTCGGCAAACATCATCTGATAATTCGACTGATGATTATCAATTATTCAATGGCTGGTATGTTTCCAGTAGATTACAGAGTGGCTCAGCTGAAATAAACCACTTGTAAACCATCATTACGGATGTGCCCCAGATTATTGAACAAACATGTTACCATTGAGTTAAAGGGTGGAAAGGGTGCTTCTCTACACTGCGTTAGGGATGGAAACTCATTGCCCCTTCGAATTAAACAGTGTAGTACACTTGACTCTTTAACTATCAAGTTAGGAAATACTTGTGGTCCGAGTTCGCTCGTTGGCTGGATTATGTGGTTGGGTTGCGGGGTTCTGGTTTTTTCTGGTTGTGATGTTTTTTTAATAGTAAGGACCAATTGAAATAAGTAATATTTACGTTAGGTGTGATCCTCGGTGGCATCCTATTTGTACATGTGTCTGCATATGAGTTGTACGAATAAATCAATCCATCAGCAATCGATCAATTCAGATTGGCTTGTTACTGAAACGCAGTGACACCACGTAATTAGCGTTGGGGAGTGGAAAAATGACTTTGTTTATTCAAATGGAAAGCAATATTTTAACATCTACATAACTAGTGACAAAATTCGATTACGAATGGGTAAACCTAAGGACAACGTCATCATGTTGCAGGGGAAAAGGTAATGGATGACACGCTTACCCAAGATGGTCCTGACACGTAAACACTATTTAGACTGGGGAGAACATGCGCTTGTGTATCCGAATTGGGGATGCACCGGAGCCTAATTTCTTTTCGTTTATTCCAGCTCAAATCCGCGGCTTCGCTTAATACCAGGGAAACAAACAAAATAAACAGATTGTCGGGCCAATAATCCTAAAAATGCAGCCAAATGGGATTATAGTACATGGTGTAAGCGAATAAAATGGGCTATGTGGCCTAATTGAGTAATTACCAAATTGAATTTAGCTGCGAATCCCTCGCCCGATACACGGAATAAGGCAATACCTCTTTGGTCTCCCGGTGGCAGATTCTGTGCGCTCTACCACCGGGGCCAACCACTCGGTTCAACACGATCTCTAATACTGTAGGAACATATTTTTTAAAGTTTTTCATTATACTGTGGATGTCTGTGAGCACATCTTTCACTGTTTTTTTTTTATGAGTTGCACTTCAGCTCAAGGAGATGCAAATGCATGTAAACCAAATTCCACTCAATCCGTTCAATCGTAAGTCACGTAAGCTTGGAAATTTCCAAGATCTGAGAGAGCAATCCGTCCGGACACCGGATAATTTTCATTATCCGGCCAGATGGGTATCCGGTGATCCCTAATCAGAATGCTCTCTCTCGAAAAGTATTCTTTGATTGTGGAACCGGTTGTGAACCATGAGAAAGGAGATACCACAGAGTATAACCATGCACGACTATTATGCTTCCTACTTTAGGATTATCCATACTAGGGTTTCGCGTCTATCTGACTGTTAGATCGATAGTAACGGCTGGGATCATTGAATTCGTATCCGGGTGCTGGATGTGAAATTCACATCTTTACGAAAACGAGCTTTTGTTCAGAAGAGAGAAAACACTGTAAGTGAATGCGAAAGGACCATAAAAAGGCAGCAGCACCTGCATATTGTCGTTGTCTGGCTTTTCAAAGGAATAATTCCACAAAATTCATCCGTGATGATAGGCAATCCCCTAACGCAAGGTACATGCGCTTATTTCGCCCTATTTCTGAGGCTTTGTTTTGCCTTCATTTTATGAATTTTTGGGCTTCTTTAGAACCAATATCTATCTTTGCGACTAACTAGAAACATTTTCAAACACTAGCCCCGCTCAGTTTCTCGAAAATTTGACGATTTTTCACATACGCATACGCAATCTATGGAATCCTAGCCTAACTCCCTTTTCGTTAGTTTCTTTTTCTGGAATTTATTCTCTCACCCAATGACCTTCAGTGTCACTTACAACATTTTCTCGGAGCAGTCAATGACTCTCCAAGAAAGTTTTGTGTGGTTATGAACATGATGTGAACCACGGGCTATAAATGTCACGATATAGAAGAACCAATCATCAGTGACCGCAGGAGGTTTGCCCTCCCCAAACAATTCGAAAGCCTTGCGGAACCGCCCGAGGCAGGCTGAGGACAGATTTCAGTATTCCCCCCGGCGATGCTGTGTCGGAAGCAACCGGGAGCTCGAGGCCCGATATCTCTCATGAGCCCTGTAGGGCTAAAGTAGGGGTCGCACTTCTGGAAACTTCCGAGCAAAACGACAACTATGAGGCTATTATCACATTCATGAAAAAAGCGCGCACTGCCCTCATTCGATATGAAATTATTAACGTATACTTTCTGAGGAAATTGTCACTAAATTGCGGATCTTGGAGCCGAGATAATTACTGTCTCAGACATAGGGGCCACATAGCTAACAAAATTACACACTCACCGATCCGGTAGCGGATACGGGAAATGTAAAACGTCTAAAAACATCAGCCCTTTACCGAATTCTAACTAGTGTCTTCTTCCTTTGCAAATTTAAATTCAAAATGACGCTCATTAGTTGTTCATTCAAATCCCTCCTTAACAAGTCCGTGTTTTTATTGCTGTCACCTAACTTCCTATAATGCGTCATCCAAACCCACTATTTTGGTATGGAAATATAACTGTACGGAATACGCCGCTGGACGAACCATTCACCCGCAGAACAACGAATCTGGGTCCCATAGTCTCCCGAAGTGGACCACGCTCCTAGGCGGTGTTAGATATCAGCGAGGCCACTAACTGTAGTAGAAGACTAACTTAGTATTTTTGCATAGCCCAGCACTTCCGTGCCAACAAATGTCAGGTCCCGTGATTGTGAGTGATACACTTAACCCAGTTCCCCGTGTTAACAGAATGCGTTACCATCGAACACGAAACTTTGCAAAACGTTGGGCAGGAATTCACAAACCTCAAAGGTTGGGCATAAATTGACCGACCATCTCGTAACCATTCCAATTTGAGCCTCCGCTTAACAAAGAGATTTTGCCCATTGATTGGTCAATTCGTTGCACCCAATTTTTGAGATTGCTGAAACGTCCCAACCTTTCAATATTTACCCAACCTTTTTCAACAGTGCTATACTGTTATGGAGGTTATGACGATCCTCTCAACGAACTAAGTGTTTACAGTCCCTCAAAATGAGTGGTTTTGAGGTTTACGAGGGTGTATCCTCGAAACGACTAGTTTGGAGTACGGTCACCTTACTCATTTGGTCGTGTACAGTATTGTAGAAGGATATCAGCTGGTTCACAGGTTTTTTTTAATTTCTTCAAAAGCATCCGTAATAGTTTTACGCAGACATGTTCCCTGAAGTACCATGTCTATCTCTACAGTCATTACTTTTTTGCCTAGGTTCCTATTTGTTATACACCCACGTTTGTAGCTATGTACCAGAATTTTTTCCTGACCGTTGGCTATTTCTATGTCCGCTTCTTTCTCGTTTTTGTTGTAACAATAGTTCACCGTTTGCGAACTATGGAAAGTTTCTGGAAAATCCTAATCCAACTACATTTGCACATCAGAAAATGATAAAACAAATTTCGATTCCTGGACGCGAAACAGTAGCACCTTGTTTATTTTGGTAAATTAGAGTCAATGACGTTAGTTGCGATTGCCGCAAGACGGTTCTAGCAACTAGTTGTTTTTTTTTTACATTATTGTTAAACTAACATTTCAAGTTTTGGTATTTTTGAAACTACGGCAGGATTGGGAGAGCGTGGATTCTAACTCTCAAATCACAAACTGGAAGTTCCAGACCATCCGTTTTCTTGTGTGATGTACATGAATGTTTAGGTCGATGAACGTCCACTCTAATAAAATCTGCTATTGATTCACACAGTAATAGCTTGATTTTTTGTTCATTTCTCTATTAGTAAAATGTTTAGGGTATTTTTTTCCTTCGGAGTCACTAAATGCTTGCATATTATTCTCAAGTAATCTGAATTTTTCATTGAAATCAGGATCACCATTCTCGTGTGAAAGAGATAAAAAAATAGCACCAAAATTCGCATTGACATTTCCCTTCATTCTTCCCCTGTGCGTGTGAATGTCATTAAGATTTATCTTGGAGGGAAATCCGCCAAATCATTACTCTCCTTGGTGTTACAATGTTAAGATAATGAAAAATCATTTAATTCACTTTGGTTCCAGGTTCATAGCATGTTCGGTTGGGAACAGATATGGCTTTTCCCCCTCAAATTCATATAATTTGCTGATTTTGGCAAACTGGCAACTTTATTTGTGATGTCATATCTACCAATCATAGGGAAAAGACATATTTCTTCACATTTTTCTCAATTGGTAGATATGACGTCATCAAATGTTGCCAAGTTGCAAAATTGCAAATTAGCAGTGATTTATTTGTGATCTTCGAAAAGTGCAGAACTTTATCACCAATGCTATGAACATGAAACAAGTTGTACTTGGCATATTTTTCAATGGCACAATCATATACATTTAAATATTTTCGACTGGAATTTCCCTTTAATAGTAGGTCCGTCTCGTTTTCACTATCTAATTGACTGAAAATTAAGTTCGCGGGTTTGGATTTCCTGATATCCTAGCAGACAAACAACATACTTCACTGACCCGGAATTGAAACATTCCATTTTTCAATCAACGTGGTTCGAATCGCTCACAACGGAAATTTGCGGTTTCACCAAAGCTCGTCTTTTTGGATGATTTATCGCTACTATTGCAGGGTACGTCGCCTCATGATCAAGAACTGGTTCGGGAGTATCCATCCTCATTTTTTTTTTTTCGCGGGCATCCTCCCTTCTTTGGGGTCCTTGTGACCCAATATATGGTTTCTTCGAATCTCGGACTAAGCATCTCTTCATCCACAACTATTTTAGAATGTCGATAGGCCATCAGTAATCATTCGAGTGAATGTTTCACATGCACAAAGTAAGCGGAATTGGCCACCCCTATTTATAGTAACATAGGTCTATAGCTGCATCATAGGCATACAATTGTATTCATTACAGATGAATTGGTTGTTCTAAACCAAAAACACTCTTCCAATAAAATAGGGGCAATGGGCAACCTGATGCAGCACCCCCGACATCACCAACATACACTTCAATATGTCCCCGAGGTTAGCACAGTTCATTATACCAATGACGTGAGATTTTTACGAAGGCCATCGTTATTTTTCGCTAATCTTACATGATGGAATGTGAACATATGGACATTATTTTCCCCGCTAAAGGTTCCACTCTCTTATACATATGAATCACTAGTGACCTAACTGGGCAAACTATTTCACTCTCGAGAGAAATACACAAGGATACATGGAAAGATAGCATACTTGCGTTTTTGTCATGGATGTATGTATGTATGGTATGTATGTTATTGTTGTATGTATGTATGTATGTATGTATGTCGTATGTATGTATAATTGTATGAGTATGTAGGTAGGTAATGTATTTATGTTCCGGTTATTATCCACTCATATAGTCAGGGAGTAATCAAGAAAACGACATATATATATAAACATATATATTCGAGTCTTTGTGGGATGAGGAGATCGCTTGAGTAGTTTATAATTTGGGTAATATTCATTCGGCGGTACGCTGTTCCTCTTTCGCTCACAGCTGGGATTGCAACTCTCGCCGAAACCGACATTAGGCTGTATTGCTGTAACCTCAGTATAACTACACATACTACAGCGCGTAAAAAGCATACAATAGGTGCACTGTTCATAACTTACCTTGTGTAACATATGCGGTTCGCCTTTGAAAGCACCACTATGTCCAGACCTGGTCACAGACCTGTGACGTAATGATTCGGGGCTGTCGACACTTAATAAGAACCAATAAAGTCGCGTTAAAACGGTTCCCCTCCACTTTACAGACCGCAGGCTTTTTGGCGGGAACTTACTGCTCTCGACATTCCATGTAGCTCCATGTATGAACCTGTGCAGTTCAGAATCTAGTTCGTCAAAGTGTCTTAAATGGAACCAGACAGTAGATATTATACTAAGTAATTATGTCTGAGACCCTGGATTCCGTGTCTGGAAGACTGTCTGAAAACAAACAGACAAAACCCAATCCATCTCGACGTGCTTATAGCAACTCGTGTTGTCAATCTGAAAAAGAAAATTCACACCTTCAAATTAAGTGATAAGTAACTTGGGGTTGTTTCTAGTACTTCCACTATTTTCCCGGAGTAGAAATATATATACACTTGATAATAGCAGTTGCTCTAGCCATGAATATTACAACGTATTTGCATCATTCTCTTATCATTTGTTTCGATTGTTTCCTGACCCCTTGAGCATTTGATTGAACCGGTTGATTTGACAAGCTGGTTAAAATAAAAGGGAAATTAGCTGCTACCTGCCAGCCTGCAAAATGATGGGACGATTACATACACCCTATCATGAGAACAGGTTTGGCCCGATTCCGCAGTTGATGTCACTCTATCATGGATGTAATAAACCTCTTAGAATACGAGTATCATAGAAATACGACAGAATTAGTATGTGAGTACTACTCAGTTAACTAACGGATTTCAAAATAGTGGCCCAGTTGAAAATCTGGGATAAATCAGCATATCATTCCGTAGAGGAAAGATATATTCCAAACCCCAATCCACAAAAATACAAAACATTGACCAATAGTCAAAGGAAGAAAGTAGCAGCAAGACGGTACACACAAAGCTTCATTGGGAGCAGTGACCCCTCCAGCAGTGGAAAAAAACATTGAAGAGTCCTTCGTATCTTACACTGATCACATTAACAAGGAAATTTATAGAGTTCGCCAGAACCAATAGCATAACACACCGACTACTAAGATGGTCACAGGTCAGAAAGAACATTAGGATAACATACAGACCTACATACTACATACATACATAAATACCTACATACATAAATACATACATACATACCTACATAACATACATACATTACATAAATAATACATAATGCGCTGCTTCATCAAGATCGCTGCGCAACGTAGCCACGCGACAAAATCTGACGAGTCAATGGCCATCTCCTAGTATGTGGGAACTGACACGAGACAAGCGAGGAACAGGAAGGTAAAATGAAAAAAAAAAAAAAAAAAAAAAACATCAAGAAGTTTTGCCACAGCCCAGGCTCGTGACGATGGTGGAAGTCAAGTAAATCATGAACTTCCATTCCCACATGACTAAGTTTATCGAACAGTAAACATAAGCAGGAAGTTCTAGACGGAGTCACATTAAATAAGCTGCATATGATTGGTGAAAATACCAGAGGCCAGTAAAACGTGTAAATCGATATGAATAAAGAATAGTCTGGATTGACGCCCGAATGGTGTAAAAAAAACAAAACCAATTGAGAGGGGGGGGAGGGGTTGCTGATGAGAAACAAAATCCATGTGTGAAGATGATTGAAGCTATTGCCAAAAAAAAAAAAAAAAAAAAAAAAAAAACAAAAAAAACAAAAAAATTAGTAAAAAAATAACTGGGGAAGAGATTACCCTTCCCCACACCACACATAAGAGTAGTTTAATACTAACCCCTAGCACATTATTTGGCAGCACGTTAGAAGGTAAAACATACACGGGTGGAATGGTATGGGATTTGGAGGGCCCACATCACGGTCCTCAACCAATTGGTCCCACTCAGTGCACTATAAAACACAAAAAGTAACTCAACCGAGCCAGCGAAAGACATGGGACAAGCTGGTAGGGGTAGTTGGTACCGATGAAAGCAAAATCCGCGGAGTGAAAATGTTTACGCTTCTGCCAACAAAGGTGCGGGAGAATATATCCTCCTCACCACACATAGAGGTTAGTTTAATACTAGCGCCATAGCAATTATTCTGGCAGCACGTTATAAGCGACTACGTGGGGGAGGGTGAGATTGGTGTGGGATCTGATGGGCCCACATCCGGTCCCCAAAATAATTGTCCCCACTTCAGTGGCACCATTAAATGATAAAACACAAATAGGTGAATAAATTAGCCACGGAGGACAGGGAACTCGATTGGGGCGCGAGAAATAATCCCAAATAAAGTTTTGTGAAATTGCGAAATTTTGCATCCTCAGCAATCTCAGGGAAATAAATTATAGGAGAAGGGAAAAACCACCAACTTCCCCTTCGTTTGAAAAAAGCCAAAGAGATCACTGTCCACCAAACATGGGGTATCACGGTCCACCAAACCACTGGTGTATCAATGTCAACAAACAATGGTGTATCACTGTCCACCAAACACTGGTGTATCACTGTCCACCAAACACTGGTGTATCCTGTCCACCAAACACTGGTGTTTGTTTACACCGAAGAAACACATATTTTAGTTAATATGGCTATGCCCTGCAAAACGTGGGGCAAGTATTCAACAACCTCAAAAATTGGGCAAAAATTGGACCAACGATTATAATCCATTCCACTGATGAGCCATAGGCTTAACATGAGATTTGTCTGTTGATTGGTCAATTCGGTTTCAGGTTGCTTTTGAGGTTGATGAACACTGCCAAACCTTTTCAAATTCGCTCGAGCCGTTTTAACAGTGTGGTTCATTTCACTTTTTGCATTTTCCAAAGTTCAGCCAACCAGTCAGTTAAACGCGGGGGTCATACAATTTACCCGATTGTGCGATTAGTCGTGTCATTTGTTACTTCTCTATGAAGATGAATGGGAATGTTTAATGCGTGCGACCAAGCATACTTCCGTAGTCCAAAGTACCGGCATCCTGTATTGGACTATAGTGACAAATTGAGGAGAGGGAGAAGGATTATTACCGTCCGTGCCCTCAAAGATAGGGGTCTGTTCGTTGAGAAGTAGCGGGGGCAAATATTAGTTAAACCGCCCCCACTGTAACGAAAAAAAACAACACATTATACTGTCCAGAAGTAGCCTAAGCCCAAGGCAGTTTTCTCTCAATTTATGGTAATGAAACGACCTGATGTCGTTATATGGGACTGGCGCGGAATGGAATGATAGAGGTTCATAAAGGCAAGTCAGTCAAAAATATTTAAAAGTCATTATGATGCGCATGAAAATCATGCCAATCAAACTTTGTTTCATGTTCATAGCATGTTCGGTTTATAAAATTTACAATTTATTTTGAAATCCATCAAATTTATCACTGCAAAGTTGGCAATTTTGCAAATGGGCCAACATTGATGACGTTCATATTACCTTTTTGAAGAAAGGCCATAGACATAGATAGACTGAGGCAAGCTCTGTATTTGCAGCCCATGAACGCGGGTGATGCTGGGGAAATGCACGAGAAAGATTGAAGCCTATGAGCAAGTGCGATGGGACTTGGTACGTTGGCAAGACGGTCAATTTATCATCGTCATTTCGGGCAACTCGTTAAATAGAAAATTAAATCTAGCCTTGAAAAATAGGGAACAATACCTTAAAAAAAAGATAGTAAGGCCTTTGGAAGGCAAAACATTCAGAGTGAAAATATTAAAATGACAAAAACCAGGTGCGCGAGATGGGCACCCTATATACCACAGTACGGCGATGAGTCTGAAATTTAAGTAGGCCTCACCAGCCCAAGGCGTACTGTGCAACTACGGAACTGTGCTACGCGTACGACAACTAGGTTAAAACAGATAATCGAGAACCCGTGACTGGCGAAAACTTTTGCATTATTCGAAACAGTAAGATTGCCTAGCTGCTCAGCCAAACTGCAGGAACAAACACATGGATAAGGAAATGCGCGGGTTGAGTTTCCGCCGGAAAGTTAGTGACAAAGCTAGGCCTATTAGTGACAATGATCATGCGGGCTGTTTACAAAATATACAGTAGGTATCGGCATAATTAGATTGATTTAAGGACAATTAGGGTGGACTGATCAAACCTTCAATTGATGTTGTGTCAGTATGTAGATACACAGAGAAATGTGTTTCGAAAAATGCTTGCTCCAAACAAGGCAGAATCCTCATGCTCCAGCACCTGGCAGACCATAGTTCACATGTTAATTGCACTTGAGGAAACTGCAGCAAAAGGGTTCTTTGATGCCCCTATGTACAACATGTTGACTGTGCTGCCAAATTCTTACTATATTTTGATTGATCAAAAAAAAAGTCACTACGGTCTGTCATATGTTAGGTTAAAATCAGAATGCACTACCTGGCTAATCATAACGAAACGATCCACAGGATCAAAGGTGAGGAAAACTCTAAGCAAATGTGGCGTTCAAACACAGTGAATCACAAGGTCATAGCCGTTTCAATATGTCTAAATTCAGCACATGAACAGATTCTCGCTTGAATGTAGATGTTATATTCGAGCAGAACACCCTTTTTTCACTCATGCCATATAGATAATTTATATATATAGTACTTGTAGATTTTATTTTCAAGAATATATTAATACTAGCTAGTTAGTCAGTAATAAATAGGTATGAACTTAGGAATCTTGGTATGTAGATGGATATGGTTGATAGTATCTTTTTCAGAGAACATTGATCCCTGTAGGCCTTTGTGTTATATGTTACTGTGATCTGTGTATATGTAGAGGCACCTTTGTTTTTCTCTTTAAGGGAAATGACCATTCCCTTTTTGGCATTCAGTAAACTATTAAGAAAAAGGGCTTTTTGCTCTAGGGGAAAATTATTAATTTCCGAAAGAACCTGCAAAATTATCAATAGGATTTGTTGATGAAAAATCCAAGATATTATTTTTAACCTCTACTAGTCCCACCTCAACATCCATTGTTGCAAATTAATATTACTAGACTTAACCTCTAATTTCTCCCTAGGTAATTTCCACTGTATTAATTCTGCGTGGAATGTCCACCATATAGGTCTAGTGTGGCTATTATGTCACTGTACCACTCACTATGCTAATACTATTTTGTTAATATGTATAACATGCAGTATTGTATAGTTATATCGCATCTCTGAGAAAGATGTTAAATACACTGAACCAGGAATCCCAACAGTGTAATTTTATTTGCATTCCTGTATTTTACAATCCAAGAAAGTGTGTATCAATAGCTACACTCAACCTAATATAAAAAGGATCACTCACAGGCTGAAAACGCAGTCATCCCTGTGGTTTTCTAGAGGCCTTTGACTCCCAGCATGCTCAAAGTTCCTAGAAATTGCGGGAGATGCTTCAATAGTCAGAACAAAGTTGGTAGAGGTAAATTCACATTTTACTGACTGATCATTGATCAAAGGAGTAAGAGAGGCGCAAGATAGACCTAACTAAGAAGTGCTGAACCAGTTCAGCCTTTACAGGCCCACATGCTTAACCCACTCTGCTTCCAGTTTTTGATAGATCAATGTTGGGGATTTTTGGGCATGTTATAGCCTATACTCCCCTGCAGCCTTGGCAAACCCTTTCATTAGACTGATTATGTCCCTATAGAGGCGGACAACTTGAGACAAGCGCGTCATGAAAAACAATGCATTGTTTGATCGTCGAGTCTAGGGCAGCAAAATGTTGTACGTGGCTGGCTAGCATTTCAACGAAAACCATACTTTAAGAATCCCATCAGGCCGGTCCCACTTAGATAATGCCCACCCAGCTAATTTAGTCCTCCACCCCCCCCCCCCCCCCCCCCAAATGACCTGACAAAGAAATGAAATGAGAATATATAGCATCATCATTTACATGACCATTGCCTGTACACTATAGAATTTATGGTTTTTACTAGATGTTGACTCACAATTTTTTTGTTGCAGCCAATAAACTTACTGAATTACAATCAATTGTTAAATCTTCCCCAATTTACTTTCGAATGATTTAGCTTCTGAGTTATATTCGCTGCTGAAATTAGGTGCAGCATCCAGGTCTGCACCCTTGCTGGGCCTTGGAGAGGATTGATCCTCTGCTCGGCAAGTATAACCATTTGAAGAAAAAATCAGGCACTATGCTGGCCCGGTGTGAAGGATTGGTGTGCCTAAAAGAACTTAGACCTCCAGCAGGAAGACCAAAGACTGAATGAACCTGAAAACCTCCAAAACATAGACCCCTAAAAGGTAGTATAAAGACAGAAGATCCTCATGAGCCGCGGCGGCACCATGCATTTGCCCGATGGAGCCTGGTCAGAGTTCCTGCAGCACCTGAAGCCTGACACTAACCTCCACTATGATGGGCACTGCCCCCTGCATGACCATCAACAGCATTTTTGGCCTGTTAATTTTCCATGTCCCACAACTTTCATTTCACTTCTACATGTGGTTTTATGTACCTCATTAGCAATTCATGAAATGGATGGGTGTCGCAGTCTCTGTAAGCGACCTCCTTTCCGGCACCACAGCCAGTAATCCCTGTAGGCGCCGCTGGGGCCTCAAATTTTTTGTTTGTAGTTTTTGTTAAGGCCTTCCGTTTGGGCGCATGGAAGTAGACTAGGAAATAGCTGGGAAATTCATTGTTTTGCCACCCACTACCTATTAGCTGAGTATTAATCCGCAGTTTCAAACCAAATGGTCTATGCAATTTGCTCTGCTAAAACTATTGGTCAATCCGCTTCCGTTTGTGGTGGCAATACACATCTTCACAAGGGTCCTAGAGCGAGATTTCACTGACTTGAATATGGGTCTGTGCTAGGTAATTGGGCTACCCTAGTTGCAAAAGGAGTCTGGTCATGTCATATCATTCACCTAGAGTTGTCGAGTAATGCCCGCCTATGTAGTTCTTCACATCGGGCAGACATCGCAAGCTACGTAGGCCTAGCGCTAAGCCTAGATGTATTCTCTAGTACGGTACGACTCTTGTTTTCATTATCAGTGTGGAAGGGGTATACACACAGATTCTACATCCTGCAAAATCTAACAGCACAATTGCGAAGAACTATTCTCAAAATCTCAGAATAATGAATTCTTTACAAGCGTCTCGGATCCCGGACCAAATGCGGTGAAATATCATCAGTAGCTAACCTCCTGCGTCGTGTCCACCAACAAGAACAGCAGAAACCCATGCGCCTATGACGTCATCCGAGTTTTTTAATATACAGATCTTCGTGTGAGCTGGCTTCGATTTCCCACATCTTTAATACTCTTCGTCTGGCTGTTACTTTTTGTAATGAACGCCCCCGTTTTCTCGGCTGATTTTTCTTCATGGGTCACGGTGTTGATTGGATATGTACGGTTAGAACGAGTCGAAAATCATACTTCCAACTTCACCTCGTCAGCAGAGTCTATCTGTTTGTGAGTTGTTTCGATATGACTACTTTCGCAACCAAGTTGAATAGAACGTTACAAAGCTGAATGCACTTGAGCACTTGGACTCGGCGTGATTCCTACCTAATTTGCTCGAGAGCATGGTATGCGCCAATTGCACAATACGAAACCTACACATGTGTGGGTACAACGCCTTGCAAGAAACTCGTCACAGACCCTCTCAGTGATCTCAGACCGAAAACCTGGAGGGTTTAAGAGAAGAATAAGAATAAACCTCAAATATTGCCTTTTTCTTATTATGGATATCATGGTCAGACAGAATAAAGGACGCATCGTATGCCTAATTGTGAGAACCTCCATCATTACTTTGCACTTGTAGGTGTTGAGAAACATCTGCCCGGCGGAAGACTATTTGGTGTCGTCTACATTTCAGAAAAACAACCCAGGGGCTCAGGAATCCTCTGCCACGTACGGAATGCCTTCTATAACTGGAACTGTAAATTGCCTTAAACTCGACCTGAACCCAAAACGAGTAGGATCATCTACTCAAATAGCAACCCTTCGTGTTAAGTTTTTTTTTTTTTATCATTTGAAATGCCAGTTACATGCTCACAAATCTTCAGACTTGAACCTCACTAAAACAATATGAATCCTCTACACCACATGGTAACCCTTCGTGCCAAGTATTAGCTCTCGACATCATTTGTTGCACAGTTATTGTTCCACACTTCCCCAGCTTCCTCGACTTTTGACCTCTGTTGGCCTTCAGTGACCTTGACCAAAGCAATAGGGATCCTGTACACCATATCGTCAACCATTCGCGCAAGGTACGACTCTCCAAAGCGGTTTTGGTTTGCACAGTTTTCATGTTCACATTTTTTGGACTTCGCCTTCATGGCAACGCCTCGTGGCCAAGTTTAAATTCTCTACATTCATTCTGTTGCACATGTGTATTTGTGTACCAGCTTTTCAGACACTAGACTTGTGACCTCTGTTGGCCTTCAGTGACCTTGAACTTACCAAAATAATAGGGATTGTCTCCACCACACGGCACCATTCGTGGGGAGGATATGAGCTCTTCCACAGCATTTGGTTGCCCAGTTTTCATGTTGAAATGTTTTTTTTGGATTTTGCCTCTGTTTGACCCTCAAGTGAATTTGGACCTGACTCCAACCCAATAGGAGGTATTTCTCCGAATGACAGCCCCTCATGCCAAGTATGGACTCTCTACTTCATTTTTCTTGTTTCTTGCCCAGCTGTTTCAGCGAACCGCTGTTGACCACCGGGTGACATTGAACCTCACTAAAAACAAAACAAAAGGGATCATCTACATCACATGGCATGCCAAGGGTGAGCTCCTTACATCATTTGGTTTGCCTAATTGTCATGCTCACATGGTTTTTAGACTTGAAACCTCTGTTGACCTCGGCGTGACCTTGGACCTGACCTCAAACCAGTAGGGAATCATCTACTCCTCATGGCAACCCCTCATGTGAGGTATGGACTCTCTACATCTTTCGTTGCACGGTTTATTTCCCTCCCCCAGCTTCGGGCATACTTGGACCAAACTTTGACCTCCGGTGACCTTGGACCTCACCCTCTACGCCAAAACTATAGGGACCATCCGCACTGCATTGACAACCTTCCGTGCCCAAGTATGACCTCGTCTACGGGTCATTTTCGTTGGCCCAGTAATCATGCTCACATAGTTTTCAGACTTTGACCTCTGTTGAACCCCAGGTTACCTTGGACCCCCACCCTAAAACAATAGGAATTATCTTCACTCTCTTGACAACTCTTCATGCGCAAGTATGAGCTCTCTACATTATTCGGTTGCACAAGTTCTCAATGCTCGCAATAGGTTTTCATACTTCGATCTCTGTTGACCTCACGTTCCAGGTGAACTTAGACTTGACTCCAAACCAGTAGTGATCAATCTACTCCAATGCCAACCCCTCGTGACAAGTATGAATTCTCCTCGCCATCATTCGTTTGCACAATATTGGTGCTCACAATCAGCTTTTGCAGACCTCTCTGTCGACCTTTGGTGACCTTAATCTGACCCCCAAACCATAAAACAAGTATGAGCTCTCTACAACCATTCGACCATGCAAGCTCTCCCAGACCACAACCTCTTGTTGAACCTTGATGTTAACCTCAGCCTGAGTTCAGAGTAATAACATACGGTCCCACTCTCTATCACATGTAAACCACAGGTCCAATCTGAAAACTGGATTGGATGCTTGTATTCTTTAGATATTGTTCTTAGAAGAGTGTCACATACACCCACACACACATGCCCAATGCATGACTGCACAGGTTCCTTCTGGTTCCGGCGAAGGAATACAAATGTAAGATAAGCAAAGATTGTAATCGATCCTTCCGTCAACAGGAGAATGTCCAGCATCGGCAGCCCGTTAACATCCCTTAAGACCAACCATTGAATCCATCCTGAAAGACAATGCCAATGATACCAAGACTCTCAATCTTGTCCTCGGATTTTTATGTCAGGCTTCCCAATGAAGTCCAAAGAAATATATCAATCGGCCTCACCATTGCCGATGTTGCACAGGTAATAACTGATAATTGACAACTCCAACAGATAACCAAACACGGACATACTTTACGAGAGAATTGTCATTTGTAACTGCCCAGTGTGATTATACACACCGTTTGTAGTGAAAGTCCAATACTAAATAATAAATGAGTGTTGGTTGATCCCTCTTGAAGGCAGGTCTTATTCCAGTCCCACAGTCCTTTTCTTTTTCGGAACTTGCTGGTATAAATAGAAAAAGTGAATCATGAATCAGTTGAGTTAGGCAGTTTCACAGCAGTGCCCCCTGGTTTGATCACAGAAAAACCGTGGTTTTTGCGAGGGTACTACCGAGTAATGAGAACTCGCTGTGTGTTCAATTGTAGTTAGGCACAGTCCACAAGCGGGGAGGAAGGGTGGGGAGGAATTCACCCAAATTATTTCAGAGCTTCTAAAATTATGTCCATGGAATTACCTAAATGTTCAATTCGACAATGATTGGATGCTTTTGGTCGCAGTTGGGAGGGTCCATCACCGACTATTTGGGGGTCTTTTCAGGAATATAGTCATAAAAATTACAAAAATAAATACACCACAATTTTGTCTACAATTCGACATATTTTTCTAAGCAGGAGTCATTTATAAAAGATGTATTTCCGCACAGTCTGGTAGTCATCTTGGCGGCCATTTTGGAGGTGGAGGAGATCCAGCCTGTACTAAAAAACCTGATATAGCCTGGAGAACTGTGTAGTTCCACCCAAAATAATAATGCACTTGTCATTTGTATGACGCCCCTCTATCCTGGTATGGTGAGTCATTTTGTCAGAAGTGGGTTATACTAATCTTGTTCATTGGGGGGGGGGGACCCACCCCGAGGGGTCCCACTTTAATGAATGTCCATTGATTATGATTGATTAATGACTCACTTCCTAAGACATGCTTCGTCTAATTTTCTCACATAATCTGAGTAGAATGATTCACCCCAGAGTCAGCTTTGTGACTTGCGAGGCGCATTAATTTTTGTAAAGACGAAAAGGGGAACATTTCAAATCGTCTTGCTGAACTGAAAATCTGAAGGCAATTAGTTTATCATATCATAAAAGTATGAGCACCGCTCTGAACGCTGCTAAGTGATATAATAATATTGGTTATATATGTGCTTGACACACTGAATCGCAAACATCGTATGATTAACATTGCAGTTCAGTATGTGTCGCCATCAGACAAAAAAAAAAACTACTCTGTGTGCGATAGCCATCGTTGTGGAACTATTCCCGGGGGGGGGAACATCTCCCCCGCATGGCAAAATTACATGCGAGGCGGATTCGTAATAATTACAGGGGTTCCTCTTGCTCGAACGCTACGCCCCTCTTGTCAGGGGTAGCCGGGGACCACGCTTAGTTTCCTCTGAAGCCAATAGAGCAGCTGCCATCCATGTACAGAGAAGACACTACGTTTCGAGACTCGATGAATTAACCTCCCCTCTTCATTTGCATGTCCCTCCCGATTGGACCCCTCATTTCCCAAGAGGGCACCCCTGATAATTAAGAGTCGTCCTACCAGACCAATCTGTCGACGCGACTAGATATTGTATCAGTTAGTGGATACGTGTGGAGACAGGTGTCTATTGAGCTATTTTCCGCTTGGGGCGTCTAACCATGTTCTGTGTTCTAAGTAGATAGGCGGATCGGTAGAATCGTGCTCGAAGAACCTCTGAGACGTAATAGTTTCTATCCAGTTGGCTGGGATTCGTTCTTGCATACATTCCCATTACCCAATAAGCCAGGTCTTAGTTGTAAGGTGCGCATGTTCATCTACTGACCATTCGGGGAATAGACGAGATTCCTCCCATAGCAATATCGTCACGGCCTTTTTTAAATGTCACCACTATTTGAAAACGCAACGAATTCCTCCCAGGTTTCAAATGTTATTGTTGATAAGTATGGGGGAATCTTTAAAGTAGTTTTGTGTTGGCAGATTTTTACTTTTCGGCAGAGGAGTTTCGAAGATCGTTTTTGCACACTTATGTTTCACTGTCCAATTGCCATTGTTCCCTCAGGACCTTGACACAATATCATTATCCACTCATTAAACTGTACTCCGAACTGGCTTCCTCGCCAAAAATAATGTCGATTCATGGTATGGTAACATGTGTGACTCTTCTTTTTTGCCATGCTTGTTGTCCGAATTCCGAGTAGAATAATAACCGCTGCATTTTCTTTCTAACGGACTGCATAATCAGCAGCGATGTGGGTCGCATGCGCCATGCAAAATCCAATGTTCAAGCAGCGCTAGTTTCTATGGAGACGCTACTCATGCTGAAAGTATATTGGATATGTCATGATGCACTATTACACTAGAACACGCATTCAGTTTTGTGTTCGAGACAGTTGCCAACATTGGACTATGAAACACGGACTCTAGTTATAAGACCCACATGGTTTCGTTATTCAACGAGCATTCTTTTCAGTCACTTCATGTATTTTATGGGGCAATCTGGATAACACATCTTGTGACGTCATCGTAAACCCTCTGTAAGCCATAAATCCATTTATTTTTCTCAACAAATTTGAGAGTTAGTTTTGATGTGATCGATACCAAACAGGTGCGTCGACAAGTGTTATATTACAGTGTCTCCCAAGTTTTCAGACAGTAGGCTATAAATTATCTGCTTTATTTTTTTGGCTTAAATATTACCAGCAGAATAATAGCTTCACCTTCGATGGAGACGAAGAGGGTTTTTTCTCTTTGTCTTTCGACAGACAGTATTTGCTATAGCTAAAATAATGCTACGCGGAAAACCAATACCTGAAAAGGAGTTTAGCTATTGATCCTAGTCCAAATCAGGCTTGTATGTCGTGCCTCTAAATATCGCATTTTTCCCCTATCCAGAAACTGAGGATTTCTCCGTGACACAAATGCCCGACTAAGTTTATGGCAACTTAGAATAGAAAGATGACGGGGTGAGAACATATTGATAAATTATAAGGCACATCGGCCTATGAAATGGTGAAACGAAGAACAACGGTAGATATAAGTTCAACGAATGCGTGTGAAATAGTGTAATGTGAGCTTACTTAGAGCCCACTTCCGAAGGGCAAGTGACTTCTATGATTCCAGTCGAAGTTGTACGCTTAATCTGCTCACAGACTAACAAATTCTCAGTGATAGAAGAAACTATGCCACAGGCCTCCGCAATCGATAGGAAAATAGTTCAATTTATAAAAATAATTCTGTTTCAAAACTCAATTTCCAGTTATCGCTGGTTCGGATGGAGAAAGATCCATGTCTGAGAGACGACAAAAGTCGGAAAATTGCTCCGTTCCACATCCACAGCGGTGCTGAATGGATTGCCTGAATATACCCACGTTCCGATCTGTTTGCCATTTTTGTCATGTTCACAAGTATGTTGCGGAAAATCCTCTGCTAATGATCGGTCTGGACCCTTATGAAGGCCAGTAAGGGTATTGTTGGCAGCAGCTGGCGAAAAATCGGATGGGGGCGTGGTATGACGTCAGGGCAGGAAAAAAAACGATAAAATACAATATAATACCAATACACAATACATACAATACAATACAATGCAATAGAATACAAAACCACACCCACCAATACATACAATTATTATAGATTCAAATTTTCCGTGATAAGAACAATTGCATAAGCCTCCGCAATCGGTAGAGAATAGTCAGTTATAAAAATAATATGTTTCAAATCTGATTTTCCAGTTATCGCTGGTTCGGATGGAGAAAGATCCATGTCTGAGAGACGACAAAAGTCGGACATTTGCTCCGTTCCACATCGCAGAGGGGCTGAATATACCACGTTTTCCGATGTTTGCCATTTTTGCTATGTCAACAAGTATGTTGCGAATCCTCTGTAATTGATCAGGTTGGAAACCTTAGAAGGCAGTTATTGTTGGCAGCAAGCTGGCGAAATCGATTTGGTGGCGTGGTATGACGTCAGGCGAAAAACAATAAAATACAATATTATCAATACAATTACATACAATACAATTTACAATGCAATACAAATACAAGACCACACAATACAATACCTACACTTATTTAGATTCAAATTTTCCGTGATAAGAACAATTTGCATAGCCTCCGCAATCGGTAGAAAATAGTCAATTTATAAAAAATAATTATCGTGTCAAAACTCTTATTTCCAGTTATCGCTGTCTCGGATGGAGAAAGATCTATGTCTGAGAGACGAAAAAGTCGGACTTTGCTCGTTCCAATCGCCAGCGGTGCTGAATATACCACGTTTCGATCTGTTTGCCCATTTGTGGTTCTATGTTCCACAAACGTATTTTGCGGAATCCTCTGCCTCATACATCGGTTCGGAGCCTAATCGAGAAGGCCGTATGTTGGCAGCAGCAGATGGCGAAAACGATGGTGGAAATAGCTTTTTGGGCGTGCGTATGACGTCACGGGCAGAAGAAACAATAAAATACAGACAGTACAAGACAATATAATACATACAATATATTAAATACCACACAATACAATAAATACAATTCTATATAGATTTCAAAATTCTCCGTGATTAAGAACAATTGCATAAGCTCCGCAATCGGTAGAAAAATAGTCAATTTATAAAAAATAATTATGTTTCAAAACTCTATTTTCAGTTATCGCTGGTAGGATGGAGAAGAGATCTATGTCTGAGAGACGACAAAAGTCGGAAATTTGCTCCGTTCCGACATCCAGCGGTGCTGAATATACCCCCACGTTCGTTGTTGTCATTTTGGTCTATGTTCACAAGTATGTTGCGGCAATCTTCTAATAATGGTCTGGACCCTTATGCAAGCAGTATGTTGCAGGCCAGCTGGCGACAATGATGGTGGCGTGCGTAGACGCATGGAAGAAAAACAATAAAATACAATACAGGACATACATACAATACACACACACAATTACGATGCAATACAATAACCAATACCACACAATACAAATAACATACAATTCTTTATAGATTAAAATTTTTCCGTGATACAGAAAATTGCATAAGCTCCGCAATCGGGTTAGAAAATAGTCAGTTTATAAAAAATAATATGTTTCACAACTCTTATTTTCAGTTATCGCTTGGTTCGGATGGAGAAAGATCCATGTCTGAGAGACGACAAAAGTCGGAAATTTGCTCCGTTCCACACACATCACCCGGTGCTGCATATACCCACGTTCCGATCTTGTTTGTCATTTTGGTTCCTTTTTTCAACACAAGTATTTTGCGGAATCCTCTGCTAAGATCGGTCTGGACCCTAATGAAGGCAGTATTGTTGGCAGCACCTGGCGAAAAATCGATTGGTGGCGTTTACATTACGTCACGACAGAAAAAAATACAATAACAGTACAATACAATGCATCCATACAATACAATACCACAACAATACAATACTACATTCTATATAATTCTGGAATTCGTGAATCCGGGAGAAAGCACGATCGGTTTCCCTCCCTGCTCTCCCACTGGCGACTGGTCTGGTCCTCTCACTTTCCCAGTATGGTAACCAGGAGGTGGAGTTGGCAACCCTTCCCTGTTATTCATCACTTCCCAAACAAAATCCTGTGGAAAGTTTGTATATATATATCAAGCAGAAGAGGTTTAATGTTAGTCAACTGGAATATCCGACTGTTGTCACGTGTATATGTGTAATGCTCAGAAGTCAAATCCTTAATCCTCAAGACTAGCCGGAGATTGCATTCTTTGGGTCCATGGGGGACTCGAACAAAGTAACCACCCAAAACTCAATAGCGCAGGACCCCCGGCCGTATACAGTACTCTGGCCTCTGAGGGCACCTCGTCGTAACCAAGCTTCGAATACAGATGGTTACTGTTTTATTCCTGGTGGTTGGAACGCGGAGATGATCGTGGCATTTCTACTATTGGAGGGAACTCGCGAGCATTGAACAATCCAGAGTTTGTAACGACTCGTGGTCTGTGTTCATTTACACCGGGGATCTGGGCCCATGGCCGCCATCGCGTTGCTGCTGGTCCCACTGTCGGTTATGGAAGATTGGGTGTTTATCCTTAATTGACTAAGAGGAGCTCAATTGGTTGCTTATTCGGAGAAGGAAGGCGATGCCCGCAGTGGAATTAGCCAGATTGGCTCTCCTGGTTCTGCTTGAGCCGATGCGGGCTTCTATGAGGAACTTCTAAGATGAGAGCAAGTTCTTTTAGAAATCTCCAAGCGGCGGGGTCCATTCGTCTTATTAACCAACCGTGATTACCCTTCCTTTATTCCGAAGCTGATAGTGATGTGGAACTGCTGGTGCTGTCTCTGGTTCCTCCCTGTCGGTTCGGATGTGAGTCTGAGGTTAAAAACTAGCTCCAACACTGTAAAACCTGCTTTGCTTAATTTATGGTGAGGGGTCACGGGTAGCCTGGCTATTGGGTGGTTTATTTTGTGGATTCACGGATTCTAACTTGGACATTGCGGATAATATACTGTTGCATCATATGCCAGATTCCTGGATTATTCAGTGGATTCCATGGGGCCTTAGTGAGAGAGGCTAACGGTAGGGCTGAGACCAGGAACCAGTCTTTTGCGTGGTGATTTTGGGAAAGTCAGTTAAGGTGTTGGGCGAAAACACGGAGGTCAATGGGTTCCGTCTACGTCGGTAGTGTCATCGATGACTCTGATTCGTGTGAGATCGAGGTTCGTGGACGTCTCGGGACTGTAATATGATTAAGAGGAATCACTGGATAGTAGCAGATATTGAGATAGGATGAGGCCAGGGCATGGTCGATTGCCTGGAGAGGTCGGGTTTGATTGGGAAGGCGATGGGGGGATGCCGCTGGTGACGTTCTATGCATGAGTTCCAATGCATGTGCTTCAATGAGTGAATGGGTATTTCGTCATTATGATATGACAATACAATTCCAATCCTGATATGCTGTGGGGAGGTTTTCATTTTGTCGTCATACAAACGACCAATATCATTTTCACCAGGTGTCGCGTGTCTATTTAAACAATGCCATGAAAAAGTTGGACTGCGTATAAAACATTTTTTCTTTACAAGCTTCATTCCCATTTACACGGCAAGCGAGTACCACCACAACATAAACTGAACACGACTTTCGAAGATATTTGTACCTGTTACCAAATTCAGACACACTGGTACATACGGT
This sequence comes from Sclerodactyla briareus, assembly GCA_026419785.1. Classification (NCBI taxonomy): domain Eukaryota; kingdom Metazoa; phylum Echinodermata; class Holothuroidea; order Dendrochirotida; family Sclerodactylidae; genus Sclerodactyla; species Sclerodactyla briareus. The sequence continues at coordinate 397,695 of JAODTK010001110.1, forward strand.
ACTACCTGACTACATCGCGGGAGGGCAATAGCCGATTTTATTCTGGCGCTTGGAACAGCAACAGCAGAAAGTGCCATCTCTGCTGAAAACTTACCCAGACAGTTTCCTCCCCAATGACGTTATGTAACACAATCACTTGGGAGGGTTCAGCAAATCTCGAGGATGCCAGAGCCCCAGATTCCTGGTCTATTTTTTTTCGCAGTGATACGATATAGAGTCTCTCTCACTTGTCAACTACAGCGTAAGACCGAGGGGTTTAAAGTGGAACACACATTTCCTCAACACAACTTGAGCCTCTCGGGCAACAGCTTTGAAACAGTTTCCCAATCGGCGTTCGTTGACTCCTTTCAAATAATATTCTGTTGTATACCTTCCGATAACATTAGAAAAGTGCGTGTGTCGCCTCTGTATGATGTACGTGTTCACCTGCTTGTTCGCTAAATTGAAAGGCGTGAATGACATCAACGTCATATCTAGCATGTAGTTTTGACATGTCGGTAGATGGAGCCTATTTTTCATGCCTGTTAGAGGTCACGAAAAGTCCGAGAGAGGTAAGTACCCTAGTTATTGGAAATAAACTTCACTACATTGAAGCCAAAAGGACCACATGGGTGATTTCCGGAGGATGGTGTTAGTTTGGGTCGGGTTCATTGAGAAACATAGCATTGATACGACCCGAAGTCATCAAAAGTCACTCAGGTGTAAGAAATAATACGGTTTGAATGAAATGTCCGAAATGTCAGACGAGGTTGGCATGCGCGTCATTGCAATCTTCCAGTGAAAATGCATCTGTCTAGCCCCCAGTGACCGTTCCCAGTTCCGTCTTGAAATGAGGTCATTTTCGAATTTCAAAGATACCTTCCGATCGAATTAAACCTTGGATGACCATTCGTTACTCTCTTGTGTAATCACATTGTGTTTTAGAGGCAGTGATAAAAAGCTCAAATGACGGGCGAATCATGGTCCTATTTTTTTTTAAATTTACAAAACAAAAAGTTGCATGTCAATCAATCTATACGACAATTCTTCCAGACAAATCATGTTTATACGCGAAATGAATTAACATTTCACTGCACATTTTAATGCAATAAAGGAACTGAGTAACCTATAACTTAGTTTGTATAGCTTTCTCTATGATACTTCAACATTCTAAAGAGATTCACTTCTACTGACTCCCAAAACAAATTCCATTGATCGGTCAGTAAATAGTCCAATTAACAACGAAGACGAAGACAGATGATGCAACCGTAAGCGTTGTCATAGTGAGCCTGAGACGTTGCCAGTGCACAGCACACTGTATGAGCTATATTCGGTACTGCTTGGGCAATGAGGGAGCCTATATAGCCACGGAATGTTAATCGGCTTCTGTGGTGCTAGCTAGCTGCTACCTACTCACGTACACGCCGCCAACGCTCATATTAGACTAGCTAGTTCAGCAACTGTTCAAAGATACACATCGCACCATATCCTGGATAATTGGAGTGTGACCCGCGCGTCAATCTGACAGTCTTTTCAACTCCATGGATTGGTATCTATTTTTTGTGATACGTCTGGTTTTCGATGTGGCTATATAACATGTGGTAAGCGTGCGTTTGGAACTTCCCACGTAAAATTAGGCCTCCTTGCCTTTCCTTCCCCATTCTTCCTACATCAGCATCACGTGCACCACTGTGTTTACTTGCTTGGGTTTGGGGGTTCAGAATAGGTACCTACGGACACCTGCATCCTATATCGGTAAGGTCCATAATGTTAAGTCTGATCAAATGATGTTCGTGGAAACATGTCAAACACAGAACCTCGAATTGAAGTGAAGCCACCTCATGATGTTAGGGGAAACATCAAATCGCATCGGGTAACCCTTTTTTTCTATCAGTTTTTTTTTTAACTCGGCTAATCTTCGCGGACATCTGCTAGGTCGATAACCGGCACTATAACAACATTTGCCCAGGGCATGGAATTTGAGGCGATAATTTCGCGAGTTCGATTTCGGACTCGATTAGGCTAAATTATAGTTCAGACGTGCAGTAACTCGCGTTACAGTACTACTACTAGTGCCAGTAATGGCCGATACACACACAAGTAGGCGTCGTCTACAAGATGTTAAGCCACCTGCGCTGAAAAACCACCAGGCCGGTGATGTGCCCAACCTGGCTGGTTGTTACCGGTAGCGTGTTAACATCACAGAGTCAAACAGCTGACTGGAGGGACAACCAAGTTGAAGAGAAAAGGGACATGAATAAAACTGCAGAGTACCACATTTGAAATGCGTCCAACACATCCATAAGGCACTATAAGACAGGCTAGAGTCATCGTTGCTAGCCTACCATATACAGGTTAATGACGTTGTTGGTGCGTCACATGACTCAAAAGATGCTAAACTGGTGATGAAAAGGAAAAAATTCGGAGTCTCGCACAATAAAAGGTAAGTACTCGCGAGGGACATCGTAAATAGACAGTATTGAGGAACGGAAATGCAGAGAAGTTATAGCAGACCTAAATGAAGTGAATGAACAAAGATGAAAGAAAATGAATAAACTGACAGTTCATATAACGTAGGGACTCCAGTTGAAATCAAGTTCCTATGTTTAGCTAAAACAATCTTATAACCCTTTTTAACTAGAATTCGGTGGGGATCAGGTATTTTATGTTGTCCCGAGAGGACCTATATGAGTGATCACAAAAAGACAGATGAGTATTATATAGCGTTGCAAATAGACAATTGGGTTTTACAAAGTACATGTCAACCATTGTAGGAAAGTGTGATGATCAGTTACAAATGGAATGGCGGTTTCTTTCATCCATGCAATTCACCAAAAATCACGACGTCATTGTTTCGACGAGAGACCTTGCACATAAAAACCCACGCCATGTGTCACATCCTTGAAACACCCAAACAGGCGAACCTGTTATTTTGCCACACCATGCCTCGTCGTACGATTTGATCGAAATCAGGGAGGGAGTCGTCATCGTCGGACCTCAAACTCAGAAGCAGTGGAATGCTCTGCCGAATCGTCGGAATGAGCACTTCGTGCAGTGCAACTTGTTCTATTGGCAACGACAATGACGACTCAGAGGAACCCCTCTTCTACTACCAGTTTAGAATACATCTGGAGCTTTGTTTGCGAGGCCTAACTAGTTTGGTTGGATTCGCTCCCGAGAGATTCAAGTCTTCTGGCTCAATGAATGTTGAAGGTGTGCGGGCGACTGGGGATCGTGTTCCGCAGTCTGTATGATCTTGTCCAGAATACTAGAAGTTACTGCAAATAACGGATGAAGGTGCTGCTAATTAAAAAATAAAAATAAAAGTATTATCCTTTTTACCCTCACTTACTGCACATCCTGCATGGCCCCCAAAATTGCTCTCTCTGTCTATTTGCGGGATGAAGTCGCTATCGGTTTCGAGATTCTTTTTCCTTGTAGGTGTCCCTCTCGTATTTAGGCAGTAAAGCAAATTGAGAGTTTAAGGGACTCGACGCTCTTGGATTCTGGGTGAACACTGCTGGTGGTGCCGAGGTGAGCTGGCAAATTTTGCTACGACTAAAAAACAAAGGTTTATTGCTTCAAGTGGTTGTATGATTCAACGATATCTCCCAAAATTCGACCTCGGAAAAGGGGTTGATTTTGTGGTCGCCCCATAGCATGTGAATGTGAGGGAAACTTTCTGTGTCAATTCCTACTCGAAAGGTATTTAAACCTGATATATAACGTCCTTCGATAACATAGAAATAACATGGATTTCCCCCCAAACCAGCGAACGTCGCCCTTTTGTCTTCAAACGGAGATAGCTTAGGCTAATACATTCGACTGAACATTGTTGAAAACATAGCCGGGACGGTATTGATCATCCCTTGACATGAAATAGAGTACAGTTGTTGTCGAATAATTTGCATAATTTGGGAGATGGATGACCTCCAACGCATTTCACTTATGAAGAAACCTTTTTATGTTTCAATTCAAAGCCAGAAATATTCAACAAAATGTTTCGAGTAATTTCCCGTCATGTACCGTCATTAAAACGCAGATTATGATGAATAACGTGTGATCAGTGAAGTGAATGACTTAGAGAAAGTTTCGCTTCCCAACTTCACTCATTCAGTCATTCCATTAATCGGTGTGAATTTGCGTATTGGTAAACATTCAGTCTTATTTTGGAGCAATATGATGAAATGATCACTCGTGAAATTGGCTTCGTACTCTCGAATCAAGTGGTCCTAGTTGTCTTGTTGGTGGGGAATCCTTATTAACCAGGTATTAAACGCGATCTCTTCGTGAGCTTCATGTATGCTGTGTACTCCCCTTCACGCAATGTTAACCGCTGCGTGGTGTGTGCATAGTACCAGGAAGGACACGACCAAAGTGGCAATTCCCCGGGTGATTAGGAATACGTTGAGCATCTCTTAAGAATGCATGACCTTTATAGAAGTTTGACAGGCTTGGCATCAGCTGTGCTACCTTCCTCCGTGCATAGTCCCCATTTTTTGGCCTAAGCCCTTCTACGATCTGATCGTGACGCGGTCAACGACACGGCAGTGACTCCTGCTGTGCTAATAGTTATGAGCGCAGAGCACAAGGGTTATCAGTATTTGCAGTGTGGACCTTCCGACCAGGCTTTTATTGCCTTGCTCAGCTCCATACCTGATGCCGTTTATACTTGTTTCTCTAGATTGATTATACTGGGTGTCTTCAGTGCTCCACCTTGTGATTGTGGAAACCACACTGACAGAAGTAGTGAGCGCCAAAGTAGACAGGACATTAGATTGATGACCGTGGTTCCGGAATTTCGTGGTGTCTATGGACTTGTTATCCATTATGGCGTCAGTGTCAATGAGATTACTCATAGATGTGATTCGGAAGACGATTGAGAACAGCAGAGTCTAGGTCCGGTTCCGCAAACGAATCATCGGCGCTTCGTGTGCACCACGGGGTATGTGCAGACAGTCGATCGGAGTAGCTAGAAACAAACTCGTTCACGGAGCATCTCGAGTGGTATCAAGAAATGCATTTCGATAGCCCTTCAAGAAAAGCAGAGCAAAGAGAATAGCGACAGATCCTTTCCAGAGAGACAGTCGATGCTGCGTGCCGAATCGCTAAGCAGGACTACAAGAGTTAAAGTATAGTTTGGGACTACACTAGTACACCACGGCACCCGGTAACAAGAGCCTCATGGCTGGCTTACTGTGCATCACAAGATCTGGGAAATCAGCCTCTGTCTTCATTGTTATTCGTCATAGCAGCAGATGGAAAGATCTGGACTAATGAATCAGATCAATGGTGCCGTCTGAAGGGGTCTTCTGAGGGGATTTGTAAACGAGGCCGGTCCATCCAGGCGGCTGAACATTTTGGGGCGGTGGCGTTGCGTCTATGGCAGAATCATAAACTGTAAAATACCTGCTGTTGGGAGAGGGGGTCGGTGAAACTCGAAGGGGGTTAGAGATTAATTAGGGGATAGGTCCCGTAGTCTGAGGTGATCCGGGCTGAGATTGTCAGGCCGCCCTTGAGCCAGTATGACTAGGATCTGAGCTCTCAGTTCGCATGATGTTATAAGACAGCTGAGGACCTTCCATTGACCTCTAGTGGCTTTTGCCTCGGCATTTTTTGGATATCCTTTTGAATAACGTCGCAGTTCTAGTTCCGGAAATGGTCGTTCGTCGTCGTAAGATTCTCCTCCTCAACAGATCAAGAAGTAAACTGCTACAGGCGACTTCATTGGTGGAATAAACAATGAATTTATCTGAATAATGGACGAGTCAAAGCGGAAGTTTATCATCAGCTAAATTACGAGCCAAGATGTCATGAGATAAGTGAAGTTTATTCTATTTCTAATCCGCAAACGACGAAGAAAAGGAGGGAAAGAGGGGAAAAAGAGTATTTATATATCTATAAACATCAAAGGCCGCTGGGGCAACTCTTAACTCTTGGACTATCACTAACGTAGTCGACCATATTCACATATATGAGGTGTCCACGGCCATGCTGCACACGCATGAACGGACCAGCGCGTCATTTCGTGCGTGTTAGGATCCACGGCGGCTACGCAGCTCGCTAACAACCTAGCGCACCCATAGAGGGCTTCTAGCTATCAAAATTGACCATAATGGAAATGAAATAAGGTCTGAACGAAAAAAAAAAACCTGACATACCTATAGCTAAACTGGACCGAACTCCAAAATTTGCTTAGAAAAGGCCGAAAACATAAACCACCCTCAGGAAAACTTCTCTTTTCAAAAATACTGAAATAGTACTTTTATCCAGAAAAGCCAAAACAGAGCTCAGACTCCAAATCGACAACTGCAAAGATACACAAATGAAAACGGGAGTAAAAAAATAAGAGATATATACACAATATCAAAAAACAGGCATTTATAGTCGAAGCTGCCATAGACAAACAAGTTCATCGACGAATTCCCCGGAAATTGAAAGTTCGTAATGATGACTCCCAACATTCGTTAAATCAATGCAAATGCTGCACAAAAGTAATGGGACTCTATTCCGATTAGAATTGGTGGACAACGGAGATACGGATGCAACATTTGGAAATCAGCCAACATGTCGAAGAAAAGAAAAGAAAGAAAAGAAGAACATTAGAATTGTAACACACAGATCCCAAATCAAACTGTTTTCCGGGAAAAACTAGACAAGTTATTTGAACAAATGAAAACCAAAAACGAGCGGTCTTTCGTATCATTGAAAACAACCGAACGAGGTCACCAGCAGTGCGGCGGGAGGAACCGGGGGGGTGGGGGGGGCTTGGGGGGGGGATCAGCCCCCATTGAAAAAATGATGGTGGGGGGCAAACGCTTGTTCGCCCCCCCCCCCCCCCCCCAATATTTGCATAGTGATTCAGAAAACATCAATGATGTACCTATTTATCTGTTAATTGCTATCGCCTGATTGTTTGAAATGTATATTTCAACATTTCTAGGAATACTCGTGAATAGTGACAATAATCAGTTACACCCCAGACACCATCGGCGAATTATATTAGAATTGGCATCTTCGGTGTCATCTTGGCGGTCCCGAATGGCAGTAATGGTACTCGTGAGAAGAAGGCCCGGTTACTGAGCGTAGCATGGGTTGACATATTCACTGTGTCGCATTTCTCACCCAATGCACCATCACTGTAGCCTATGTTCACACTAATAGTCTAAGAGCACAGTATGTACCATAGCCCGGTGGTATCTTGCTCCAGGCAACAGGGTCCGGATCTAAGCATGAGGCCGACGGTGACGTGCCCAGGGGCCCCCACAAAAAGGGGGGGGCCCCCACATAATTTCATAATCGTATTTGGAGAAGTATGTTATAGAATTTCAGCCAAATTTAGACTGATGAAGGCTAGCAACAGCCATACTAAACCTGCTCGTGCAACCGCATCTGGTCAACCAACAAACCGGTTCGTCAGTCTTTGGAATTTTTCTGGCCCCACAGAGGTAAATCCGGCCCTGCCAGGCAACCCATTCAAAATAAAAATCAATCGATTGCGATGCTGTCGGACGTTGAGCCATATCCACTTATCTAAATATGAATTAAGTCGGAATGGCCATTAAATGAGGTTAACAATTGTACACTTCGGTGTATAAATAGGCTACGCATTATAAACACAGTGGTGCAGTATATATACTTGTATTATTCGCTGGTAATATGCCTTGTCAATTGATTAACGAAGGCTGAAACTATTTCGAATTAATTCAAGACAAGACATGTTCCTACTCAGCTGTGCTTCATGCTTCATTCTTCAGATGAGTTAAGAATATGTAAGAATTAAGTAACTATTATGAAAATATCCATTTTGAAAAATGGTATGTAGTTGATGTACAGTAAGTTGGTAGGCTATGTTTCAGCAAAAGAGTATACCAATTTAAAGAATAAAAATTTCGGTGGGATCACTATCATCCACGACAGTGTAAGGATTACTCAAATTCAAACGTGTTGTTTAACATATGCTTAAGTAAGGGACATGGGCATTAGCTATTACATCACGGAACGACAGGCGCCATCTCAACAGTCAACACACCACTACTTAGAAAGGGTGTTTCAAATGTCAATATGCTGGATCAAATGAATACCGTGTACGGAGTGACATTTTTCATTCAACTTGTATTAACGATGGATTGCCGTCAATTAAAATAAATCTTGTAAGCAATATACTGCACCTAGCCATTTAGAAGATATTGAAACCAAATGGTATATTTCACGCGTTTTTTTTTCTTTCCCGTCAAATAAATTTGATATAATAATAAGGTAGAAAAGTATCGCTTCAAATTCACATATAAGCCCCATTAACGATATTTTGTCGTGACGTCATGCAAAATTCGCCGTCGCTTGTCGCTGGACGCTAGCAGACGACAATCCATCTTTAAAACTTATATTCAAATTGCATTTTTTCTCTGATTGTTCTTGATATTCATGCAATTTCAACATGAGACCTGTATTTTATGCCTAGATATTTGTAGCACAGGCCACTCGGCAAATGCCGTTTCCGGCATCTAGGGGGCCTGGAAACCCCCAAAATTTATTCCACGCTTCGCGCCAACTAATGGTGCGCTACGCTAGTAGGAAACAGTCACATTGCCCACCAAGAAAAAAATACATTCCGCCGCGCCTGGTCACACCAGTTGTGACAAGGTCACAGCTGAACATCCAAGAATAGGCTCATGTGACCAGTTATTACACTATCAACACTACGGAAAATTCTTGCAATTTGTGAAGCCAGGAGGATTCGTTCCTTAATTAGTGAGTTTATCTCTCGTCTGCCCGTTACCCAGACTGCCTACACTCCAGGGCGATGCATGCCTAAACTTGTTTTCGATTGGCGATTCGATGGGAGGATTGGCAGTATTGGCAGGGAGTATTGGCTTTTGACTGCGACTTCGACAAAATTCAAAAAGGATCTTTGCTCACTTACCTAGAACAGATTCTTGATAATGACGATAATGACTTTATCTTATATCACACTGACTGCTACTTCACATTGATGATGTTTCCTACTCCATCAGACTAGAGGGCAAACTGGGACATCTTTTCAAGACTAGCATTGGGTCACCACAAGGAGACATTGCAAGCGCAATATTCTTTACACGTATCTAGCCAACTCTTTGAAATCAGATGACAATGCCATTGATGCAGTTATCCTACCATCTCAAAAGATCATGACTACAGCGCAAACAATTACACCAACAACTTTTTCACCGTAGACCAACTGATGATTGCATATACTGCAATATATCTAATAACGAGTTACTGGAAAAACTGACAAGAAGCCTGAGAAGGAATCTGAGTATCAACATCACGAAAACTGAGAATTTTTTCAATCACGAGAAATTGAAATGAAAGTTGGAAGAAATGACCGTGTGAATGTAAATAAGTTCGCTCGGACCAAAGAAGGACCAAAGAAGACAATAACAGAAGAATCGGTTTAAACCAACAATGCTTTTCAACACTGTTAACAATCTTCAAAACGGAAGAATGGAAGAAGAAGAAGAAGAAACATTACACTCAAGATTTTCGAAGCGCTAATAAAGAGTATTTTGCCATATAACTGTGAACTATGGGGTACAACGAATGAACTTGATAAAAAAAATTGACACTTTTCAAAGTAGACTACTTCGCAATGTTCTCAACGTCGGTGGACCAATAAACAATGGATACCAACGTTAATGGAAACAATCAAATCTCTTAGTCATCCATAGTAGCACATAGAAATTGAGATTTCTCGGTCACGCGGCAAGACTCCAGGAGGATGCTCTCGCGAAGATCGCTCTAGGAGAAGCATTGAGACTTACGAAGTACCGGAAACTCAAAAGCTCAAACAACTCAAACAAAGTCATTAACTTTTTTCTAGGCCTTGCTATATGTCTCCCTAATCAGAATGAAGAAAATAAAACATGGCTAAAATAATGTTAAGGGCATACCTCTCGTGCACCTTTGACAGGTAAATTGGAGCCCCGGCGATGGAATTGAGTTGATGTATAACTACCTTCTTGCTCGTTTCAATCAATCAAGACTACCTATACCCTATTTTATCAGCGGAAGTGAGTCAGTTTATTTCACTTTACATTTATAAATCAAAGCATAATATACCTCTTTCCACCCAGCAAAAAGAAAGAGTAGTACGGTATTAACTGGAAACAACGAAGAAGTATTCACTATCAGACAGAACCACCTGCATGTCTGGATGGAGACATTTCGTCAGATGATGAATTAGTTCGGGCAAACAAATCACCTATTCTCTCGTGGGAGGGAGAACGGGAAAGCCAATACTTCATTTACCAGAATTATGCAATAGTTGGAAGAATCGATCGACCAAACTTTTCTGTGCCTCTCGACAACAATAGGGGGCACTTAGCTATGGTAGATTGAATGCAGTCAATTCTATCTCTGAGAGCAAAGACCCAATAATTTCAGATACCTAGCCCGGTGCCCGGGAAATGGGGTCCAGATTTAATGTCCAACTGTCTGCTGCAACTACTAATATTCGGGAGTTTATATGGCACAACTAACTATTCACACAGTGCTGCTGAAACGAAGCATGTCACCTCGATTGTCCTCGCTACCCACGTGTAAAAGAGGTCATGTTAGGTAACTTTTTTTTTTTGGGGGGGGGGGCCCAGCAGTAGAGTAGTAACGAGCATATGGTTTTGTGTGGGCAGAACAAATTTGTATGAAGGCCCTTGTGAGTTCTTGTGAGTAGCTACTGAGTTCGGGGTCACGCCCCGCCCCTACCGCAGTGGTTGCGCCTTTGAATACTTTTAAGAGTTACGGTACCGAGTTATGATTCGCGGCGAATATTGTTAAACAATTCAAATTCTCCTCATACTCTAACGAGCTTTGGCGAGATGGGGCGATTGTACACAAGTTACGGAGTGGGAGTTCAACACGAATAAGCTGCGAGTTGTGGCGAGTTCCGACTCATTACTCGCCACGACTCGCGAAGCCAACTTGCGATAGTGTGACAGGGTCTTCATATACAGAAAACGCTGTTTTCTACTCTTTTCGATTCTTGCGATAGACTGTGAATTTTACAACAGCTCTACTTTTTACGACTTGAAATAAAATGTTCCCGAGGTTCTATGTTCCCGGGGTTCGATGTTCACCCCGTCTTTGTATAAGTTTTAATGACACCAGAATTTACGAGGTTCGATGTTCCCGAGGTTCTATGTTCCCGGGGTTCGATGTCCCCGTTTTCCTTATATTTGAATTATGCTGGAAATTATGAAGTCGCTGATCCCCGTTTTCGTGTTACGCCTAGCGCACACGGGGGAAACATTGTTTCGCGTTCTTGGACATCGAACCTCGTAAATTCGGGTGTCATTAAAACCTATACGAAAACGGGGAACATCCAGACCCGGGATCATCGAACTTCGGGACATCGAACCTCGTAAATTCGGGTGTCATTAAAACCTATACGAAAACGGGGAACATCCAGACCCGGGATCATCGAACTTCGGGACATCGAACCTCGTAAATTCGGGTGTCATTAAAACCTATACGAAAACGGGGAACATCCAGACCCGGGATCATCGAACTTCGGGACATCGAACCTCGTAAATTCGGGTGTCATTAAAACCTATACGAAAACGGGGAACATCCAGACCCGGGATCATCGAACTTCGGGAAACATCGAACCTCAGGAACATCAGACCCCGGGAACGTCGGGTGGACCCCATTCAAAGAGGCATTATCGTCTGGTACAGAATGGTTGTAAAGCGCCGGCGACGTTTGCATGACGTCACGATGAAAAAATCGTCCAAGTGTATTGTCACAATAATGGATGTAGAATCCATTCAGTCTTATACCGTTGTCGGTTTTTTGACATACGCATGTCAACAGTACTGTCCATCATTCGCTGCTATACAATATTGCCTTTTCGATCCATCATAGCCATATCATGGTACGCCTAACAAACTTATATCCTTTTTTATAACAGTGACCTCATCGCAAAAAGATTCAGTTTCCTGGAAATGTTTCTCAATCACGAATTTGCGGGGGTTTCGAAAACTGATTCCCTTCCATTCCAAAACAACGAGGGCATTGTTCAAATTCGCATCGACCACAGGAATGTTCGAACAAACAATTTCGAGGGAGCATTCGGTTATACATACCGTCATTTCAACTGTTCCCGTTTTGTGATTCAAGAACATTCCGCATGAGTGATAAGAATCATGCCCACGAACGCAATAAACAATTAGAACCTATTTATATTCAAATAGAAACTTTGAGTAATTATTGCATTTATATGGTACAGGTACTGCTTTTGAAATGAATTCACCCGGGAGTTGTTATTATTGAACAAACAAGGTATAGTAACCTTGAACCTCTCTTACATTCGAGGGTTGTCATTGAACCCCCATGGGACCTTTGAAGGTTGACAAAAATCATGTGGTCGCTGGGAAGAAAATTGTACGATTAATGATTTGTTGATGTCGACCAGATTGTATGTAATTAGTTACTACCAGGGACCATACTGCCACCTCTGGCGTCGAACTGAAGCACACAGGACCCTCTTGGACCCATGGGAAAGGTGAAATTGGCTTGATAGTGTCCATCCTATTGTCTGGTTCAATGTTTTGTTATATTTTGTCTTGCGCTTGTTTTTGTTCCTTTCTTGTAGTGTTAGACCAATGTTCGAATGTGCCCATCAACTGCCAAGTATACTGGGTCCTGGTAGTATGGAGTACGAAAGTTTGAAACTTTGTAAACACGATAACTGTTTGACAAAGTGATGAAGATGACTCATACTTGGCATGCAGGTTGGCCCTATTGGAGTAGATTATCCCATTGTTTCAATTCAGGGTCCAAGGTAACCTAAGGTCGACGGGGGTCAAAGTATGTAAATACAGATACTGTGCAACGAAAAGAGACCGCGTCAACTCGACAGTTAATCTGAAGAAGTACCATAGATCGGACAATATTTATTCGAGTCGTTTCTAATTCAAGCCGAAAAGTGCTGAGGTTTTCAAGTTAGCATCCCAGATTTTATTTCTCTCTCACGAGATGTGTCGGTACTGGCACTGTTTTGTTCAATGCAGATCACTCTCAGTTCCCAACAGTGTGGCTAGCGAGATGATGAAATGTTTCGCCACCGATTGAGCCAGTTCTTTCGTTTTCGATCGGTGTTGAGTCAGTCTCATGGCCGGTATTTCTGGTTTCCCTCCCCGATGTACTGTAATCCGCGAATATATGGGTAAATTAGGTGGATCGGGTTCAAACAATGCTCTGTCTGATATGCGTACCCTTGAAGTCTGGAAACTTCCGAAAGAGGTTGGCTGTCAACCAGTTCACAGGTCCTTTGCATTTTTTGGGCAAGGTCGGCTGCAGGTATCGTGCGATTTTCACAAACTTGGCCGTGACTAAGATGTCATGCAGGCTGCTGGGTCGGGTGTATGCTGCTGGGGTCATAAGACACGGACTTGACGCGTTCGTGATGCCATAGATTCCTCGAATTCTCAAAAGTGAATTTGAAAATCTCGACCAAACAACATGCTATCCAAATTAGGGGTGTCATATTTTTATATGTCCTCTTTTCACCAGCGCTGGTTTGAAGCAATTCTGTAATATGGCCATTTGCCTTCAACCTTCCAGATGTTTTCCGGTGAATAGCACTTTCAAATGCGGAGACTGCTACGCTAGCGTTTTGACTGTGCCAAACAGGAAAAAAGCGTGATCTTTGTTTTAACAGCGTGCCATGTCCGGCCCAGCATATCAAGTTTATTGCTGTATTTGTGGGCACAAAACAACATCGCTGTCCCTGATACTCTCAATAAACAGCTAAACCATGTCATAATCATCGTCCACTCATTCACTTACCTCCACTGCATGGAAAGCACCTAGCCGCCTCCACCCGCCGCCGCCAATCATTATTATTATATTATTATTATATTATTATTATTATATTATTATTATTATTATATTATTATTATTATTGATATAGGCTAACATTTCTAAAGCGCCAAATACGATGGAACAGGCTCTAAGGCGCTGTACAGGATATACTATAAATATAAAAATATATAATACAGAACAGTCAGATATATGAGACAAGTAATAATGATAAAAAAATCACCTAAAAAGCTATCTTAAAAGTGTGGTCTTAAGACATTTCTTAAAACTATAGAGATTCTCCGCACGTTTCACAACATCAGGCAAACCGTTCCAGAGTGTCGCAGCAAACCTGTCAAAACGCCGGTTCCCATATGTGGAGGTTCTGGTAGGAAGAACAACTAGTGAATACTTAGACTGGGAACGCAGTGGCCGAACAGGTATGTATCTGGGATATTCCTCCTCGATATAGCAGAGAACAACACCATTGACAACGATACTTTAAACTGCCAACGATATTGAAGAGGGAGCCAGTGCAGCTCACGCAAAACGGGTGTGATGTGTCCACGCTTAGGAGTCTGCGTGACCAATCGTGCTGCGCTGTTATGAACACGCAGGAGACGGTTACGGTAGTAGATTGCGGAAGACCAGCGTAAAGAGCATTACAATAGTATAGAACATTAAACGACCAAGCCTGGGTCTGACCCCCAACTTCTTGAGGTACTCGTGAATCTGTGTCATCCATGAGCTAAGTGGACGTCCGGGCGGGCGGCCCCTACCCACCGGGATTCCGTACCGACGTGTCATGGTGGACATGATCGTGTGCTGGGAGGGGCGCTGTATGCTCAAGGAAAAGCAATGGACGGTAACGGATCAGGCAACTAACCTTCAACATCTCCGCCTTCTCGTTAACCCCGTCATTGGGCATTGGACGGGCCTGCCAGCGGTAGCCAAAGATACTACGATGTGAGGTAGTCTGAGAGGAATCCAATCTCCGCCTCAGCCCAACAGTGAGCATCCACGCGTCACTAGAATATAAATGGACTGGAAGTAGTTGGGTTCCTCTACTTAGATATCATGATGTCCTCACACACAGTATCTGGCGACTTCAACTCCGTACACCAGTCCGAGACGTCTACTGACCTTGGACTCACAGGAAACAGAGTCACTAACTCCGCGAATCTTACCAAGCCAAGTTGTGAACCGGTGCTCGCCCCTCGCCAACATCGACGACATGTCTTCAGACGTAGGCTGCTTCGGTCCTCTCACTGGTGTCCTCGCATGAGTCAGAACTTGTCTATATGGATTGACGGCTGGGTAGTAGGCCGTTGCATCACTTCCTCTATTTCTCTATCGGCAAACCGTATGCCGTAGTTCGACGCAAGTCACTGGCAGAAATGCCGTTGCTTACATAGTTGGGAGAGGAAATCCTCGAAGACGGAACTAACAGTATACACAGAAACTTATTTCAAAGCTACTCCGATGCTCATTGGAAGTTCTTGACAAATCCTACATATCCTACTATCATGAGCGAGTAATTGATGCAGACCAAAAGACGAGTCTCCCCATAGTAGACTCGATCATCGGTAATCGGAAATCTGTGGTTCATGTTGTTCCTGGAGGCATGGACGCAGCGAGTTTACGAGTCATGTTTGGAGAATTATTGACCTCTGGGATGAGGGTATCGCGTTTTCGAACACTTCCGTTGGTCCCACCGTCGAGTGATCATTAATGCATGGCTCTCTCATTCGTGTTTGATTCGTTCAGGACAACGACGTGCGACGAGGTGATGGAATCAATTTAAAGTGTTCCAAGCAAGTCATGTCTTAAGCTCGATCCCATACGGCTTCACTTCTGGGAGACTGCAGTGACTAATTGTCACCAATTATCACCGACATAGACTTTAATTCTTCATTGACACTCGGGGAGTTCCCTGAGCCTTCGAAACATGACTTGTTAGGCCCCTGCTAAGTAGGCATAAACTAGAATGGGGTGTTCTGAAGAACCTATAGACAGTTATACTATCTTGCCTTTTTTTTAAATTAACTGAGAACATGGTCTATGGTGACCTCTTGCGGGGAATATTCAAAACCTAAATAATATGTATGCTAGTTGCCAGCCGGTCTATCGGGCGGGTCATAGCATGGAGACTGCCCTCCTCCACGTTCACTTTGTACCTTGAAAACAGGCGAGATGAATACGTAAGATTACGTTCGACACGATGATTGGAACCTGCCTGGTCACTACATCGATTACGCTATCGGTTGGGATCGAATACGTGGTAGTTCAGTGGTTTGGTTGTTACCAGAACAGACGAACCCATAGGTGAAGGTTGGGTTCGTTGTGTTCAATGCTACCTCTCGGATTGTGGTGTTCCCCAGGGTGTCCCTACTAGGGAATTTTATTCAGTCTGTACACATTGCCCTCAGAGGACATCGGTTTTCCGTATATGTATGACAACACCTAATGTACGTCACATGTAATGGCGACCGAGCTTCACTAAGAGCTACTGAGAATGTTGTGGAGAAAATTCCGTGCGCGATTCGAAATAATACGCTTGGCCCAATTGACGACAAAACGGGAAGGGTTCCATTTGTCATCGCCATTTTCCCTCCCGCCTACCTCCACGGGAAGTTAGAAACAGAAATCCGCTGCTCGTTCTTTTTCGTAAACAAGGTCAAAGAAATTGTCGGACATATAAACACCCTAAGACTTTGTATGTATATGTATTGTTGTATTGCTGTGTTTTAACATATTGCAGCAGTCGAGGAACAAGAGAAATTACATTATTAACAGTTTGAGTAATTTTCGAATAAAAATAGCAATATTGATCTAACAGACCGAAAACCTGAAAATAAGACGACACATGTATCACAAAAACTATTCAGGGTGTGGCACTTTCTGTATTTAGGGGACCTTTCAGTGAGCGTGTTCTCGCTGTGAGCAGAGTGGTTCTAATGGATAACTACTGTGGCTTGATCAACCACTCTCACGTAATGATGTCAACAGTGAGGAAAACAAGCATATGGATCGGAATAGGCTCCCACGTTCCTAACTTAGGACCTCATCAGTGCGGATGACTTCATCTCCAAAGATATAATCGCCAACTCTCAACTGTAATTCTCCATCTGTATTTGCCACCAGTGCGAATTCATCCTGCCCGAAGATACGTCTATCATTGTACGTACCACTGTTCTAACTTCCTCCGACAGTGTAGGCCTATTCTTCAATGACATGAAGGGGAAAGGGCTTAGAGCTGAGCCTGGTGTGGACACACTCCCATAGCGAATTCTTTTTCGTTCTCCGATTGCCGTGACCCCTTGTTGTAGAGTGGTCGGTAGGTTGCTTTTCTGGTTACCTGCATAATCCCGGACACCTGCATGAATTGCGGACACTGCCTTCTCATCGAATATCGCCATAGCAACACGGGGAATATTTTCGTGGACTGATGGAGGGATGATTGGTTGCCTGCAAAATGGGCTGATTTGGTGAGTACTCATACGATACGTGGCCGAATGAAGGATTCCTAAATCTTATATCTCTGTGAAAATGATAGATTTCGAATAGGCCTCAATACTGCTCAGAAGTCCCGAGAAATTTCACCAAATATTTCACCAAATATCACTGAACTTCACTCCAGCCACGTATATTACAAATGTATGATTTAGGCTAGGTTGGGCTACCTATTGACTAACTTCTTTGTTGGGGCTTGCCTGAATTCAAGTTCAAGGATCGTGTGTTCTCATTCTTCATTTCTTTTGAAAGGTCTTGTTATGTGAACTCGTGATAGTATGAAACTGCATATGAATGCTTGCATGGGCTACGCACTGCATCAGTAACTTTCAGTGTGGAAAAAGTGTCCGAGCAATAGGCTGGTTCTAATTCGCCGACGCAACGGCCTGGGAAACCTGAAATCTTCGTTTGAATTCATCATTCTGGAAGGTCGATCGATCTATCTATACTTACACACCCCAAAAAAAAAAAATACTGTCACCATTCGAGTGTATTTCCTGTGTGTGTTGTTTTTTGGAACCCTTTGAAAAATTGACGAATTCTCTTCGGTGTCCGTTACTACAGGGATCAGTATAAACCCCGTTTTCTTAGGTTCAAGTAGATAATTTCTTGTGGCACCCGATCGTCAGCTTTCTCTGGATCCAAGGAATGCAAGATGAAGTGTGTTCTTCTTTTCCAGCATCTTCTCCTGCAGTTGTCCACAGCACAAAAATTGCATCTATGTCTGGAACTCCAATTGGATGTTGCCAATTTGTATTTGATCCCTCGACCCTTGTTCAATACCTTTTCCAGTTAATTCAGCCCATCCATGTCGGATGGTATTCTGCTTATCATATCCCCGACACCCAACGCGCCGAGAACAGACTCAGCACAGCGCAGCCTTCCATCCCTCGTTTTTTTTTTTTCATTATGGTTCTTCATCTGTCCAACCTTATCCATCACCATCCCACCCCCCCCCCTTCACATTCATTAGTCTACCGGAGAGCCTCTCTACCCTCACGAACTCATACGATAGCTTGAAGCTTAGCATAACTCCAATGCCATTCTGTTTGTGTTGTGCCTAGTGTAGATATAGGTTTGTAGCTGTTTCCGAGTTGTTATTCAGGGTTGCCGTTTACGCATTGCTGTCAAAATACAAATCGTACAATAGAATACAGTTGTCCCATACCAGTATACCGGGGACAGTTCTCCCATATGGACATATTGGAAATGAGCTATCTTTTTGGCCCAATAGATGTTGCTCTCGTGACTCGTGCCAAGGATTCCGAAGCATGGTCAATCGGGGAGGTTAATGGCGAACCGCAACCGGCAAGGCGATTGCTCTATCCATCGGACCACTGCGCACGGTATACACGAACATACTCTGATCTACGCCCAGGAAGCAAACACAGCGCTTCCTGCTATCTAAAGGAGGGCGATATCTTATTCGATATCAGGAGGACTTGTACTCCTTAACCGGAGGCAACATTTCCCCGATGTAGTATGAATGCAATACTTTCATGGGTTCAGGTCAAGCGAAACGTTAAGTAAATAATAAGTTAATGAGTTTATGGGTGAGTCAATAGGCCTATTGGTCGAAGAATTCAGTTTATCGGTCGAAAGGCTCCTTTTCTTCTTCTTTCTTTTACAATTTTTCCGTCCTGATACTAAATTTTTCCGAGAATTCGATATTCTTAAAACCTAAGAAAATAAATAATTCAAGAACTATATTTTCGTGACATCACAGCTAAAGTCAATGCAGTGTGCATTAGAACTGATTTTGCATTGACATATATTCTCTTAATCATAATAGTTTGAAAATAAACTTTAAAACTGTCTCTGGTCCACACCCTCGTTATATTTTATTTCGCGATGAAATTTTTTCTCGTAACATCCAGCGAATGATGGACGGATCGCCCTAATTGGACAGGCCGAAGATACGGTGAGCTTCTCTTTTCTGCAGAGTACATGTCTAATTTGATCTTAATAAGTGTTTGTGCTCTACAGGTATGGTAACATGGTTCTTCGCATTTTTACCTCGTTTACTTTGAACTGACCCCAAAACAATAGGACTCTTTAAGTACACTTCACAAACTAGCCTGGTCATTAATATATAAGATATAATATAATAATAATACTAATAATAATAATAATAATAATAATAATAATAATAATAATAATACTAATAATAATAATAATAATAATAATAGTTATTGTTCGTGTCCATGGATCTCCTCAGTTCATCCCATTAACGCAGGAGTGCCCCAAGGATCTTTCATCTCTCCAACCTTGTTTCTTCTCTTCATCAATGTCCTTCTCGATGCCATCTCCTGCCCAGTCTTCTCTTTTTCTGATGACACTAGCCTGTCACCTGGTTTCAATCACGAGTCACCCGTCTTCAAACCCAATGGGCGGTTAGTGATAATGGACAAGTCAATTCCAAGAAGACGGACAGCTCATATTCTCGCGGAGCGTGACACAACTGTTCTCAGCATTTAGGCATAGTTGACTCAGTTGCCACAACGACTCTCAATTTGATCTAAGGACATCATGGCAGTCACCGAAGTACTAGTTCCCATCTCGGACAACCACCACTTCTTAGTCTCCCCATCCTGTTGACCCTCTTACTAATGTCCTTCCACCCTTTCACACGGAAGGCAAACACGCTGAAAAAAAATCAGACAGCGCAAACACAAGATACGAATACAGAGACACACCACGCACAAGAGAACATAGAAACTAATAACGAAAATTTGAAGAAAAATACTCAAGAAACGAAAGTGGAATTCAATTCGTTTGACGTTGGTGTTGACGAAGGTACATTTTAATGGCCTTCAAATTCATAAGACTCACTCAAGTACTTATTTCATGGTCCCATCGAAGAGGATGACTAAGTTGGCGGTGCCCAAAAGTTAATCGCTAAAGAGACTTATTTAAATTTTCATTATTATTCTTATTATTATTATTATTATTATATTATTATTATTATTATTATTATTATTATGTGATTATTATTATTATTATTATTATTATATTATTATTATTGATTATATTATTATCATCATCATTATTATTTGATTATTATTATTATACTCATCTGCAGACTGTCCTTTTTCGCTCTTTTAGAGCTCCTCAGTGCAGGCTCAGAGTGTGAATCGCGACTGAAATGTTCAACTACCCAATTGCGAAACATGCCCAGCCCTACCTTCCACAAGGACGCATTGTCTATTGATTCCAGAGTGCACAAGCTCGTACGAGCGTGCGATGCGTAATGCAAGTAGAATTGCGTCTTGAAATTCAAACTAACAAGACTACACAAACATTGCGCCGTCACGAACTAGAGTGCTCAACAAAACAAATATTCTTGGTAGCACAGGTAGCGAGCGTAATATCTCAATCTGTCAGACCGTCCTGTTTCGCTCTTATTATATTTTGATATTATTGATATTGATTATTATTATATTATTATTATATTATATTATTATTATTTTTATTATTATTATTATTAATTATTATTATTTTATTATTATTATTATTATCATCTTATTAAGGGGCTAGCACTGGTTACATGGCATAAGGTTGAAAATATGTTGAGGAGTCATCCTGTTGTTTTGGCGCCAGTTCAGAGTAAAACTAGTGAAAATACGAAAAACCTGTTCCATATCTGTAGAGCCAAACTTTATTAAGATCAAATGAGAACACGTACGTTGCAACATAGGAAAAAAGAAGCTCACCGCCTTTTGGCCTGTCCAAGGCAATCCGTCCGTCATTCGCCGGATGTTACGACACCAACTTCCTCTGACTAAATTAACAAAGTGTGGGCACCAGAGGACATCTTTCCAGTTACTTCTCAACTATATGAATTGAGAGAATATATGTAGCTGTGTATATTTGGCCTTGACGTCACGAAAATCTAGCGTTCTTCAATCGTTTATTCTATATTAAGTTTGAGTGCGCTAATGAATTCTCGCAATAATTTAGTATTCAGACAGAAAATTTGCTTAAAAAAAAAGCTTACGCCGATAAAAAGGGATTCTCGACGCACTAGACGCTATTTGACTGATAATTTACGTAAGAGAATATCGCCGAACTATCGTCTACTGGTTCTTGTCTGATTGTTCAATCGGTTCAAGCCTATCACAAGCTAGACCACCGTTTATTTCGAGAGGCAGATTGTCCTCTTATATGACGGATCATCCCTCGTGCGCTTTTCTCTTATTTTTTATTTTTTAAACTTCCAAATGGGTTACTCGGTAGCTGTAGCTAATCTTCCCTGAGGCCCTTGAAAAAAACAACTGTACAGCGCAAAACTATTAAACAATGAAAAAAGTGCATATGAAGAGCTTCAGTGACAATAGACACAAATAATAAATGTCAACAATTAATGACATAAAACAGACAAATGACTTTAGCTTGTTTACAGAAGAGAATGAACTGTAAACTAAACGTTTAAGATTGGCAACGAATTGGCACACTTGCATTCTACAGGTAGACTATTCTACTCCTTAACGGCAATGTATGGAAATCTACGCCTGCTATACTCAGTCTTTACTTGGGGTACAGATTATTTCTGTGTTATGTTGATCGTAACATATGATGTGTACGTTTGAGGGTATAGCTGACAACTCCGTCAAGGAATGAGGTGCCATACAATCTGAGACTGTACATCATGATAAGCCGTCGTATACCTATTTTAAGTCTAGAGGTTGCCATTTACTAACATAAACAGATCTTGAGAACTTGAGAAGTTACTACATGAGGAATACACGGGTTTGCAGCATTGTGTAAACGTAAATAATTTCTGCAAATCTCCGTTGTTGTATGTGCCCCATACTATGCAACAATATTAGGACAGGTCGAATATATCCGGTTGTAATTAAAAATACTGACGTCATGACTTGGACTTATGCGTCTTAAAAGGGCGAGCCGATTCGATACGGATTTATAAACAGGGTCAATCGGGCATGCCAGGACAGCTTGTTGTCAATCATCACACCTAATAATTTGTCATGGTCCACTGCCTGAAGAGTGTACCCTGGAGTGATACAGTTAGTTTATTTGCATTTCCGGTAATGAACGCGATAGCCGCTGTGATACCCCATCAATAACGTTTTCGTCTTAGATCCGTGTTAATAACCATCTTATGTACTACACACCATTCACTGATTCTCATCATCTCCTCCCTGCAAATGTTTACATTCAATCGTGAGTGGATTTACGCCAAAACTAAAAATGTTGTGTCATCAGGCGAACATATCTGCCAAACATGTTTTCACAAGGTCAAACGTCATATCATTGATATAATTATAAACAGAAGCGTGTCCAAGTATACTTCCGGTGGTACAGCCACATCTACACCTGCCCGGTATAAAATCACCATTCATAAGTACACTGAAATCGGTTGGTTAATACGAAAGTGAAATCACCGTAGATACGTATTTTGATACTAATATCTCGTGAATGTCTAAATCAAAATGCCTTACGGAGATCTAAGAAGGTAGATCCCAGTACGTGACCCTTGCAATTATTCCATCCTTTGGTCTACAATCTTCAATAAAGCATTTTCGTCGCATGAATGTTTTTCTCTGAAACCCAAGATTGAGCAACACGTAAGAAGGTCACGTTAAACTTATTTAAATATGGCTTAAGTTGCTATAACGTGCTTCTCCAAGGATGGCATATGATGGGTCGATAGTTGGGAACTTCGAGCTTGGAACCCTTTTGAAAATTGGAAATTTTTGCGGCTTTCCGCAACCGATGGAAAAATACCTGGCATCGATCCTTCGGTTCAATACTGTGTAATAATCGGGGCTAACTCATTTGCGGTAATCTTCAAAATGTGAGCACTTATTTCATCGAGACCTGTGGTTTTACTTGGGTTGAGTGCGCGTTGCCATGAGATAATTCAGAGCAAATTGCTCACTCACTTCAGGAATATAGAATTTTCCACACTTGGAGAAGTTTGGAGTCAACAAACTGCTTCAAATCTTGTCTTGCGACAATCAGAATCACTCTGAAACTAACATTTCACTCACATACGTGTTGCTACCTCAACTCAAAAACCTCAACGATTTCCTGTGTATTCGTTATTTCTTGGCCGTTTCATCATTGAATATTCGGGGTCAGGTTGATGTTCAATCCAGTATTGTTCGATGGGGCATTTCTCAAATATTTTCCAAATAGCTTTAATAATTGCCACTGTTTCGATGCAATGGCTGCCCTGTAATGTTACACTTAGCATACTGATCCGGGAAGTCACTTTGATTAAACAAAACCAGAAGCATATACATCAGGTTTTATCCGCATTTTAATAACGCATTTTCCTATGTCCTTATTGTAACCAACCGGTTTTTGTCTCTCTTGATCCTTTTAGATTTCTTAGGCGCATGCTTATCCAGTACCTATAATGAGCTCTTATGCATTCTTCAAATGAATTTATCATGTCCGTTCATTTGTGGTAGATTATCCCACCGACAACGTCCCCTCTCAAATTTACTTTCATTGAATCGATATCGAATTTGTCTATGTGCCTATACGTGATACCCGGTGAAATTTATTTCCTTTTTTTTCCCTTGATTTAATCGGCCAAGAAAATAAATGGAACAATAATCACTCAAACGTATCTGCGGGACGCTTAAATCCGATAGCGGCTACCTGGTGGTGTAAGACTTGGTCAAGCATAGTCCTTGTTTATTATGAGTCTGGCGCCCTGCAAGGTAAACCATTTGTGAATTGAAAAGTTTGTAGTTCATACTGCCATCTCTTGTTGCTATTTCCTTGCAAAATCAATATTAAAATCACCTAAAAAATAATACACTTTTGGGGGGAAGCATGAGATCAAAGACCGTTACATGGGTTCATTTGTTAGTGTACGTTCGAGGAATGCAACCAGCGACGCAGGAGCTGCTATCGTTTTCAATAACTATTTCCCGTCGGTATTCACTCATATGACCGTCGTGGTGTTGTGTGCCTCATATTCGCATTGGGAACGACGTAAAGCATAATCGTCTTCTTTGATAAAGGAGAACTGCAGAAACTCGGATTTTCAAGCCCATGCGGAGTTTACCCCCTTCTTAATTTTAATTCTCTTTTTCTCTTCTCCTTGCCGACGAGTGTCCGGTACCATACTATTAATTTTCAATAAAACCTTGCCAGTAGATGTTGTCCGGATGATTGGGAGGCGATCTAATGTTTCTTCTCCTATTCTCCAGACATGAAGGCAATCAGTCTCTTCCTTTCAAATTGCAGACCATTGAGTCATGTTGTTTGCAAGGTGTTGGAACCCGTTAGTCGGGATCGTGGATGATATTTTGAATTAGTTTAGTCTAATTCGGATTTTCAGCTGATTTTAGGAAAAATATTTGTGTTGACATCTCTAGAAATATGAAAGATGTTATCAGTGAGTTGACGAAGGCAATGCTGTTGATATATTTTCTAGACTTCAGAAACGCTTTTGACAAGGCTTCCTCGTGCGCGTCCTTGATAATTGAAAGTTTGGCTTAAAGGGGAATGTGTTGAATGGGATTCGTCAGTGGCTTCCTCATAGGGAAAAACGGAGTTGGCATCAATGGCCGGTTAGCCTCCTGGCGAATGGGTTCCATAAGGCCGATATTGGGTGATTACTTTTTCGGCGTTTATTGACGATCTTGAAGATTGGTGCATTCCAGGTTTAAAATTCGCGGATATGATACCAACTGTATAGGAGAGTTGCTTCGAACGAAGATGTTGCAATTGGAAAAATAAGGGATCTTGTTATAATTTCCAAATCGTCTTCAATGTTTCAATGCCGATAATTTATAGGGGCAAAATATCCGGGAGGTGAATTCAGAAAAGGATCTCGGAGTTCATTTTTGTTCTTCTTTGTAAACCTTAAGCAGGGGCTGAAGCTGGGAGGGAAAGGTTAAATCGGAGTTGGCTTGCTTAGACGACACTTCAGTTTCCTTGATAAAGCTACTTGTCAGGCTGTTTAGGTAATTGGTGTTGGAAAACCTCACCTGGAAATTTCGGTCCAATAGGAAACTTAATCTTGGAAGCTAGAGGTCATTGAAAACGTTCAGCAGAGAAACGACAGATTACTTACGCGGAAAGATTGAGCCGTCTCGGTCTAACTGATGGAGCTGTGTGACGAATTCGAGGTGATTGATTCAGGTATTAAAAAATGTACATGGAAGAGGGAATTCCCTTCCCCTAATCACTGAGTTTTCTAACGACCACCAATGCAATCATTGCCTCAAGCTTCGTGGCAACGCGTAGATGGACATTCGTAATTTTTTTTGGTTTTTGTTTTGTTCATTTTTTTTTTTTATCTCGCTGAGAGTTAATAATGAGTGGAATAGCCTTCCGAGAGTGGTTCAGACTCTAAGACCGTGAGGCGTTAAAGAACAATCTTGACTCAGTTTTCAAGAGTTGTGGGCGAATTCTTAGGCATCCGGGTTATTCTTCTATGTAGGGGTCTCCATGGGAGATTGCGTCCTTCTGACCCTTGTCCACGAACACACTAAACATAACAGAAATATATTCTATCCATGAAGAACAATTAGCATTTGTCGCAGCCTGTAGTAATGAAATGAGTTGAGCGCCACACTTTTGAAAGTTTTCGTTAGTTGTTTTGATAAAGAGATAGCTCATTGCCACTAGCACATCAATGATTCGAATGGACCCGAATGTCTCGACTCCTCACATCGGTGGATTAGGAAGCAGACAGGTGAAGTCAAGTTTCACCACTGCACGGGGAAAACAAATGCGCTATAGTGCAGTCTGGGGTTCTGAAATGTGAAGGATCACAAGTACACATACATATGTGTTGCCCCTTAAACCGAATGAAAAGTATATAACATATCAGGACACCGCCTCGAACCTTGATAATTGAGGGGGGAAAATCACAACTGTTACTATTCTCAGGATCTTAGGATTTCGGAATGACAAATTTTGATTCAACATTGTCTAACAAGGACACAGGCAACAGTGCACAACAAACACGAGTTCCCCTGAAATTGTTTGAAGTGGACATCATCGTCTCAAACACCCACCAGGGGAATAATGGAGCGATGCCATTTTCCTGTGAAAGTTGATCTTACACTCGAGTCGCAGCAGATCCGAAAAAAACGTTCTGCGCTTGGATATCACAGAACGTCTCGTATAACCTAAACCCGATTTTTTTTTATGGTTTAAAAACTGATCCCCGTTTGTTATGTAATTTAAAAATGGCAAATCGTGACACAGCCCGCAGCGAAATTATGGACGCTGCCGTCTGTCGTTTGCATGAAATTATAGCAAAAAATATCGCCTCCGCGGTTTATCGGAATTATTGCATCGACATAATAATAATAATAAAATAATAATAATAATATAATAATAATAATAATTATGCGAAATATTACAATAGTTTACCAATGCGCTTTACATATCATAGTGATTTCGTTCCTAGTACTGTAATACAATAGGAGAACAGGACAAACACAGATTTACACTCTAGGTTGAACTAAAGTTGCCGAAGACATGGCCTCTATTTGCAGAATTGGGCTTAGGCTACGCGATTTGATAGGTCAGGCGACTATATGGTCTATATGTATACCCAATGTATGAGTATAGGAAACACGCTTATTAACCCGATTCCTAACCATCGACAACGCCAGGTGTTCAACTCGTGCCGTTGGAGTACCAACTCATGGACCGATATAGGGTCGGTATGTAGGCACCATGGGGCAGAGGTAGTTCACCGGGTGCCGGTGAGGAACATGAGCTAATACAAAGAGCGCCTTGAACAAGATTGCCGAGGGATATACGCCAATGAAGTCGAATCCCAGGTGATCATAGGGCCGTACTGAATGCTCTTCGTGCGCGCAGCTCCGCAAATAACTCTTAAGTAGGTAACCCACAGTGACGGAGTGGGCCAACAAACTAGACAACGGGCGGTGTGACCACATGATCCAAAAATCGGAGGGCTGAGAAACTGAGGGGAAAGAAACAGGACAAAAAAATTGTGAAAAGAGGCCAGCGTAGAATGAACATTCGAAAACGAAGGCAAAAGCACTAAAAAATAGCGTTTATGAATTAAGAGAACTTCGAAACAGTTGCAGAGGCGGCGCCAGCGGGGTGGGGGGGGGGGGGGGGGGGCAGGGGGCAGGGGGATAGGGCCACCCGTCGGGGAGAAGTGACACCCTCTAACCACTTTCCCCTCACGTGGGGAAAAAAATCGAGAGCTGGTCGGGGAGCAGAGAGGAAAAAATCGATGCGACGTGCGAGGAAAAAAAAGAGGAAAGAGAAAAAGAGGGGAATGAAAAATGAAAACGTGAGGAAAGGGAGGGTTGGTTGTAAAGGGTATGCCGTTTGAGGTGCATCATGGGTGCGAACGATCGCTGAATTCATCGGGGAAATCGGACCCCCCGTCGGGGAAATTGGTCATCGTCGGGGGAGAATCATGGCGCCGCCCTCGAACAGTTGTACTCACATTTGTGAGGCATTTATAGACTGAGCACTGTGTCAAATGCCAAAACCTGCTGTGCTCATTTGCATGACTGCAATGTTTAATGAATGGTGTTAAATAACCGGTAGTTTAGAGTATGAACGTTTTCGGAGGAAGATACTGACATTGGTTCAAATTTTAGGTGTGAGGAAGGTCAGAGTGAGGTCACGTTACCCAGGGGGGTTAGAAAAGCTAGTATAATTTAGCACGGAGGTCATTAATGCGGCTGGCCATACCGGTACGTTTGAAGCATATTAAAACGTTTTACAAATTGCATCAGTGTTGTACTTGCGACGTTTGGCATGACGAAAAATCGCCACGGAGTGCAATTCGATTCGCGCTAAAGTATATCGGCACAGTGATCATCGCCAATGTGAAATCAGTCCCATGTACCGTTTTAGACCGTTTCTCGTCATGATTTCTGTAATGCGTGAGGCAACCGGCATGACTGAGGCAAGGATTCTGTGCGTGCGTGTGCGGGATGCTGCAAACCTCCCATAGGCGGAATTCACGCGAGTACACTGTTGTGCAGAAATGAAAAATGAAATTCCGAAGCAAAACAAACAAAGAAAACACGTCACGTAGATGGAACGAGCAATGAGTAGGCAAATTACACGAAATGTCCAACGCGTAATTCATGCCGCATTACAAGTAATTATTATATGGATTTCCCCCATAATCCGTTCAACGAACGTATAATGGTTGATAGATATTAACATCTCTCTGACTTCTACTTCACCATATTGTTCAATTCCCTCCAAGAAAAATCATCCATCCTCGCCAAACTGCGATTTTCCACCATTCCTTCTGCATCCGCAATCGCGGCCATCTATCCTCATCCCGAGTGTTGCGAGACGACATTGCCGCTTTAAAAATTTCGCACCGAACGTGTAGATTTTGTGTGACATAATCACGGCAATTAGCCTCGTCCTGATGTAAGGTGCCTGCCTATACCTCTAACTGTCGATTAGTTTTAATACGTGTACCGACATAGGCCTAAACCCTCCACGACATATG
This sequence comes from Sclerodactyla briareus, assembly GCA_026419785.1. NCBI lineage: Eukaryota > Metazoa > Echinodermata > Holothuroidea > Dendrochirotida > Sclerodactylidae > Sclerodactyla > Sclerodactyla briareus. Next base: position 426,484 of record JAODTK010001110.1, read on the forward strand.
AGCTACTTTGTTTATCTTCTGGTGGTCAGGGGAAGTATCTTATGGGGTACTTCCTTCCGATATTGTTAGGTGACCATGTGTGAATCATGGCATCTACACGGAAGTTCGCAGTTTGATCACTTCAACGGTTCCCGTTTTTGGAGTAGTTCCTCACAATACACAGCGAATACACCAATTCCTGGCGGCACCAGATGCCGTACAGGAGGCTGAATGGTCGTGGGGGAGGAAAACTTATAGAAACAGAGCAAAAAAATGCGTCCGCTTTACATTAAGTGAGGGGGAAATGGCGCGATCTCCAGTCTTTCTCATTCCAATCAGGCCTGTGCGCAACATGCTGCGCAAAATGTTGCGCAACATGTTGCGCAACCTGACAACATGGTGCGCAAACACGCCTTGCGTCCGAAGGATTTTGACAGTGTATACAGAGCGAAGACAAGAGGCAACATGTCGGGATGTGTCGGAGGTTAATTGATAGCGTGTGAAAGAATTGTGACAAGGTATGGTCGGCAACATAGGCTGGCAAATGTGCGCCACATGTGGTGTGAACTATGTTGACAGTATACGTTGTCGTTGATGTTCAACCGGGCGAACTCCAGCGTGGGGAGTCGAGTAGTACTGCAGTAACAATTATCGATACCCACCATTGGCTTAGAATGACGTACGGTAGTTTTAGTTTGACTTGAAAACAGAAAAAAAGGGGGGGTGGGGGCTGGCCAAGCCTCTTATCAAATCCTGTCCACCTCGAATAAGCAGTTCGTGGAAAGTTAATGAGATGATAATGATATGTTGTTCAAAGGTCATAGGGGAATGAATGCATTTCTACGTGGGAACGTACAGTGTGCAGAACGATCTCTCGAAACTCCTATGCTGAAAATGATGAATCCTACCAGTCCACCAAAGCCACAACAACTTTACAGACTCCCCCCCATACTTATCACGTAACATCCGAAAACATGGGATGAATGGTTGCGTGGTCAAACGTGGGAGTGGTGCAAGTTTAAAAATAGGCCGAACGATATTGCTATGGGGGGGGGGGGGAACCTGAACGGAATTCTCGTTTTCAGGCCCGAACTGTCTGTGGTGAGCATGCGTAATAGAAATACAAACGGGCTTATTGAGAAAAGTCGGTCCCAAATTTAACTTTTCTCCAAAGTGAGATGAATATCATGTTACGAAATCGAAGATAAGCTATAAACGCCCAAGGATTATAAGCATATTCTGACGCAGTCAATCCTAGAATCGTGATAGGGGGGATAGGGGGAATCGACCTTCAAGAAACGCAGTTAGTAGCGGTAGCAGTGACTCCTGATACTCACAACCCCACACAACCCCATAACCATATTGTACAGTGAGGCGAGAGGCAAGATCGCTCAAAATGTTTTCTCATAGAGGTTATTCTCTCGGGTGATAGCCAAACAACGGACAGGAAACAACATTTTGTGCCGCCCCCCCACCCACTTTAAGAAATTTGGTAAACTGTAAAGAGGAAGTTGGTCAGAGGGGGGGGGGGGGGCTGAACGGATCTCCATCACATAATATACAAAAACATACTACCTGCCACCCGCACACTTCATGGATTATGATCGTGACCACCAATTATTTCGTAACTTTGGAAATCCATAAGTGATTTCATGGCGTGTAAAAACACGTCAAGTGACGAGTTGAAACCTAAGTACCTTTCCGGGCGTTCGCCACCTTCCAAGCATAAGAATACTCGCACGTGTCATTCAAACACCTTCAATAGGATCTACATGTAACCAGGCCGGGTCTCACTTGTCATATTTGTTCCACTGTTTCTCGAGATACACTCATATACATGCATCCAATCCCGAGCGCGCTCAAGGGGGACCTTTTCGGATTGGCAAGGGTCGGACTCGATAAATCGCGCAGAAAAAAAAGATGAATGTCGAATGAACAGCGACACAATTCATTTTATTTACCGTAGACGATCTGCATACACCCTGTTGAGGATAGCCGTTGAGACCCCAAGGTTACAGTGACCACACGGAGAAAGATTCCATATCCCCGTTTGACGACACGACGGCTCTTCAACGCGTCGATTATTTTAGACGCGATGCACCGTGAACTTTTTGTAAGGCCAACTTGGCGTAGAAACTAATGAAACACGGCATACACAACCAGGACAGCCGTGGAGGTGAGTACCCTCTTCACAATCACAATGAGACTGAGTAGGGCAACATTAGTCCTTTTTAGCCTGGAGAAAATAAATTGTCCAATTTCGATACTTTTGAGTGAAGCTCCTACCGCTGTGCCCGCGGCCTGCAATAAGAGGATATGTAATATTAAGGACTTGCGGCTACCTCCCGCCGTCGGCCATGGCCCGGTCGAGAGATGTCGATTGGTCACGGGGCCTGAGCCCGTGTTGTGGGATTGTTATTGGTATAATATTTGTTGTGATTACTTTCGTGTCGCTGGAAGGAAGTATTTTTCTGATCACAGACGAGGAGCGCCAGCATGCACACAACAGGTAAACAGTGACATCTTTGCTATTTCTATCCTGTAAGTTTTACGGCCGTCTACGTACCTCTTGAAAGTTGAATTCATGAGTTCATCAGCCCTATTCGATGCACGAGCCCTCCACCTCACACGATGACAAGATTAGCTCGAAGAACGGCCCTGAATTAAATAAATATTAAGTCAGGTACTCAGGGGTCAGGTCCTCAGGTAATTGACAACTCATCTGGCCTCATTCACTTCAAAAGCACATTGCGTGTTGGTGGTCATCACTGGTGTGGCCCCAGTGTGGGAGCGTAGGATTCAGACGGGGGGAAATGGGTTCCGAATCTCGTCGTGTGGGCTTCAACAGGGACGAGGAGGGGGTAGGAGTAATGGGCATTAGGGCTAATTATTAGCATGTTGTTCGCCCTGTTAATGTTAATGAAATCCCTTTTCACATTCAGGTAAGAACTGCTACCGGGCACCCCTGTCTTCAGCTCCTATTCCCTTGTGAGCCACGTAAGCGTACTTCTGGGTCCAATTAATTTCTTTGGAATTATTTACCGTTTTACTAATACCTGCAAGAGTTTGGACTTTTGCGCTCACAGTTTTGGCTTATCTGTTCAAGGTTTCAATCTTCTGAATAATACGATTAACGTTCCACAAACGAAAATAGATGCATTGCTCCTCCAAATAAATTTGGAACGTAATATAATTGAATGTAGGGCCGCTTGACTAGTAACTTATGTTAGCCTACCTGGTCACACTCCATGCTTACTGATTGTGGTTTTTTTTTTGGTCCGCATACGGATCCTGTTTCAAGCCAAATCTGTTAATTCTGAAAATATTTATAGGATGTTTTATTATTAACGCAAAATATTGACTACTTGGCATAAATGTTTCGTTTTTTGCTTAACTTTCGAATGTCAATACGTATTTGGTTTTTTCGAACGTGAAGAGCGATTCCAACTTGCTGAAATCAACCCCGCTGTAGCAAAAAAACATGCATGATCTACTACACTTTGTAAAACTTGCCCTCTTCATATGTGGTTACCTCTAACAGGACCCGTGGAAATCCTGATACTGGAAGTGCTCCGATGTTGACAGCCTTCACCATGATTTTCTTGAGGAGGGGAGGGAGGGCGGACTGAGGCGGCCCGAGGAAATCGGTCAGTGGCAATATTGGCCCTATTTTTAGGGAGCGTTTGAGGAGGTGATGACGACACCACTGGGGCATGTGGTATCTCGAAAGTTCTACGTCGTCCGAGAAGCATTGCTGTTGCTGCCTATGACTAGAGAAGTGCACAGACTGAAGAAGTCACAGAACATTTTCCCGAACCAAATAGTTGACTAGTGAAATGCCAGTGTAACTGTGTTTGAAGTACACAACGCCTAAATTATGGCTCGCTTTCACATAAGTTCCGTATTTCGGTTGGGGGGGGGGGGTAAAAATGGGGCCCTCAATATAATGTGCTACAGTCCAAATGTATTTTTTGATTAAGGATGCCTCCATGCGCTGGCTATCTAAAAGGCATGTTCTTGAACATAGCGTGGACAATATCCGCGGCCCTGTCCTTTATATATCAAGTTAAATCAGTACACTGCTCTCCCGTAACAGAAACGTATGTAGGTGGGACTTCCATTTGGGCGAAACCCATGGTGCTTGAATGGTCGGGAATAGTTTTTTCCAGAAGTTCCATAATGGTTTTTATGAATGGTTTAACTGGGGGGCCTAAGTGAACGATGGAATCCTAATGATTCCTAAATCCGTTTTTGACTGGCAACAAATGGTTCCGAATGGAAAAGGCGAAAACCATGTAAACATTCAGCGGCCCTTGAATGGTTTCCAAATGGCGTTCCAAATGGATTTCACCCTGGGTGACGTGTAGCTCAGCATTTCATTTCAGGCTATTTAGTGTCATTTTATCTTCGTACAACGATATATTAGTTCAGACTCAACAAAAAATACTGCATGTCCAATCTTCGTGTAATAGGTGTGTACATCATAACCAGAGATTTTCTGAACCACGCTTCTATTTGCAATGTAATCCTAGGTAATATGGTTGTCATTTGCAGTGTTGAGCTACAGCACCATTGTGATTGGTGGTGGATCGGCCTTATGGGTTACTAAATTTATTTATAAGGCAACCAGGGGATTTGCAAATCGCGTGGTCTGAGTGTGGCATACGTATAGATGTACTTACTTCGCGAATTCTCTCAAGCCTACGGGCTATGATAAAAATAACATTGCCTAAGCTTGTTTTTTTCATGGATCCTACTGTAAAACTAATGTAACTTGACCCCTCCCAAAAAGCGGGGCGATTCGACCACCTTTGCCCGGCTTGCTGTTTTATGTAACTTGTAAGACAATAACGCAACTCTGCTTAGTGATTCCTTGCCTTTTTTCCTGACTTGTTTTCCCATTACTTCCTCAGCTATATCAACCCTGCAAAGTGTGTTTTCCAACTCAAACAACAACGTATGACACAAAACGTTCACCTGCAATATTTACCAGGTTCGCATGAGATGAGATACTTGTTTGCTTTTTGACCAAGGTCAAAAGTCATTGAGGGAATTGAAATGAAATACTGAAAAATAAACTGGTAAGTAAGTATATTTTGAAGGTGAAGGTACAGTTTTACAGTCTAACCGCGATGGCCAATGTTTTCCATTCAGTGTGGAAGCTCCCGCTCCGTAAACTAAGTCTCAGACTGCAGGCAAGGCAAATGATTAGGATCACTTTAGCAACATTCAATACTCATAATGCTGGTGTGGTTCAAAGCAGATCATTGAATGAAGTGGGCCGTTCTTTGAATCGTACGACCAACATCATTGACAAATGTGAACAAATAATCTTTTTTAGGGGTATATGTGTGGGGCAAGAGAAGTGTCATACAAGGCCTTTATATATCAATTGCTCCCTCCACTCCCTGGACAAGCGCAGTCCCTTGTATGTACATTCAAGTGTCCAATAGCACATGGTGTCTGCCATGTTGTCTTGTACCATCTGTCTTAATCACTAATGTGACTGAGGGGTAAGTCTGCCAGTCATCGTTTCAATTTGTACAGCAGAATATCTGTGGTCTTTCAAGTGACTGTGGTTTATCATTTTCAATTATTTTTCGGCACAAAGTGAATGAGGGGTGCATCACATTTTGTTGAAGTGCAATTACTCCCCGTTTCTGGGTACACTTGTGGGTCATGCAATTGACAGTGGCATAACTGTTCAGAATACTTGTATCAATACCATTTTACCAGTCCCTCAAAGTCTTTTGCTGTCTTTTTAGGGTCAAACTTTTTCACAAGGCTTTCAATCACCTATTCTTCTCCTACATTGGTGGGGTTTATGAATGTCTCTCTATATGACACCCCCATGCAAGCACCTCCCATAACAAATATGCTGCTGCACGATAATAATACAAATAATAATAAACAGACAAGATATGTAATTTTCTATATATAAGCCCATGTTGAGACATTCTGATTATGTGGGCCTCAGTAATGTTGATCACAGTATGACTTCTGGCCATTGTTTTAACATGTTATTTCCTGGGCAAATCCTTTTCCAAATAGCAACATCATGTGACAGTCAGCACCAGATAGAAGAGGCACTAGGGAAGAAGAGAGATACTTCATAGACTTGAACCCCTGCACATTTTTTCCTGGGGTCAGGGTAATCCCTCACGTTTTTGCTCATGGGTACAGGTATGCCCTCACTTTTTTTTGCTCATAGCAAAAATGCCACAATGGTTGTGCCCTTTCCTTACTTTCAGATGTTTCCTTGACCCTTGCTTTCTTCTTCCGCCCCACTCACTGCTTCTACCACACCCCCAGTTAATCCCCTCATAGGCGCATTGTCTATGAATCACAGGTAATAATACTCCAATGGTCAGTCCTGTCCTGTCAAGTCATTCACACCTTGCCGTCGCTTTCGATTCCCGTTTGAGTGGTAAACAATATCAGATAATCCGTAGGAGTGCACACAGGAATAGAATTGGATTATCCCTCTCATCCTCTGAGCATTGCCATGCCAGGTCCATTTCCACACTGAATGTCTACAGGCATCTACAGTTTATTATGTGTTTGTTTCCTTCTCACTTCTTTGCATTCTCCACACACAGCTTGAAGTTTTGAGAGATTAAATCCTTATGGGAGGGTTGGACTTTTGACCAGTCAAACTGAGAGGCTTATTATAGTAACACACACCTGGCAGACAGTGTTGAGAGGATAAGGCTGGGCCTACACAGGTTGTTTCTAAATGATTCAGCAGGACCATTTCCTCCTGTGTGCATTCTTTCTGCCTTATACTAGTTACAAATGGGAAATTTGGAAGATCATATCACCGGTTTTAATTAATGTAAAGCAACAAACTGGCATTCTCCCCTCTAGTAAATATACTATACGCCTATGGAAGAAATTGCCAGTTTGTCTACCCCTCCCATCCGATAATCCATTATATCCGTATAGAAAGTATACGCAAGAAGTGGCGTATCTGCCTTGCAATTTAAGGATTTGTCAATGAATGCAGTGATGCAGGCTTCATTTAGGGCTACATTTTTCAAATTTCCATAGGCTGCCTAGGAACCTGGGGGCGAGGGGGGTGGTGGGTGCAATTAAGAAGAGCGTATCTGCCTTTCCATTCCCACGCCACCCATAGCAACATCTTGCCAACTACTGATCAGGAGGTACACACGCAATAAGGAGTGATCTTGAGTCAATCCCTATGAAGTAGCAAACTATTCTTCACATTTTTTCCCTATAACGAACACCCATTCAAAGTACACAGAATTTGGCATATTGTTTATATTGGATCATATTCGTTCTTCCACATGCCACAGTTTGCATCGATTCCATGGATCCCTCACTGAGACTGGAATTTTTGGAAGTCCGGTCACCTTTTTCACAGCTCGCAACTTAGGAGGCCATATGAGTTTATCGCGAGTCAATCACTGTGGTGAGTTGTGCCATTTGCTGCTAAACATGAACAATAGTTGACAGCTTGAAAATATGTCCATGAAATTTGTTCTTCTTTTCGGCATGTGAATTGAAAAATAAGGAATATTCCATACCTTAATTGGTGGGCTATTTGAAGAGTTGTGCCACCCGTCTGATATCCAGATTACCTAAATTTTGGTCAATGGTAAAATTTTGCGTTCTCTGGTGACAGGATAGACATTTCTCCCAAAAAAAATAACAATCACTCAGTTTGATGATATTTGTACAACAACATTGTTTCATTCAAAAATTCACTCGCTTGGCCTTTACGCATTGCTAATAATATTTTATTTTAAAATCCGCCTGATCGACTCGACTCCCGAATAACGATCGACTCCCGATCACGCTACTATACATAGGCTGGTCACTGGTGCTAGTCCATATTCAGACATATCATGAATATAATAAAATGACAATTGCAGAATTTGTACGTCTTCACTGGGGATACTGTATTGGGGAAGGGAGAGGGGGCGGGGGGAAGGGAAGCAACCCAGATTTATGAAGAGGGCAACACACACTTTGCTGGTGCGAAAATGTACCTAAATGAGAGGAGGTAAACGCAAGAGAGCGTTTCTTTCTGCTTGCAATTAGGAATTTTTCAATAAATGCAGTGATGCAGGCTTCAATCAAACAAACAGGGCTACATTTTTGAAATTTTCAATACCGCCTATGAAAACCTGGGGGGGGGGGGTGCGTGCAAGAACCAAATTGCCACTCCCACCCGTAAGCACACCACAACTGTCAGGAGGTCATATAGGCTGGTCACTTGGGGGCTAATACTACAAGTTACAAACAAAAAAGACTCATTGTTTTTGGTTGTGGGCAATGCATGTGTTTGCAACTTGTACTTGATTGTACGATCGGGCAAAAATCGAAGTAAACCTGATGGAGAGTAGGCTGCTTCTCAGTTTTCAACCTTACTTACTCGCGGACTCGAGAAATGCTGTTATATCCAGAAGAGCACGCGTAGACCATCTTTCAATAATAGTTTCAGAACTGTGCTTGTAAGTTCCTACACTCCTCAAATCATTTGAATTCTCCTCCTGTATCTGTATCTCGATCTGTGATTAGACCAACGGAGCCTACTGATAATACTCACGTAGCCTAACACGGACCAGTAACATTAGAATCCATGAACGAGTAGGCTAAGGCTAAGCCTAAGTCATCGTCTCAGAAGAATTTTACTGTAGCAAAACTTCCCATTGAAGTGACGAAATCCGCACCTCATGCCTCAACTTATCCTCCGATTACAACAGCCCTCTACTAACTTCACACATCATTCAAGCAATTCCATCCACTACAATGTTAAAATTTCACTAGTCTAAAAGCTTTGATACTTACAACCTATTTTGACTGTAATATTGGGGAAAATCACCACATTTTTTTTCCGCCATCTTGTCTTGTTTTGAAACATAGTTTTTTTGTGAACGAAATGTTGCCACTCAAGGGCTCATTTTGGGGCGATCTTATTATGTATAATTGGGCCCATTCAAGGAATTACTACTTACAGAGAATCTGCATGATTATTTATCTCTTAGAGTGGCAACTCATAACACGACAACCTTGAAACGTGGTTGAAGCATTATGGGGGATTCCTGACTGATTTTGGGTAAATATTTGGTAAGTCTCATCTGCCAAGACAATCTGGAGGAATTAATACGTCTTAACCTTTTCTCAACTACAATAATTGGTCTTTTGGTATGAGATGCAAGCTTGTCAGAAACTGAAGTTGAAACAGAAAGTGCTCGCGTTAGCGCTGCCTAAAAACAGCCTAGTCCTCGAGTTGTGGATGCAGCTTTAGTACAGGTACTAAAGCCGGTGAGCGCAGCTAGCTAGCCACGTATCATAAGGATTTACTCTAGCACACTCCCCATCGACGGTGACGAAATCCGTCACCTCATGTCTCCAACTCCTTCCTTCGATTACACCGCCCTCCTAACCTCCTATCATCCATTCCACGAACATTCCAATCCATTACAATGTTAATATTTCTTATTATAGTCGAGGTACTATAGTGAGCGCACTGTGAAGGAACTGAGTATGCCGATGATCTTGTTCCCTGTTTTGGCATGATCAATCCGCTGCTGAAGCAGAAGCTGCTCTTAACATCTAGATCGGACGTCTCCAAGCCCTACCAGCTTGTTATTCACTCCTGGTACACAGCTCACCACCTTGTATCCCAGACAAGACCCAACTCCTGCCGCCACTGTCCACATGGGGACCCTTCATTATCCCCACGTTACCTCATTCATGTGCTTGCCTCGGATCCACATCACCCCCAACCATCGCTGACCTCCAGAAATCAGCAAACGGATTGGATCGTGTTGGGCAACAAGCCTACAAACTCCGTGAGTGCAAGTAACCTTTCATATCCCACACCTTTCCGATGCGGCTAGCTTCTTCTGGTCATCAGAGGCCCTTGTAATGTCCAGTTTGACTTATGGCTCCACCACCTTGGTCAACAAGAACTGGATGCAGCTAAACTGGATGCTTTTGTTTGTACCATCTGGAGATGCTCGCTTGGTGTCAATTGGAGTGACCATGTTACCAACGAGTCACTTATGCGAATGATAGATGGAAGATGGATTTTCACTCAGAAACTTGTACGGAGAAAGATGGACCTGGTTCAGCCATTGCCCTTCACCAGGGCCTCTGTGCGGACCTTCGTCAGGTGCCGTTCCAGGCACAGTGCAGGAAGGACTACCTCGGATACCTGGTATGTTAACATCAGAACTTCAACTGGGATCACCATGGAGGGAAGCCAAAACACAATGCTCTTTCCCGGATCGTGTGAGATACGCGCTCACCAAACTGGGTCCACCTAGTCAGTCATCTCGATCGCTTGAGACAGCGTCCAGGGTGACTCTTAGAGTCTTTGAGAGTCACTACACTATATAGGCAAGGTGCAAACTTCAATTCATACTCAGGTCATTTTGTGTTAGAGTCAATGGATGCAAGCGAAAATCATGATCTTCATCCTTTGTGAGGTATCAACACCAAATCTGGTATCTGTTCGCGCAGTTTCTACTTCACATGAAAATGACGAACTCAATTGGAATCCCATTTTCCAAACTCAATGAAGCTGAGTTTCGAATCGCCAAAACGTAGCGACTATGATGAAAGTTAAGGTAGGCATCCATGGAACGCAATATGGGGCGGAAAAACCCCTTTTGTTGTGAAGTACGAATAACAAGACAAAAAACCATCAGGATTTGTTGGAGATACACCCAACAAATGAGTGAAATATCATGATTGTTCTGGCTGCTCCATTGACTGCTAACACAAAGTGCCATTGAAATGAGATTTGCAGGTGCTAGAAGTTGATACTTAAGAGCTTAACTTGACCGTAATAATGGGGAAAATCTACACCTGTTGTAAACAGAAGTGTTGTTCCCACTCAGGGAGCAATTGGCGTCCAGCGTAAATCCAGGTAAAGCCAAGAGTTGACAGTACTGTAGAAAAATTGGCATGATTATTTATATCGTAGTTGGAGTGGAAACTGGTAACAGTTCAACAACTTGTATCAAACAGAAAGCAGTTTGGAGGATGACGAATGATTCCCCCGGTAAAATTTAGTAATTCTCAACTGCCAAAGCCCAGGGAATGATGACTTCTAAAACCGTGGTCTAAACTATAATAATTGGTTGTTGGGTATAAATTGAGATCAAGCTTGTCAGAAAAGTGAAGTTGAAACCGAAAGTTGGCCGCTTTTTACGCTAGCCTAAATACGCCTAGGGCTCGAGTTGTGAACCAGGATTTAGTAAAGGTACTACTATGGACTGCCAAGCGCAGGTGAGGCGAGGCTAGCCCGCACTCGCAGGGCTTTAGGACCTACTAACGTAGATCTTAGGCTCTATCTTGCTTGAGAAGGATTTAGAAGAATGAAATTAGGTATTTGAAATTCAGAAATAAGGTACTGTATGGATAATTCTAAATGGCCTCTAGTAAAAACAACAAACTCTATGTTGTTGGGACTGGGGGGTGAAATTGTCAGTTTGCAGAATAATTTCCAATTGAACTTCACTGCAGTGATTTGAGCTTTCATTGGGTCTCAATTGCCATTTCTTTGATGGTACTTTTAGTAGGTAGTTATTATTAGTTAGGGGTCGGTTTGGACATTTTTTCGTTTGAAGGGTCAAGCAGTTCCCACTCCTACAGAATAGATAGAATGATCATGAAAGTTCATCAGATTTATCACTAACCAAATTTAGATATGCAGGGAGTGAAGTCAAAGGTCTTGTATGGGTCAATTCCAGCCATTTTGTTCTCCAGAATGGTCAGTCAGGCAAGCTATAGATCTTAGAAATTAATTGGATGATCATGAAAGTTGGCCCATTGCATTCATCATGATGATGGTAATAACCGTGTAAGAGGGTTAGGGAAAATTAGCAGGGCAGATCCTTGTATCCTAATTAGCCTCGACAGGACACTTAAGGAATTGATGCAAATTTGCTATCACTTATGTATGCTTGTGAGTATGATAACTCAAACGCTCAGGGAACCTTGGGGGTGGTCAACTAGTTATGCTCGACATGTACCCTAATAATTGCTGCATTGTGCATCAACTCATGCAGTCTTTGAAGTAGCTCAAACCGTTGAGAAACCTTGTAGATATCATTTCGACAATGGAAATAGCGTTTAGGAGGTAATAGGACTAGTTAGCAATTACCAGGTGAGCTACAAGTACGATGACTTTGTTCGGCCAATTAAGGGCCGGGGCCGTAGCGAGCGGGGGGTGTGGGGGGTGTAACACCCCCCCCAAGAATTTGGGGCCGTCGGCAAATTTTCGGTCTTTCAGCGAAAAGGAGAAAGAGGAAAGAAAAGAAGGAGGAAAAGAGGAGAGGAGGGAAAGAAGAGGAAAAAGGGAGGAGGAGGAAAAGAGGAAAAGAGGGGAAGGGAAAGGACAAGAGAAGTAGGAGTGAAGGGGAAGACAGGGAAGGGGAAGAGAATAGAAAGAAAAAAACGGAAGCCAGCCTTATTATCGGGTATTGTGAATTTTGGCTCTTCGTTCTAATTGCCCAGTCCAGCGTCGGCAAGACGAATGGCACGCCGGAAAACATACATGTGAAGGCCGTCGTCGTCGGTGTAATTGGACGCGTGACGAGTCTGCGGCAAAAGGGGGAATGAAGGGAGTTAGCGTTTGACATTTTATTTTCCATGAGACTGCAGTTTTTGAACGTTTGTTGTTTAGGTCATATTACAGAGATACATAGAAAAAATTCAAGCCATGTTGAAATTGAAAACAATTGAAACAAGTTGAATTTTCTCAGATGGAAACAATGAAACAGTCGTTTTTAGGCGGGGAATCAAGCGTAGGCGGCCAGAGTAGAATACAAGGCGGGAGGATAGAGGGCACCCCCAGTGGTTTGTTTTCTTTGGGATAAAAAAGTTTAA